>ML178825.1:486534-535767 GCA_004369125.1 Pterulicium gracile
AGATAATATCACTCTAGAATATTCTACATGTACCTACAAGGCTCCGGTGGAGTCGACGCAATCCTTTGAGTCGCTCCCACCAAGTGCTCCAACAGACAGGCAAGCAGCTGCAACAGATTAACGAGTGTGGAGATCCCGCTCGACGACCGCACGTATTACATGGATGTGATAGCGTTCCTCAACACTGCGTCTGAAATCACCACTCTACAACTCTACCATCTATATCAACACCGTGACGGGAACCCTGGACGAAATGCGGCCTGTCTTCTCTCGGCCCCTCCCATCCGCCATGCCGAAATTGAATACACTCCAGAGTAACGTGTGGGTGTGCAGTCGTATCCTGCCAGGACGCCCTGTGGGTTACTTGTCGTTGGAACCAGCCGCCGTACCAATATCAGACTTTCCAGGAGTTCAGAAGACTGACGCAGAGCAGGGAGATTTGGCCGCATACGAGAGATTACGCCGGGCTGTTTCGGGGCCTTGGGCTCATCTCGAAGGGTGGGAAGAACAGTCGAGTGTATTCACCACTGATTCGGAGGATGATCTCGAGTGGACGAGGATACGTCAAGCACGAGTGTACGTACTTCGTGTATTCTGATACGCACAGATTATCTCCAGCAGTCTTCGTCTCGGTCATTTCTCATGCGGCTCTATCTTGCTTAGAGAATCGACGAATGTAGCCTTGCAACTCGTCGTCAACTACGCAACGTGATTCTAGATCGCACTCATGATCCTTCGGTCCTGATCAAGTTGATACGGACGGTAACGGACCGCGTCGAAATCGTTACATGTCCCACGTAGTACCTAAGCCTCCTCTCCCTCACGAATCCCTGCCACATCTTCAAAGTCGGTTCTGTAAATCCACCCGCTTCTTCGATCTTAAGAACCACCATACAGTTTCGCGGTCTCGGCTGCTCCGGGGCCCCTCAAAGAGTGACGGTCTGGTACTTGCAGATTCGAGATGAAGTGCGATCAAGTCACCCAAATGCAGCGCTATGCATCATGCTAACTAGTTACCGTTAGCGAAAGAACCGCTGCAGCGATGACTGAAAAGAATCGAAACGCCGGTTTGCCAATGGAGATTTTCAACAAAATACCGTCCCATACACATTGTCCATCTTTGGAGGACGACCTCGCATCCGAATACCGCTATCGCAGGGATTTTTGGCTACCTCTTTCCCTCGTGTGCGCACACTTCCGCCAGCGTACGCTTCCTGTACTGCTTCGAGCATCTTGGTGACACGGACTTTCCGGATACGCGAGAACAAAGACATCGGCTTCGATATGACTTCTCCCTCGACCGCCGCATTTTGCCACGCTGTTGCAGAGGGCGACCCAGATGCTCGCAGGCTAGCCGGACTGATCAAGACCTTGACCATTTGTACCATCCCAGTAGAAGTCACTCATGATCGTACGGCGCTTCCCTGCTTTTACCCCACCGCTATGGGTCTGATGCCAAACTTGGAGAGTCTCTTCATCTAGACCACCGATCGCGGCGATCCAGATACTCCTACCAGAAGTAGCGGAGCGTTTCTCGAGGTCCTTCCGCGGATTCTCAAGCTTTCCACCATCTCGGTATCGGCCCAAAACTCTGCGAACCCTGAGTTCGCCGACTCTCGAGGTGTCGTTCATCTAAAAGCAGCCGCATCGACTATCACTCGATTTGAGTTGAGCGCCGCCAACATCATGGACCCGAATCCCGACACAGTGCACGACGACATCGCGACAGCCATCACCGCATCTGGGAATTTGCGATACGTCTCCGTTGCGGGACTCGTAGCCCATGCGTTCATGAAAATGCCAAGCAGCCACAAAGTCGTGTGTGTGGAGTTTTTGCTCGACTGGAATAACACGTTCAGAGACGTGGTATCATTCCTCAACCATGCCTCTCAGATAACCACTCTTCGGCTCCATTTCGATTACCGCACCAGGCCATGCCCGACATCACATCCGCATTTTCAAAGCTTCTTCCCTCTGCTTTACCTCGATTAACGACTATCCGATCCCATCACTCCATTTGCAACTTCCTCCTTCCAGGACGCCCCGTTGCTGATGTGTCGTGGGAAAGAAGGCCCAATGACCAGATCTACAATGACGAGGCGTGGTATGCGATAACGTTCCCACGAACTGATATCCACTTCGGGTTGCTTTCAGCACCGGTACACACCCTTCGAATGGACTTCTTGTATTATTCCACGGGTTTCAAGAACAATCTCAAGCTGCGTAGCGACTTCCAGCCAGCGACGTTGGTACTTGTCATAGTTGACTTGGCGACAGTGAGTACGTGCTTATTACCTTGGACGATGAGAGAGCTAAGGCACATTCTAGATCACAGCTGAGAATGGTTCGAGTTGCAGCCTCGCTAGCGCAGCATTCGTGAGACTGACACGACTGCGTCTTCAGTGGCTCTGTGATCGGTGGTGGGACTTGCCGTACCAGCTCGTCCTCGTGGAGAAGGTCCTGCTTGTGTTTCCAAATCTCGAACCCGTGCAGATCGCTCAGTGGATCGAGTGGAGGAAGAAGATCGTTGGTGCAGAACAGAGCTGGGTTCCTGTGTTATACGCAAAAGAGGAATGGGGGAATGGGCGTCAGTCGTTTCAAGAATTCAAAAGAACCTTGATGTACGGTGAGGAGATTCGGTTGCAGGTGAAGGACTTTGCTGGGCTGTTCGCTGGTATTGGATGTGTTTTCGAGAGGTGTAAGCGCATGGATCGGTAGCAAAGGTTTCTTGTCGTTCATTATGTGCAGACATCTCTATTATTGCGTTCATTCGTACGTCTGCAGTAGGGCAGCTTCTGCGTTGGCGTATGGCCTCAGGAAGATGGGATGCGCTCTATCCTCCGGACCGATAGCGTTCGGATGAGGGATCACGCAGCGCTATTCAAGGGTCTTGGGTTCAAAGGACTACCGCTTTGAAACTAGCAAAAAGACTTAATATAAACGCAGAATAAACCGATACACCCTTCCTACAACGTTAATCTCTGTACTAGCGAACTTTCATAGCCGAGACGAAACTACAATGTCTGAATTCGACGTTCCTCCCTCCACTACTGGCAAGAGTTCTTGCGAACAAAGCTCCATCCGCACCAAAGAATACATCTCCCTTCCAAGCCTCTTCAACTGGTTCATAGTGCGTCTCCGGTGATCGTTTCCGCCTTGGAACCCTGATTCCGCGATGGAGATACCAACGTGCGTTGCGATGGCCATGATGTGGGCTGCATGAGGTTGGATGTAGTCCGCGCGCGTCTTGGAATCCGGAAGATGTCCGAGGCTCTCGACTAGTGCATTGGCAACTCGGGAAAGAGCATTCACTTCGGCCAACGAGCATTTCAATATGTCGAAAGAAATGAATGCTTCTGAGTGTTCTTGAGCCAACCGGGAGGTGTGTACTCGGCCATGAGGTCGAACATGGTGCGCAAGAGGTGTGGGAAGGCGAGGGCAGTACGTCCTAGATTTTTCGTATGAATGACATTGAGAGCGCCTTGGATGAAGGCGATGATCGTTATGTCTCGGGTCTTCTCGAACCATGCCTAACAGCCGCTAAGCACCTGCTCCTGATTCCACACGAGCATCTCCGCCAGACTAGCGTCCGTCAAGTCTTTGGGGCCTAGTTCGAGGAAGATGCCGAGCGCAGGGGTGGACAGGACCGTATAGACGCGAGCACAGTTTGCACGCCGGACCAGTGCGTTCAGCATGCCGAAGATAAGTGTCGTGAGGCGTTGAAGCAGCTCGTCGTATTCCTCGGGTGATATCGAGTTGCTACGCCTGCGTTTCCGGTGCATGAGCCTGATCGTTTTATCGCCCATCTCGCACTCGCAGGGACGACACAGTTGCTTCTCCAGCGCCGCCATCTTCTCCGTCGTGCCGTAGGAGAACACCCAGGAATGTATCAAGACGCCGCAGAGCTCGGGCTGGGAGTTGAACAGGAAGCCGGGGTAGTCGGGGCGAAGATTGAGATGTTTAACGTGTTGAACATCACTTCGGTGCAACCTTCCATGCCCACTTTCTCCGTGAAGGGGCGGACGAGGTGGTGCACGTTGACTTGGAAGAACTTGATCATCGCGACTTCTGCTTCGGCGAGCCAAGTGTCCAGCACGGGCCGCGTTTGCTTCACCTTGGACGTGCGCTTAGATGGCGCTGTTGGAGACATGAGTCTATGCACGCTATTAGGCTTTCAGCAGCTGAACGGACATGAAAGGCACGTACTAGGTGACTGGCGACTAGCAGCTAAGATTTTCTGAAAGACGGGCAGAGCGAGATGCGAGGTGTATGGTGGAGGTTGGAAATTGAGTACGAGAAGTTGCTGCTGAAGATGTAGCTGTGTCGGCTCTGCATTTATGCCAGAATAAGAGAGCCCATCGCCACTGAAGACAAAGGGAAGCAGCGGGCAGCGGTGAAACAATGGTCATGCCAGAGCTTGAAGTGTTGGGGCAAAATGCACGATTGTAATCACAAATCCATTCCATTGAGAATCGAAGAGTATGCAGCGCCCGTCTCTGGGTCGACTGTCTTCGCAGTCGACGTTTGCCCAGGGTTGTGATGGTCGAGGACAAAGGACGTGTGCGTTACATCAGCAACCGGCGCCCGGCCGCGGCTCGTGGCCTTGACCTGCACCTCGACCAACTCTGTTTTCCAGCAGCTTGAACCAGGCTGCGCGTCAGCATAGACCAGACGCATGCGCACGCCTCCTGAAATCTTACTTTCCTGCATTCGATGATTCACGAAGAGTCTCACAGCTTCCTGATGGTACATCTTGACCCACTGCCTCGCCACTCAGCTCGACCTCAATATCTACTGAAATCGACTAGCTATATACTAACTAGCATTTGTCCACAGTGCCCTTCCGGCTTTTTCTCAGGCCGAACTCTCCAGAGTTTCATCCAACCGTTTTTCCTTACCAAACGGTCAACGAGGCATGTACTTGTCGGCTCCGGTAGATGTGCCCCTGTGTGTACCTTTGAGCTCTGAACGGCGCATCTAAGCTTGAGATCCTTCCGATGCTGAGCGCTGTAGGCCAGTTAGATTTCCGTCTTTATTATCCACTACACCAGACGCTGTGCTGAATATATCAGCTGTCAAGTGTCGAGTATGTCTCAAGCAGGGTTGACCGAGATGCTAACCGTTCTCTAGGTTCAGAATTCACGAATAGCAGCAGTCTGTAATGTCAATCCATCGCGCCCAATTACTCTGATCTAATGCCCTCTTATTCCCTCTGCTATTCACCACCCGTGAACTTAGCAGGTGTGCATCCCCATTTTGATTATCATCTTCCCGTCCTCATTTTTCGCCGTGATAGCCATGTGGGTAATGAGTCTTATCCGCGTTCCGGCATAGTGCTCTCGTCGCTGAATGCGGGGTAGTGTATGAGATAAGCAAACATTTGAGGGCCATCTCATCCGATGTCACGTATACACGGCGAAGACTAACTCGCATGAGAATACGCCAAAACTATGAAAGTAGGTCCTCGAAACACACCTACTCCCCATCCCTCACACCATGTTCCGCTCCGCAATCCCCCTCAGCCTCACCACCCTCGCTCTCGGTCTGTCCAGCGGCGACATAAAAGTCACTCTGAACGCCGTCTCATCCAGCGTCAGCTCCATCGAGGACATTATCCTCACCACCGTCATCTCCAGCCCCACCTCCTCGGACATCCGCGTCATCAAGAGCGCCAATGTCCTCGACGATAGCCCGAGCGACTCATTCGCTGTTGGCAAGGATTGAGAGGATGTGAAGTTTACTGGTCTCATCGTAGGTGCCCTACTATCCTCATCCTAGGGTGCTTTACTGAGACGATAACGATACACTGCTAGATCCACACGGGCTTCAGTAACGAAGCCAACTTCGCCACCATCCTCGCAGGCCAACCCATCGCCGTGAACCACACCGTCACCGCTTTATACGACTTCGGATCGCACGGGACCGGCACCTTCGCATTCAAACCCTGGACCTACTTCCAAACCGACATCGACCAGCCCGTTATCGAGGTCTCTGTCGACGCCGTCACTGTTGAGGTTACATAATCCGACGTCGCTCAGCGCCATGTTATCGACGTCGACGAAGCCAGTGGGAATAGGGCATTGAACCCGAACTGTAACGACGGAGGCAAGCTGCAGAATATTAGGGATTCTATCTCGTTTGCGAGGTCCTTGACTGGTGGTGCGGCGTCGGATATTAGGAATCGCCCGAACAGTAATGAGTGGAACAAGTTCTTTGGGAATGTAAATAATAGGGATGAGATCTGGTACAGGTTTGATTTGATTGCAGGGGATGTTGGGAATTGCCAGTGAGTCAATCTCTTCCGCCCCGTAAGAAAATGTCAAGTTGAGCTAACGATGTTATTAGGGTGTACTGCAACAGGGACGACGCGAGCGTTTGCAACCGCGCGGCGGCTTGCGTTTGGAACGGCAATGTCAGTATTCGCCCGGCGCCGTCGAATCTCCAATGTTCTTCCACTAACGCCGTGCTGCAGGTCTACATGTGCGACAACTTCTTAACCTTCCAGGGTACCCCAGATGTCTGCAGACGAACGCACCCTGCTTCCCTCCGAGTCTTTCCCCTCTGACGCGTGTCCCCGTTCACAGAGCCCATCGAGCAGATCAACAATAGCAAAGGCGGTGTCGTGCTCCACGAGCTGTCCCACGTTTCGGCTGATACCACCGACCACGCCTACGGATGCCAGACTGTGCAGGGTTTGTCGACGCAGCAAAAGAGGAATAATGCGGATGATTACCAGGTATGGGTTCTGCGTTCTCGACCAGTGCTGCAATCAAGACTCATGCGTTGTTTATCAATACAGTGCATGGCACTCAACGTGTACAGGATCCTCAACTGCTAAGGTGGCTACGTGCGTGAGATTCCGTGGCTATATGCTCGTTTACATAGGCATTGTTTGGTTATTGGGAGAGAATGGTTCCACTGCAGCTGAGGGCGACAGTATCTCTTAGCCTACTAGTCCGTCTGTACACTTTTGTGACCATTGCTCTTAGTTTTTTTGAATGCACAGTTGTGACTACTTGCTCCCCCCAGTACTTCACTGCATCAGTAAACGTTTGCGAATGACACATTGTGAACTGAAATTACTAATTAGCTCCATGAGCTCAACGCGAGCCAGGCGAGATTGATGACCGCTTGCCAAGATATTATGCTGAGGCTCGCTCACATGGTATTTTCACCACTCATGAATGTGACGGATATCGCAACGCGATCGCAATATTGTTAGGAGTATGCCGTGTCCTCATGAGGTCTACATCAGCGAAACCCCTTCTCACGGTCTAGCTGCTAGCTAACAGTGGATCATGAATTCAACACGCTCAGGCTGTGACTACGCAGACCTATATAAGGGCGGTCTGTGTCTTTGCCAAACTCATGGTTTTCATGATGATGAGATTCAACGGTGTAGCTAGTACCGCACGATATTCCCGAAGTTTAGATCAACGGTATCCTCCTAGAACACATCGATGGCGTGCCTCTCTCCAGCTTCGAGCCCAACTTGGACTGCGACGTCGGCACGACGGCGTGGAAGGAGCGGTGGTTTCTTCATGGGGAAGGGAAAGAGATTGATTGAGCTGTGAAGAAGAGTGTGAGGACGTGGCTGGTGGAGAGGGGGGAGGGGAGGTGTGAGGCCTTTTGGGGAGGAGGCGTATGGGAGGGTTGCGAAGCCGGGGGGGTCCGCTAGCTGGGAGTCAAACTGTAGCACAAAGTTTTACAATTGACAGTGTTTTGCGAGCAGTCGAGTACATGACGTATTAACGTGCTTCGTAGCCAACAGCGCGAGGTACCAGGTATACAACTCCCTCCATCATAACATATCACAACAGCAAAAACCCATCATCCGTCCGAGGTTCAGCAGTTGAAGATCCTGTACACATTCAGCGCCATGCACTGCAACACAAAACACCGTCAGCCCATCATCCTCACCCTCCCACCATTCAGAGAAACCGCACGCACCTGGTAGTTATCCGCACACGTCCCCTTCTGCTGCGCCGACAACCCCTGGACCGCCTGACATCCATAGACGTGATCGGCAGTTCCGCCGGTCGCGTGCGAGAGCTCGTGGAGCATGACGCCGCCTTTGGAGTTGTTTATTTGCTCGATGGGTTCTGTGTGGAGGGTGAGGTCAGTCAGTTTGGGAGAAAAGACCCAGGGGAGAAGGAACTTTAGAGGTGAGGAAGGAAGTAGACGTACGTCTGCAGACATCGGGAGTCCCCTGGAAGCTGAAGAAGTTGTCGCACATATACACCTACATGGAATACATCTCCATCAGCACCTTCGCATCTACGAAAGAAAGAAAGAAAACACTAACGTGTCCATTCCACACGTACGCCGCAAACCTATCACACCCTCCCCCATCGTCCCTGTTACAGTACACCCTACCCCCACCCCCATCAGCACCCATGCAGCAGAAGAAATGAAGAGACGTACTGCCGATTCCCCACGTCCCCCGCGATCAAATCAAACTTGTACCAAATCTCATCCCTATTATTCCCGCCAAAGAACTTATTCCACTCATTACTATTCGGCCTGTTCCTTATATCCTGTGCTGCGCCCCCCGCCAACGACCTCGCGAATGAAATTGAGTCCCGGATCGTCTGGAGCTTGCCTCCGTCGTTACAGTTCGGGTTCGACGCCCGACTCTCGGAATTAATACTGGCGATGTCGATGAGATGGCGCTGGGCGACGTCGGATGTCACTTCGATTGATACGGGGTCGGCGGAGACTTGGAGCGCGGGTTGGTCGACGTCGTTTTGGAAGATGGACCAGGGGGCGAATGTGAATGTTCCGGTTCCGTGGGACTCGAAGTTGTAGAGCTTGGAGACGGTGTGGTTGACGGCGACGGATTGGCCGGCGGGGATGGTGATGAAGTTTAGGTCGTTCGTAAAGTCCGCGTGGGCCTGCACAGACTATGAGCAAACCGTTTCTCGAAGAAAGAGAGAGAAGAGCGAAGGGACTTACGTAGATACCAGTAAAGTCCACGTCCTTCCCATCCTTGCTAACCTTGAAGCTCTCGCTCGAGCTCTCATCCAGCACATTCGCGAGCTTGATAACCCGAATATCAGAGTCGGTGGGGTTGGAGACAACAGCGGTGAGGATGATATCCTCGATCGAGCTGACTTTCGCTGAGACGGCGTTCACGGTGACTGTGAGGTCGCCGGTCGACAGGCCCAGGGCGAGGGTGGTGAGGCTGAGGAGGATGGCGGAGCGGAACATTGTGAGAGGGTGAGGAACCGGCTGGGTGCTGGATGGGGACCAGGGTTCTATCTGGACTGGGCTTTTATAGTACGTTCTGAATCTATGTGAGTGGACCGCGCGCGTGTTACAATAAGAGCAGTACCTCATCAAGCCGAGTTTTTACCTGAACACCGCCGTACAAGGATGCGCGCAGCCGTTCATCGTGTGGCAGGCTTTGATTCACCATTTCAGTGGGCTAAGAGACGGCGCGAAGTGTTCTCCCATATGGCTTTAAGCTGTGGAAAGATGATATCAGTAGGTGGTGATTGAGATGGAAGGACGGCAATGCGCACCTGCTAGGTTCGCGGGTTCGAACTTGGGTCACCAGCCGGACTCATCACCGCCATGTTAGATCGACCTCTCAGGAAAGAATGAAGCGTGTAGTATGTGCAAGTAAGTTGTTCCGTGTACAGCAGTAGATGAGTTCAGCGCTGCGCCCAACATTGAGCGAAAGCATGGTCGATTTGAACTTGGTCTATTCAGTATCGGAAACTGGTTTCTATTCGACTTCAGACGCACCTTGACGAAGACTTTCAGAGTACATAGACTCCGCCTCTCTTTGCCCCTACTGCCTACCGATCACCAAGTCTCCTCTGTTCGAGACCCTGAACTCAAAAGAAGTCTAGTGGGTCGCTCGGCGGGGCATCCCCATACATCTCTGCGTTGTTCGGTCAGCAATTGTGGACAGTTTATGTGGTATAATAACGTACCAGAAGCAGGGATGATGCAGACGTTATCCCAAGGACTCGTCCGACGTTGCTGAAGGGTAGGACAGATGAACCGACTGTGGTACATAAACAAGTACAGCGGTAGAGCGTCGCGTCCTGAGCAAGGAGGTGCCGTCGGATCAAAGCCGGATCAACTCGGCCGATCATTGCCGGCCCATGTGGCATCAGCTCGATTCTCCTCCTCCCTCCTCCATCGACGATTCGACGCCCGCCTGCTCTTTCAACAGCGATTCACAAAGACCGTCAGTTGCTGCTGCCTGGTATGTCCGTAAATCGTGTACGCTAGCTCAAATCGAGCATGGTTGTACATCGACAACGCCATTCACCGTCGACACCTCCGGGACCAGTTAAGCTCCATGGCTAGAAGAGGATCGCGCTGAAACAGTGCAGTGACCCAAACTCGATCCTTTCGCCATACATGATGACGCAGACGTCACTAGGTCGCAGGTACTTAATCGACCCGACCTTCAACCAACCTCCGCATCCTCAGACCCCCATTTGCACGCCCAACGCTAGAGTCCTCTTTGCAGTCCAACCTCCTCTGGTCATGTCGTCCTCTGAATCGAACAAGCAGAAGAAGTCAGATCCTAGCAATCAGAACCAGCCAGGACACGCGCAGTATCTCCAGAAAGCCGTCGACGTACGTTATTCCCATGTCCCACTTGAACGTTCTGCTGATGTTCGAACTGGTATATTACAGGAAGCCATCGACAGCGCTACCGTCACGACCGGTCCGAGAGATGAGCGAGACGAGCTGCAGAACAAGAGTAGCAATACCAGGCTTGAGAACACGTTCAACGCGGATGTGAAGCAGGGGATGCGGAACGAGATTGCAGCTGAGTATGAGAAGAAGTAGAGGAGCATTCTGTACCGACACTATGCATGTATCTTGACCTCTCCCTTTATCGTGCTGTCATAAGTGTCCAACAGATCAGCATGGACGCCATACGGACGTGAGGTACCTGGCGAATGTAATTCGTTCGTTGGAAAGTACACTGGAGAGATTTGTGACAACCTCAGATCACTGCTACCATCTAAAGTCTGGAGCTTGTACGTAACGACATGCCTTGTACACACTCTGTCTAGCTCTCTGCCAGCAGCTTCGACACCAAAAACGCGTAGGACGAAGAAGGGACGACCTCACCGTGTCTCTCCGTCGACGTCGCTGACTCGCTCTGCTCAATGCTGGAGTCAAAACGCGGTCACGAGCACAGGTGCCCGATCCTGACGTGTCGCCATCGGCCCCACATCGGAGGCAGTTCAGATTCTCCCTCCTGCATGATATGACTCTGACGTCACCTCGGTTCTCAAGAGTACATATTCAACCCGAGTCACCATCGTCGACTTTAACCACCACCACCGCCACCCTCTTACTCACTCACACACGCACCTCCACGCTTTCATCATGTCGTCCACCGAGAACAACAACAACAACAACAACAACAACACCCAACAGCCCGGCCTCCTCGGCGCACACGTCCAATACGTCAAAGGCGTCGCAGAGGTACATAACCCCTCTCCCCTCGCGTTCATCGCGCATACTAATCACTCACTCTAAACTGCAGGAAACCATCGGCAACGTCACCGGCTCCAAAGAATGGAAAGCCTCAGGCGCACACGACAAGGGATCCAGCGTCGACGTGATGAAAGCTCTCGGGGAACAGCGGGACTCGAATAAGGATGGGTATGGAGCGTTGGAGGAGCAGGCGGGACATTTGATGGGGTGTGATGGGATGAAGAAGGAGGGCGCGGAGAGTAAGCCGCAATGATCTGCGCGGGGTTCTGAAAGCGACTCCAGCGGGAGGTGGATAAGCGTCGACGTCGATGTGTACGATATGTGTAATGAGAAGTTATCGACGCGTTTGAGGTGTTATTATCGGGTGTGAATATGTGCCGAGTGCGCGTATCGTTGCATTTGCTCAGCTTCTGTTACTGTAAAGGCGGCACAGGTCAGTCGAGTTTGTTTGTGTGTAAGCTAACAGAGGTAGGTCGCGTTTGTGGTGCGAACAGTTGCTAACTGGCGTGAGCAGAATAGTCGATCAACATCTGCAGCCAAGGTAGATCAGGCAAAAGGAGACGAAGCCTGCGTTGAGCAATGGAAGCGGAGTGCCAGCCGAGGTTTGACCGAGCCGAACCGCGTGCTAGTTACGTCAGCAAGATTATCTGCCAGTCTTGACTTATCTCGTGACCGTGACCCTCCACTTGAGCAACGTCCATGGCAGACTCGGAGGACGCGTTTACAGCTTCTGGTACGTGCTTCTCCTCATCATTCATCATCATAAACACTTATTCTCCTACTTGCATCCATTTTACGCATTAGAAGAACACAAGATAGTCGAAGAACACGCGTCTTTCAAGCCCTCGAACGCACTGGACGAAGCAGATTTCAAACCCGGTAATAGTTTGCTCGGGGCAGGGTTGGATGGGTTTGAACCTTCGGGGAGTTTGTTTAAAGGTGCGATATGCTTCTTTATGCCTTTAGGACCCAGTTTTCACGGTGGAAGCAGGAAGCACTTCCCTGGATGAAGACACGGGATTCACACCTTCTAACGCCTTCGACGCAGATTTCACCCCTTTAGGATCCAATTTCGAGCCATCCAATACGCTAGATGACGAATTTACACCTGGGAACAGTCTATTTGGAGGCTCGAAGTTGGTAGGAGGAGATTCGTTCGAACCGTCCGGGAGCCTCGGGGTCAACGACGACGATGATCTTCCGGCACTCTCCACCATCCGTCCATCCTCCACCTCCACGTCGACGCGGATAGATGACACGGCATCAGATTACCTCCCATGGAACACCGTCCGTGCACGTACATTCGATGGGAAAAGTCTGCATATCAAACGCAAGTCGAAGGTTTCTACGCTCGCTGTACGTAGTGTTCCTCTCCACCTAAGAATATACACCGCTAAACTCCCGACAGAGACTCGCCGCGCAAAAAGAGACAGCAACGACGATGACGTCCCTTCTTGATGTTCCGATTCACCGGCTCCTCGAGTCTCTCGCTCGTCTTCCCACCAACACCGCCCATCCTCCATCCTCAACCTTACCAAACAACACCCACCCCACGCCAAACAATACCCACCCCACACCAAACGCAAACGCATCCCCCTCCGAATCCTCCGCCCAACTATTTACAGACACATACCGTCCCCAACGATTCACCGATCTCCTAGGCAACGACCGTGTGTGCCGCGACGCGATGGCATGGCTCAAAACATGGGATCGGTGTGTTTTTGGGGCTTCGAAAGGGAAGGGCAAGTCGATGGGGAAAGGAGAGGACGGGGAAGAGATGGATGTGTTTGGGACGGGGGGAGATGAGTGGGGGAGGCCGAGGGATAAGGTCCGTTTCTGGAATTGGATTGTTTTCGGGTTGGGGACTGATGGGATTGTGGTTAGGTGCTGATGTTGAGTGGACCACCGGGGCTGGGGAAGACGACTTTGGCGCATATTATTGCTAGGCATGCGGGGTATGAGGTGTTAGAGATTAATGCGAGGTGTGTTCTCTCCTTCTGCCCCTCCCGCCTGACACCTGCACTGACTTGTACTTGTACCCCAGCGATGCCCGCTCCGGCTCCATCATCGACGACCGTATCCGCCCCGCACTCGAGGCCGGCAAAGCAGTCAAGGGCTCGGGACGGCCGGTGTTGGTGGTGATTGATGAGATTGACGGGGCGACGGGGGCGGGGGATAATGTGCGTGTTTCCTCTTCCCTTTCCTTTCTCCATTGAGGGTGTCCTTCGGGCGTTGAGAATGTTTTTCCGTCGTTGAAAAGCAGAGAGGGCTAATTTGTTGGTGTTGTGCTGGTGTGGGTGTAGACAGGGACGTTCATACACAAGCTCGTGCAGCTTATTACGGCGAAGTCGGTCAAGTCACGTACGTCTGGCTCCCTTCCCTCTGCCGTTATACCGACTCCCCCTTCCGTTATGCTAACCAACTGGCACACAGGGAAATCCTCCTCCTCGTCCAAGAGACCTGAGAATCAGGCCAAACCGCTCCTGAGGCCTATCATTTGCATTGCGAACGACCAGTACGCATCGGCGCTGGCGAAGTTGAGGGGGCATGTGTATCAGGTACATCTCCTCTCCGTCCTTCCTTCACTCCTCCTCAAGAAGGTCGCAACGACACTAACAATGCACGTAGCTCCGCGTTCAACGCCCAGCAGACATCCACATCGTCCGTCGGCTACGAGAAGTCTGCGCATCGGAGGGGATGAAAGCTGATTCGCGGGCGTTGGGGAGGTTGGTGGGCGCAGCGAGGGGAGATTTGAGGGGGTGTTTGAATATGCTTCAGGTATGTACATACACATCACCTTATCCCATCATCGTTCTGACCGAGCGCGTGTAGTTCATCAAATCCAAGCACACCTCCCGCACCACCCCCGCAGAGATGGAAATAACAGACGACCTCGTCCGGCGAGCGACGGTGGGGATGAAAGAGTCCGAGTCTACCCTCATGGGCGTCGTCAACGACCTGTTTGCACCGCTTTCGAGGAAGAGGCTCGGGGAGCTGGGGTTGAGCGAGGAGATGGGGATGACTCGGTATGTTGGACGGTTGGCGGGGACGGTGGGGGGGAGTGGGAGGGAGGGTGGGGTTGCGCTTGGTTTGTCCCTCTCTTCCTTTCTTTTCCAAGGCCTCTCGTGATCTCACAAGCTGGGTACCTGGAACAGGCTGTTTCGCACACTACCTCACCCGCCGGAAACACGATTCCTCCCTCCTCGCCTTCCAAAAAGGGATCGACTGGCTCGGGACGTACGATCTCCTTTCCTCTGCCATGTGGAATGAAGGGGAGTTTGCGCTGCAGGGGTATTTGCCGTATATGCTTGTTGGGTTCTTTCCGTTGTTTGGGGAGAGGGGGATGGGGAAGGTGGAGAGGGATAGTGCGGATTGGGATGTACGTCGCTCACCTTCTTTGACTTCCCTCCTCTGTTGCTCTCTTTCTCTTTCGTGTTGCAAGGAGTACTTATGGTGGTGAACGGGTAGGCCCTCCAACGCATCCGCGCCAACGAAGAGATTTACAAGACCCTGGCGAAATGTGTACACGGGGCGTCGTTGCATGCGCCTGGGGATTGGAGACACTTTGCGGCGAAGCCGTTGTTGCAACTTGAGTTTGCGCCTTTTTTGAATAGGATTATTAATCCGCCTTTGAGACCTGTGAGTATCTTCACCCTCTCTCTCTCTCTTCCCCTCTCTTCTTCCCGATGAACACATGGATATGGATCCGACGACACGATGGTACGGGAACTGATAATCTTTATCTCGTAGGTGAACAGCCAAGTGATCAAACCGCAGGAGAAGAAGCTCCTCGCGCGATTGGTCGAGATTATGGTTGCGCTCGACATGAACTTTCTCCGGGAGAGGGAGGAAGACGGGCAGTTGGTGTATCGCCTTGAACCGTACGTGCTTTCCCTATCATTATCCTAGCTGGATTCGACCCGACCCGAGTTTTGCTACACACAGACCGATAGACGTATTCGTGACGTACGACGGGAAGAGGGCAGCGGATATTCCGATTTCGCGGTATGCGGTTCGGCAGCTCGTTTCGCAGGAGGTGCGTTAGTTATTGCCCTTTTCTTGCTCGATTCGTCCATTCATTCGTTGATTGTAGATCGAGATGAAAGCTGTCTCCCACCACGCTGATTTCGTGGAGAAAGAAAGCACGAGCAAGAGATCGTTTGCTGCTCGCTTTTCGTCTAAGTGAGTCTTTCTCCATGAGATCTATACGTTGCCCCAGATGCTCATTCGCTGCACAGACGACGAGCGGATGGCGATGACGGAGATTCACCGAATAAGAGAGCTAGGACGGCAGAGGCTGTGGATATAGTAGATCGAGTACGTGGCATCATTGCAACCTTCACCTCTTTTCATTCCTCTAACTGCCCTGCGTTGTGCTCTCCTGTAGCCGCCTGTGGACTTCTTCGGTCGACTCATTGTCAAGCCCGTGTCGAGAGTAGAGAAGGGTCAACCTGGGGAAGAGGGCGCGAAGGAGAAGAGCGGGTTTACTGTGCTGTATAAATATACGGAGGGGAATTCGGCGGCGGTGAGGAGGCCGGTGAAGGTGGGGGTGTTTCTGTAGTTTGAGGGAGGCGTTTGTTGTATATCTGTCTGCTTCGTTGTATGGGACGTTACTATACATATTTTGGTTGGACTGTTGTTGGTTGGAAACATCGAATGGCTGGCGTCGTCATGAGCTGGCTTGAACGCGAAAGGATTATAGAGAGTGATTGATTGCACATGAAAAGGGACAACAAGCAGCAAATTTGAGGTATAGACGGTCTAAACTACTATGTAGGAGCACTAAGCCTCCTGACGAATCATTCTCTCTCACTGATCCACCTTCTTTTTGACGGCGCCATTCTTCACAACAGCATGTCTGACGGACGTTCCAAGAGAGACCTTCCTCTTCTAGAATTACGGAGACAGGCGAAGGCGCTGCCGCAGACTCACATCTCCTGAAAAGCACATCGGTGCCCGCAACCAGCTCCTTCAAATCGAGAAACGCGATCCTCTTCGTCGGATCGTTCTCCAGCATCCGCCTCAAGATAGTGTTTGCCGGCTTTGAGAGGGTGGAGTGGCGATAGAGATACTCCGGGTCTCTCAAATACGTCATAAAACCGTCGTCCTCTCGTTGAGTGGCAACATTCCAGGGGCGGCCCTCACCATCAAGGAAGAGAAGATGGTACCGAGGGCCCAAATGTCGGAGGCTGCGTGGTTGACGATGGCGGCGTTGCCACAGTGCAGTTCTATTTGAACAGAGGTAGCGTCAGCGGCGGTTTCGCGGAAGAGAAGAGAAGAGTAACGTAACAGGACTCCTGTAGGAAGCAGTATCATAGACCTCTTCACTCTCTGTCGCCGACGTCGCCAACCCAAAATCGGCGAAATGGGCTTTGACCTGGGGCCCGACGTGGGAGATCAGAACGTTCTGACATTTGAGGTCGCGGTGGTAGACGCCGTTCTCGTGGCAATGGCTTAGAGCGTCGATAAGCTGGAGCATGATGCTCTTCGCCGTCTTCTCGTAGTCGACGTGCTCCTCCTCGTGATAAATGCGATCGTAGAGGGTTCCGTCGGGCAAATCCATGATGGAGAAGAGAATGCGTCTCGTTCTCGTACGTCTCGTGAAGAGTGACGACGCCAGGATGTCCGGACACATGCGCATGCACCGCCGCCTCGTACTTCTTCACCTCCGCATACGAGTCGCCCGGAGCCGCCTTCAGGAGAGTCTTTACCGCGAATTCCCTGGGTTGTCCAATTGAGGTAGATGGTAGTATCTCCTTGGCTCGATACACCTGACCAAAGCTTCCTGCGCCGAGGACGCTGGTAACCTCGAGGTGGCATCCGGGGCCGAGGAGCAGAGAACCGGATAGGTCTCGATTGCATCTTTGGTTCCTGAGATTATTGGCATAGACTTGGTCAGGAAGGGTGGTCTGAAAGCCGGAGGAGTACCCGAAGGCCGATTTGGACGCTGTGGAGTGCCCCGTGCGGGATGGCCCGGATGGGTACTGTTCTTCTGTGAGAGGTGCAGGCTCAGAGATAGAGAGGTTTCGTCGCGCATCAGAGGAGAGACAATACAGCACTGGGCTGTGTTCTGAGACGGTGCGACTTCTCCTGGTTCTCCGAACCTCCGGGCGCACGGATGCTCAAACTCATCTTCACCTCTGAGACAGGGAGGAGTCTTGCCTAGGCTGCGTGCGAATACCAATCAGGAGACGAGACAGAGCCTGTGTTCGAAGGGTGGTAGTCCATTTTCATCCTAGAAACCAGTCTGGGCTATCGTCTCTATGAGGGCGACTCGAGCTTGCGACTATGAGGCTCAGACGGCGGCAATTTGCTGGCGAACTCGAACTCGAAAGCTAGGGTTGACTTAGGTTGAGCGTGTTAACGTTGCGCCGTCACCTTTGGACGACTTGCATATGGATATCGTCGGCTGATCTCAAGATAGTACCTCCTGA
Source organism: Pterulicium gracile (assembly GCA_004369125.1). Classification (NCBI taxonomy): domain Eukaryota; kingdom Fungi; phylum Basidiomycota; class Agaricomycetes; order Agaricales; family Pterulaceae; genus Pterulicium; species Pterulicium gracile. Next base: position 504,444 of record ML178825.1, read on the forward strand.
GGCTTGACTGGCTGATTTTGAGCGCGTAGACAAAGAGCCGGCTGAAGAGAACGTCGGGCGTTGTGTCGTCTTCCCTGCAACTTGTTTTCTGGAATACATGGTCATAAGTAATGATGACGGCGGTTTGAATCTCAGCTCTGGGCTTGGCCACGTTTATTTGGAACGCGTCTTCGTCCTGAACTTTCATATCAATTTTAAAGCAATAAACGTTCCTCATCATTCATGCCAAATACACCACTGATTTCATGAAGCACGTATCCTCCCAATCACCACTTCGTCTAGCAACATGATCGTCGATACCCCATCGTGCTAAATCCCAGAGCAAACCCAGAGCCACCTTTCCCCACATTGACACGCAAGGACTGACTGCCGAGAAGACTCTTTGACCGGCCCGATACCAGCTGTTCTCATCATTCCACATCTACTTGCTGGAGTCGGTTGAAGCAATCACTACGCGGCTTCAAATCCGCTGTGATCTCTCCGGTTTCTGTTGTGCGCAGCGGGTGGTACCGGGTACAGGGTACTCCATGATCCAATGTGTTTGGGGTTATATATATATGACATGGCTCCCTGGTTGATTATCCCTGCCATCCTGGCTTCTGGACCCACCGTGTCTTCCCAGAAACTACACATCAACCCGCAATATGTTATTTGCTGCCGCAGCGTTTGCAGTGCTAATCTTTTTCGCCTTCACCTCTGTTTCAGCGAAACGCAGCCGTGCTGTTGTCGACCAGGAGCTCAAGAATCTCGGTTCTCCGCGCCTCGCTCCTCGGCTTGGGAAAGTTGTCATCTGTGGAGGAGGGTATGTAGATCTTCCTGACGTCGATGGTCCAACTCCTCTGACATGCTATTGGCAGAATCTCTGGAATTCTGGCTGCGAAAACCTGCTTGACACATTTTGAACAAGTTGTACTGGTGGATCCTGAGTTCTCCAAGTCGCTGAATGGAATGGGGAAGGGCCGCGTTATGCAATATCATTCGATACACTGTGAGTCGCGCTGTATCTTACCGTTGCTGGTACAATGCATATATGTGCTCATGTCTGCAGTCTACCTGTTCCTATTTATCAAGGGCCTTTGTCGCCTTTGGCCCTCGTTTGAGCAGAAGGCACAAGAAGCAGGGTGGCACGGGTGAGCATTTCGCGTTCTTTTGAATCGTCGGAGGTATTGATGACAGAGTGGGGATCAGACAATACGCTCGGCAAGCTGGTCTGTATCTCGACGGCACATACATCCCTTCTCTAGCGGAAGGCCTAGCCCCGGTCGTCAATTTACGCCGGTGCACCTTTGAGACACTGCTAGGCTCTCTGCTCATAGACGACCCACAGGCGAAAACCCGGCTCGTCATTATCGAAGGGACTGTGCGAGGAATGAAGCGCAGTGTGGATGGGACCGTGATATCTGCCGTTTACGGCAAAGGGATTGACGAGAAGGACTTTGAGGTGGATGCCATCGATCTGCTCATAGGTGACGTTTTTTTACCATACTCGACTTGCGATCCATACTCATATCTCCTGAAAGATTGTACGGGCCGAGCTCAGAGCGGTGTGAGATGGTTAGAACAAGCTACCTTCGAATCACCTCGATGTATCATCTACAAGCCTCATTTGCGCTACACGACAATCCAGTTTACAGGGCTGACTGAGGACCTATTCTCCACCTTGCCCATTCCAGAGAGGCACCGTTACACGCCAATCGGGTTCCTCCCCGACGCAGACATCAGTCAGCGCGGAGTTGTGTTCGGGAAGATGGACAACGGTTCCGGTGGGCTTTTCTTTGATGACTCGTCGTGCAGGATCTGGAACTTGATTTCGCCAGCCCATCTTGCTTTCTTCTCATGGGGATCCAGCAAACTGCCGAAGAAACCCGAAGACATAGTGCCATCCGTGACCTCCATCGGGTTCACTAACTCAGTGCCCAGTTGGTTCGTTGACATGTTAGAGATATTGGTGGAACATGGGTCGCCGGTGATTGTACCTGTTCATCTTTGTGAGCTCATCGCATTTAACCAACACTCACGATTTACCTCATCGAATTTGTGCTCTGCAGCTGCCTGCAACTTGCTCGAGTATCACGGAGTCCGAGACCTTCCCGCCAATTTCATCGCTCTGGGTGACGCGGTCATGACCGTCAATCCCCTCCTCGGGTACGAGTCGACCTTCATTCGATAACGCTTAACACTAGTATCTCACAATATCTGAAACACACAGGCAGGGATGCGCCAAGGCGATGTCTGACGTCCTTCTCCTCGATAGCATGTTGAGACTGGACACATCAGCTCGAAGTTTGTCTTCGACGTTTTCTAACCAGTTGTTCAAGACACAAGCTAAACGAAACGAGTCGCTTTGGTACGTGCTCGCTACCTATCGATCGCGACCCGAGCGTTCATTAATATTGTTCGCGTTGTTAGGAGTGTTGGCAAATACATGGGTGCGTTGGCTCACCCGGGCCCTCTCACTTCCAGATCTTCGGCTTACGCCGAGTCGAAAACTAGATTATGCATACCCCACCACTGAACCCAGCAGCGGAGAGACTCTCAACAACGGACGTTTCACTCGGTGGATGGCTAAACTCTTCGTTCAGGCTAGTCAGATGGTGCGTAATGGGCGGTAGTTTTGGATGGGGGCACCGACTTTTTCTTACATTTTACGCCTACAGGACAAGCATGTGGCTCACGTATTCTGGCTGAGGCGACATCTTTTGGCCTCGGAAGCGGCGATGGTTGATCCCTCTGTGTTGGTGCGGGCTGTGTGGGCTAACGTCAAGCGGGCGCTGGGATATCATGCCAGTCCGTCTTGAGACGCGACGATGTGTGCTCTTCAGGGGCCCCAATGGGTTCTGCTTTTGCTATATCTCGATATCATAAGCTACACCTACTGTATCAGTACGATGTAGCTTGTACCCGTGTAGCAAGAGTACGCGAGGAACACGAAAGCTGCCAGTGTTGGCTTGGGTTGTGGCGCGTGCGCCAATTCTGCCCGTAACGACCACTGTAAACTTGTTCTCGACACTGTGCTAATCTTCGGGCTCATCGAGCTGAAAGCCCAAATTCGCTGGAAGGATGAAGATGTGACCGCCACCTAACACGCTTGCAATTGACTCTTGTCGAAAGAGCTGACTCACGTCCATCTAAGGAACGGAGCGACGGTATGTCGTATTTCTCGCTGACTGAAGATTTCTTCTCATAAAATACTTTACTGGCCCCGTTGAGGTGATCTACGACGCGGAGTGACTGAACGATCTAGCGCCTTGACGATCTCTTCACCGCTATGGCTGTCTTGGGCGCTTCAAACTCCTCGTTGCATTTATATCTAGGTATCTTTACCATCACTTTGTACGTGTTCAAGTATGCTTGTTTCTTTCAAGTGTTCGCAGGAATGAAGGATGCGGTACCATATCATCGAAAACGTCATAGCCTCAGTATTGTTCGACGGCGTAAGCCTTTCGTTAGCTTTGGCCCCACCTTCGGAGGGCAAGAACTGCCGATTCAGCATCTTCAGGAGCTGTTGCGCAGCGAGGTCTGGTGCGTAAAACGCGCGTGTGTAGATTTGGTGTACCACTCTTCTTACAAGGCGTCTTCCGTTCCAAACTCGGCTGTACCGGTGCCTGTGGCCAATGCGAGAGACCAGAAACTGTGGAGATGCACGCAAGGCCGACGACTGGCCTCCGTGGTTCTTGCCTACGTACGTGCCTCGTATACGTATTTTTGGCCCCCAGAGGTGGTATGAAACATAACCGAATACCGGTCGTGTCTTCTCGAAAGCTTATTAGTACCCAGATGGTAGGTTGCGCAGGGAACAAGAGACTAGCGCTGGGGAGAATAAACATCGGACCGGCGAAGTGCACCTCCGATGCCGGCTATGCAGGCTGCTGTTCGGCTCAGTACGCCTGGCCTACAGAAATGAAGGCAGACAATAGCAGTATAAGTGCAGGCAAATAGCACCGAGAGCTTCATTCATACCACGACGTACATAAGTACTCTACTTGAAGAGTTGGATCTACAACATATCTCAACAACATATCTCGATATCATGGCACCTTCATCCACAGCAACCCCAGATCCAGAGCCGCATGCTGTCGCCTACACACCTTCTCCCACCAAAGGTATCGCGACCATCACACTCAACCGTCCCCATCGCCGCAATGCCATCGACCCCTTGACCGCACGGAAGCTCTACAAATCTTTCCAAGACTTCGAGAATGACGACAGTCAAAAAGTCTGCGTCTTCTACGGGCTCAACGGAACGTTCTGCGCAGGCGCAGATCTGCAAGACGTAGCGGCCATCACCACCACATCTCCAGCTTCCAGCTCCGATCCAGATTCCAGCGTATCGGAGATGATATCGAGCAGATTTCAACCAGTTTCCGGCGCGAACCTAGCGCCAGTCGGTCCATCACGAATGCAACCTTCCAAACCCGTCATCTGCGCCGTATCCGGGTACGCTGTCGCTGGTGGCCTGGAGCTCAGCCTTCTCGCAGACATGCGTATCGTCGAGGAAGACGCGATCTTTGGGGTGTTCTGTCGCAGGTTCGGGGTACCCTTCATTGATGGTGGGACTGTGCGGCTGCCAGCTGTCATTGGCCTTGGTCGAGCTCTAGACCTGCTATTGACGGGGCGCCCAGTCGACGCACAGGAGGCCTTTCAGATGGGGTTGGCGAATCGCGTCGTGCCAAAAGGAAAGGCGGTCGAGGAGGCAATGAAGCTGGCCGAGCTTGTCGGAAGCTTCCCTCAGTTGTGCATGAGGAAGGATCGGGCGTCAGCGTATCATGCGGTGTACGGCGGAGGAGATTTCGAGGAGAAGATGTCGTTCGAGTTCAACAATGCCGTCGAGGTCCTGACGAAGGAGAGTCTTGAGGGGGCGAGGAGGTTCGCGGGTGGCCAGGGAAGAGGAGGAAAATTGTAGGATGGTGGTGGTGTAGGATCAGGTCCGGGTTGAGCGCCACCTGCGACTTGCTTTCGTACCACCATGTCCGTGCTAGAATCTGATCCTGTACTTATACTCGCGCTGTACTTTCCAAGCCTTTATATTCATCCACTGGCTTTCCGATTGTCTCTTCACATCTCGCCCAATCGGAAAGCATAGTACAATTTCTTGTGTCTCACGGCCCCAGCTTCGCACATGGTTTCGCTTCAAAGCGCCCACAGTCGTCTATCATCTGATGAACGTTGAACTCGAGTCCATCTACGTTGTGAGCGTTCGTATCATTTCCTCTCTCACCACCATCGCTATTGTCACGTCAGCCAACGTCGCCGAGCACGACATGCAATATGCGGCTCGCCTTTCGAGACAGCTCTCATCAAGATTCTCACCGAGCTCGAGCTGACATTCAAGTGGGAGATTCTCGGCCTGGATGCCATGTATTGGGCCGTTTGTATAAAGGAGAGGCTTTTGGCCATTGTTGGAACCCGCCATCTCACTTCTCAGATGATGAGTTCCATCAAGGTCCTCCTCGCCTTCGCTTTGGGCGCGAGCAATGCCCTTGCACAGCCAGCTGACCCATGCGCGAAGATCGGAGGTCAGAAGTGGATAGCTCCAGCTGACCTGCGAGCGTGCTTCACATCCTTTCCAGTCGACCCAGTTATCAAAGAGAATGTGAGTTCCTGCACGAGTCCTCCTTTTGTGCTTTGCTGACGCCTAGTTCTCCCGCAGATCATCGAGGTCATCAACAAGACGCTAGGATTCCACACCTCGACGAACTACCAGATTCAAGCTCCTCATCCATTCGACCGGGACGTTCGCGAAGACGTGCTCGCAGACCTTTCAAGGATTCGTCGCCGATCACGCAAGTCGGACTGTGACCTTCACATCGATTTCTCAAGGACGCTGAAACGGCTCAACGACGGACATTGTACCTGGACGAATAACTGCTATGATTGTACGTCTTTCTTTCGAGTCTCTCTGGAGAAGCCCATCTGACGATGCCAAAAGCTCTGTTCCTCAACTACCTCCCCATTCCACTGGTACTGCTCACCGACGCTCGAGGCACTCAGTCCGGTGCGTGATATCTGCGCATCTTCTTCGAGCACTAGTCCGATATTGCATCTCTCAGTCCATATTGCGCCGGCTGCCTTCGACGTCTCTACAGCCGATTTCCCCAACCAAATTCAGGTTTGGCAGGATGCGCTGCCTGGAAACCTTAAGGGAAAACTCAGCACAGTGAGAGTCTCCCTTTCTTCGTCTTGAGGGCTCTTACTCATATCTTATGCGTACTAGCTCTCAGGGGCGAATGTGAACATTTCTCGCACGCGATCACTGCTACCCGCTCTGGCAAGGTGAATCGCTATAACAGGTACTCCAAATCAACAACGAAGATCCTTTCGTCGCCGTCAACGCCAACGCAGCTATCACTGGCAGCTATCAGTCATTTGGCACTCGGCAGAACTCGCAAGTATCAGAGTCCTGTAATGTATGTTGCTCTGTTCTCATCGCTGCATCTGTCTATCTATCATCTGTAGCTTCTTCTCGAGCTACCAGAGCGCCCCCACCGGATGGATGTACATCATAGGTAACTTCACTCAGCAGGCGTTGCCCTTGCACGACAATGCGGAGTTGACGTTGCAAGTATCTGGATCCATCAAGCCAATTCGTATCAAGGTGTGTAATTGAACTCGTCTGCGTCTCACCGTCATCTCTTTTCCCAAACCACCGTCGTCCAACGCAGCTTCCATTTCGCGCCAGAAACGGGCCAAATACAGTGGCGTTCACCAACTCCACGACGTTCCGACAGAACAACTGCGTAGCCCGCCCAACCACCAATGGCATCGACATCAACAGCGTCGACACCTCGGGCTTTCTTCCCCCTTCCCACGGGCCCAGGACGACTGGTCAACGAGCTCATGGACCATGCACCTATTCCGAACGTCGATCTGCCTCTGACGTTGCAGCCGCCCAGCTCGCTGCCAGGAAGCGGTGGAACTGCTGCGAGGTTCTATCTGTTGAAGGATCGTGTAACGGGCGTGTTGGCGCTGGGTAGTTTCTTGGATGTCAGCTATGAGGCGCTGCTGGAGAGTTTGTATACGGGGTTGGTCGATTTGAAAGAGAGGGGCGCGAAGAGATTGGTTATCGATGTGGTGAGTTCGGGTTTTGGATATCGTTCTCGGCTGGAACCGTAAGCTTATGTCTCCTTTCGTGCAGACGAATAATGGAGGAGGTGCGAAATGTTTTATAAACCCAGGGTGTCCATCTGAAAGCTTCTTGACATGCCAGGCTTCGTCTGCATTGCACATGTATGTCAGCCCGACTACTCTGTTCGTTCACATCCCAACCGTACTCTTTTGGTCGACTAGTATCTTCACATACTTGTGAGCGCTCTTCGAAACCTTGTTCTCATCCATCTTGCTCATGAACATCCTCCAGCTCGTCGGTGCCAAGGCCACCACCGTCCCTCAAGCAGGTCTCTACACCACCGCCCGCGCCGGACCCCTCGACCAAGAAATCGTCAGCGTCCTCAACCGCGATCCGTCAATCGACTCGACGCTATCGCTCTTCTATAACCCTCTCGCCTGGAGAAACATCACGAATGAGTTCTTCGATGCGGATGATCACTGGTTGAGGCCTGTGGTGAGGAAGGTGATCAACGGCAGGCAGGATGCGTTCAGTCCCAGGTGCGTTTACCGTTGCGTGATATTGGATGGCGCTGATTCGATGGTCGTGAGATAGACTTGGCCAGGAGTGTCAGCCACAGGGATTCCTCATTCCACCGCCTGAGGAAGGTCTGTTCGATGCCAAGCAGTCTGTTATCGTCAGCAACGGAAGGTTTGTTTCCAGTCACAATTCGCCGTCTTTGTCGATGTCTGCTCATAGAATGTGCAGATGTGGAAGCTCCTGTTCAACGTTCGTCGCCTTCCTATTCCTCGCCTCTTTCGTCCGCGTTTCAAAGATGTCATCTGCAGATTTCCATTACCGAGAACGGGGGAACCCGGAACGTCGTCGTAGGAGGCAAGAAAGACGTGAAACAACACTTCTGCGGTGTCATTGGTGGGCAGTCGACGAACTTTAGGCAGATGGATACCGAGGTCAAGGTGAACTATTTTACCTCTCAAAACCTGATCTCAGTTGTGAACTGACGGTTCCCTGCGTGAAGTCGACTGGACTGAAAGACCACTCTCTCGCACCGCCTGATTTGTGAGTCGACTCATACTGCGTCCTCGTCGATGGTACCGGTTCTGATTCTCGACTCATGGGAAGGTTGGTAAACGGAGGTCAAGGTATCACTTGGAGGTTGGGATTCGGTATCAAGAACCCTGCGGAACCTGCAGGTACGACGCGTTTGCCCACACTCTTTGTAACAGCTCGGCTTACATTACTTCTCTAGAATGGCAGGACCACACCGCTACGATCAACCTTCCCTTGACCGTACAAACGTACGTTACTCTAAGCTCGCCCCCTTCTGAGCTTAGCTGATAGCTGTTAACGTTGACTGTCTGTAGTTCCAATAACCCACAGGCGATCTGGGAGGAAGTCGTTAAGAGGGTGTTTACCGTGTAACCAGTGGCCGCCATGTATAGGTAGCAACTTGCAAAACGATGAATCTTCTTTGTTCCTCCTCGAACGCCCCATGCACGTCCAAGCCTCAAGGTCCCGCAAGCAGAATGTGTGATAAGTTATCTTATGTTTATTATTCCAGTTCAGCTATTGCAATCCACCCAGTGCCCAGTACTAACGAGAAGAAAGAAGAAAAAAGCTAGCCGCCATGATCCAACCGCGAATCCCACTCCGAGTCGTCCACTTAGCAGTTGAAGAGCCTGTACACGTTGAGAGACATGCACTGGTAGTTATCAGCGTTGTCGAACTTCTGCTGAGCAGAGAGGCCCTGGACGGCACCGCAGCCGTAGGTGTGGTCGGTGGTTCCACCGGTGGCATGGGACATCTCGTGGAGCATGACACCACCCTTGGAGTTGTTGATCTGGTCGAGGGGCTCTGAAGGAAGGAGTTAGGTTACGTTACGTTGTTGGTAGACGAGGGATTGGCAACTCACGTCTGCAGACATCGGGGGTACCCTGGAGGCCGAAGAACCCGTCGCACATGTAGATCTGTAAAAACGAGCGAGGGTAAGAAATTTGACGAGACAAATGCAAAGAGAAAGAAGAGAGTACTCACGTCACTCTGGGTGATCTGACCGTTGCCGTCACGCCAGATGATAGCGTAGGCGGTCGCACGGTTGCAGATGTTGGCGTCATCCCTGTTGCAGTACACCCTACAGAGAAAGAAAAGATGTAATGAGCGGTTGCTTGAGCGTTCGAAAAACTATAGTGAACACGTACTGTCTGTTGCCAGAGCTGGGGAGATCTCCAGCGATAAGGTCGAACCTCCACCAGACGTCATCACGGTTGTTTCCTCCGAAGAACTTGTTCCACTCGTTACTGTTGGGTCGGTTCCTGATGTCCTGAGCCGCACCACCAGCAAGCGACCTGGCGAAGGAGATCGAGTCCCTGATGGTCTGGAGCTTGCCACCGTCGTTACAGTTGGGGAACGAGGTCCTCTGGTTCTGGTTCGTGGTCCTCTCGATGACGCTCCTGAAGGTCACGTCCTCAGTCACCTCGACGGTGACGGCATCGACGGGGACCTCGAGAACGGGCTCGTCGACATCGGTCTGGAAGTAGGTCCAGGGAGCGAAGGTGAAGGAACCGGTTCCGTGGGACTCAAAGTCGTAGGTGTTGGAGACGGTGTGGTTGACGGCGACGGACTGGCCGGCGGGGATGGTGATGAAGTTCTCCTCGACGGCGAAGTCGGCTTGGATCTACGAGCGACGGGCAGTTGGTTACTTAGGATTGGAGGGGGAAGAGGAATGTTGAGGGGAAACGTACGATGAGACCGGTGAAGGTGACCTTCTTTCCCTCCTTACTCACGCGGAAAGAGTCGCTGGCACTGCCGTCGAGCACGTTGGCGCTCCTGATGACGCGGATGTCGGCGTCGGTGGGGTTGGAAACGACAGCGGTGAGGATGATGTCCTCGATGGAGCTAACCTTGTTCGAGACGGCGTTGAGAGTGACCGTGAGGTCGCCGGTCGACAGACCAAGGGCGAGGGTGGTAAGACTGAGGAGGATGGCAGAGCGGAACATGGTGTGAGTGGGAGTGGGAGAGTTGGTTGGATGGGTTGGCTGAAAGCTAAAGATTGAAGTCCATGTCGGTCCACCTTTTATGGGTTCTAGGACGTGCTGTAAGGATGAGTAGGGGGGTCAGCGTGTGGTCGTCGCGGGAAGCACAACCACGGGTACCTCGTCTCGCAGATGATGGAATTGAACGGTGCGCAACGTAGATTATTGCTGCACCGTGAGGACCCTCCGATCGAACAAAGGGATCACGGCAATCGCGTTCATCGAAAGATGCCGCTATCAGCGGAAGAGCGGAGAATGCTTTGGGTGCTGAGCCAGTGCTAGGGTTCCTGTCGAGTTCACGGCTGTAGATTACCACGCAGAGTACGAGAGCATGCGGGTATCCGGCGGCAGGAACGGGAGACACACATGGTCGATCCTACGCTCTGCGGCACCGCCAATTTCTGAGTGCTGAATGGAAGATGGACTCGGGATGGACTCTTTGGTGTAGTCGTTTTTGGAAAAATGCAATTAACTAGGAATGTGAAGATCAGTACCTGAGCGGTCCCGAACGAAAGGCCAAGAGCATGCACCTAAGGCGTTCGCAATTCTCAACGAGAGCCAGTTTTTAAATAGCAACGGAAGTAGCAACGGGTATTCATTCCCATTCATTCAGACTAGCAACCAGGACCCTTCAGCTCAGAGTGTTTCTGAGAATTACGAAGGCCTCTAAATGGGGTCGTTGAGGATGAGTATTCGCAAAAACAGGAAACACCGGCTGTGTATGTTGTAGTTCACAAGAATACCATGAAGATTCGGGGTAATATGACGGCCATGCCTCTTATTTTTCATCACCATCGATACTGCAGCACCCTGGTAGAGTCCCAGACAAGTAAGGAGCACATCTACGGTGGAACGAGGAGGAGCGGCGGATGTGAGCTGGTGGTAGAAAGCAAGGCGATCATTGGCTTGGCTTAGCCAATTGATCCGACAATGATCCGACGTACGGCCTTCATCGCTTTCCGCCAACTTTCCGAATCATCTGCTCTGAACGCTCGTCAGCTCAAGCATCGAACTACTTCTCTTCGGGCCCGAGATATACTATAGCATTATAAATCACTACTTACGCCTTCTCCGTACCGCACCCCAAAACGCGGTCTAGCACCCCGCACTCTACAAGATATACCTAAACTCCCTATTCTGGATATCCGTCAGATCCAAGAACGCCTTATCCACCTTCCTCTTCTCCACACCCTTCTCCCCTCCACCCTTCTGCCCCTCAACCCCCGTAGCGATATACACCTCATCATAGGCGCTATCGTGTTGCTCCTGATCCCTGCGCTTGTTCTCCTTTGCCAGCATGTACCGGATGACGAGGAGGAGGACGCAGGAGAGGAAGGAGGAGACGGTGATGACGGTCCAGGGGACACGGTTTCGGGGTTGGTATTCTTTCTTCCACATGAACTGGAGGGAGAGGTTAGTTTGGGAGGATTGGAGGAAGGGGAGGGGAGGGGAGGGGGACGTACGGGGCCTGCGATGTTTCCGATGCAGTAGCCTACCATTACGATGGCATTCGTGGATATACCTATAGTTCAAACACAACGTTAATAGAGTCGAGGTTGTCGAGGTTTGAACGGAGAGTAACGTTTGGTATGCCCAGCAGTAGTCGGAGCGACCCAGCCCAAGAAGATGATGAACGCGCAGATTGAACCAACTACATCATGATCAGCAACAGACTTTTGAAATGATACGACGACAAAAACGCACGCGCAAGGTAGAACGATAACAACAGCCCGACGTTATTCTTGCTCGGGAGTGTATTCACCAATATCTCGCCCAAGATCCCAGGGATGAATAAGATAACAGCGGCGTACGCGCGTCCGATGGGTCTGGATGTAGCGAGGATGACGCCGATGTAGATCATGATGACTGTGCGCTGTGTAAGTCGCCGCGACAACGCCTTAGGGAAGGCGACGTGTACTGACTCTCGACTGCGCCGTCGACCATGCCCAAGAGAGTGGTGTTGTAGATCGAGAAGCCGAATTGGCTGACGATGATCAGCCTTTGGTTGATAAGCTACGTTGGTTCACGTAAGGCGATTTGACGTTTGGAACGAGTTAGGAGCGTACCGAGTTGAACAAGTTAGAAATCGCAGCGAACAAGCAGAAGAGCCATGTCTTGGGATCTCTCAGGGTTTCGATGAACCTGGGATGCCGGTGAGCCAAAGGGCGAGAAACGGAGGGACGAAGAAAATGAAACCCACTGCTCCTGCTTCCACACCTTATTCTCGATGCCAGCCTGGTTGACTTTGATCCTTTGCACCGCCATGACGCGCTCTTCTTCGGTTAGAAACCACGCAGAGGTCGGGGAGTCGGGGAATAGGAACCTATCCATCCATATCTTCAGTTTTCTCCTCCTCCTTCAACGCATCGGGGGGTGCTCACCAGAACAAAACACCGACCACGAGAGTAAGGAGGCCGGTGATGATCATTAGCCTGTTCGAACCGGGTCGGTGAATAAACTTTATCTACAACTTCCGAGACGACGGACCATTGCCACGGCATAAACTTGGTGCTTCGGATGTGAAGCAGGCCGAACGATACGAGTCCGAGGAAGATGATGGCGAAGCCGTTCATCAGGTCTAACGCGGGATTGAATGACCAGTTGTGAAAGACCAGCTCGAGGTGGTGAAAGGGACGCACACCAGTAGCCGACACGACGGGTCTGTTCTTCCCTTGTGTAGAACATGGATGTGACGATGAGGAACCTGGGCATAGCACTTTTTACTTAGACCGCGATTCTGAGACTCCAAAGCGCGGTGAGTGGGACGTACCCTGGTGTGATAGCACCTTGGTAACACAGAAATCGCATTAGGGCCTCTGGGATTCGTTTGATGATCAATGTCCTGCTCACCTTCACAAGCACCAAGAATAAACCTACACACAAACAACCCAGCAAACGAATCACACGCTGCGTGGCACAGCAGCGCGATGGACCAGATGATGATGTTCATCGTCATCCACTTCCCGACGGGGTATCGCTGCATCGCTATGTTTTGAGGGTATTGAAATACTAAAGGATCGTGAGCATAGAGTGGATGGTGGATGGATGGATTGTGTGGCGAACGTACCGAGGAACGCGATGTAGAATATCGTTCCGAGCCAGTTGAATTGGTTTTGGGTTAGGTGCGCTCCGGGGCTGGGAATAAGGCAAGTCAGTATTAAGAGTAGACAACGATGGGAAAGACGTTTACAAGATGCCGAGGATGGCGGATTGACCGAGGGACGCTTTGTCGGCGAAGTTGCACCTGAATGCGGATACTGTTGAGTTAGATCCTAGGCTGAGCGAGGGCTCCTGGTCTTACAGGTACAGAACTAAAAGAGACGTCGAGATTAGCTGCGGCTACGTCGAAGGAGGGAAGATCTGTTGTGGCGACTCACTGCACATCAACGGCATGAGGTGCCAGTCTATCTTCCGCCTGCAAAACGCTTATGTCAGCGTCTCCTAGCGCGCCATAAAACATCCCGTTGAACTTGCATACCTAACTCGTAAAGCGTCCTCTTCGCTCAGCGGTGTGTCACGGTCATAAGCAGCTGCGGTGTCCACCATCTTCTTGTCGAGAACGTGTTCGACATGGTGCACGCCAGCCTCGGTCGAGGATCGATCGTCGTTTTCCGTCATGGGTCGTCAGAAGAAGGGAGAGGAGGAGGAACCGGGAAACCAGATCAGGGAAAAGATGAAACCTTATAGCAAGTAAAAAGAAGCGCAGGACTCTATGGCTAAGTGCTCAGGGCCTCCGGCGTTCTCTCACCCTTGAGCGCGCTCAACGGAAGTTTGATGAAAGAGACTTCTCTCATACAATTTGAACCCACTTCGCGGCGAGAGTTCCTTCCACGGATAAAGGCTTATCGTCCCGAGCTTCCATTCCATTTGTTTACCGGGATGAATGGCGAGCTTCGGTCAACCAGGTACAACATGGACCCATACCGTAAGGTGGCTCAGCCGGTGGCGGCAGGAAACAAGAGCAACCCCTGCTTACCAAGCATCTGCTGCTCGATCTTACCACTGACCTCCTTGCGGGTACTAGAATCGTATTACCACCTTGCGAATCCGTGTGAAAGTACTGGCTGGACGACTGCTACATACCACCATGAGCGACCACATGGATGTCGCGGACGATGCTGCGTTCGAGCCCAAGGTGTGGGATCTTGGACCGGAGACAGAGTATAGATTCGAGTTAGACCCGGGGATGTGTTTGGTTATCGTCGTAAGCACCGTTTTTTCTTGCGTACATGGGTGGAAAATAATTCGGGGGTTTCTTGGAAGGTACTGCGCGGGAACGCTGAGATCTTTGGCGCTGAGCTGGTAGAGGGCAAACAGCATGTCTTTGCGGGGGAATGTAAAGCAGCGGTGTACACATGGAAAGGATGTTCTATCGAGATGAGTACCCTCCCCTCCCCCCCTCCACCTCACTTACCTATCTTTGGTGGGTATACACGTCACGGGAAGGCCCTCTACAGAATACACCTCCGACGAAACGCTCCCCATGACCGCCTACGCAAACCTCCACATCGCCTTCGAACAAATGCGCGTCAAAGCCCTCGCCCACCTCCGCGGCTCTCCCATCCCTGACGGGCCATCACGGGTAACAAGTGAGAGTCCGAGAGTTTTGGTACTGGGACCGGAAAACTCGGGCAAGACGAGCGCGTGTAAGGTGCTTGTCAATTATGCGGCGAGGTCGAGGATGGGGTGGGTGCCGGTTTTGGTTAATACGGATCCGAGGGAGGTCAGTCGGTCGCTTTCCCTTCCTTTCCCTTCACTTCACTTCTCTTCGGTCTTACTCAATTACGCTACGTGCGTAGGGAGGATGGGCAGTCCCAGGAGCGATCACCGCCGCACCCGTCGCTGCACCTATCACCACACCCAGCGCGTCACTTCCACTTGGAGCAGCAGCGAGCTCAGCACCTACTATCAATCCATCCAACGCGCTCCTTCCGCTGGTGTATTGCTATGGACATACGGACGTGCAGAGGAATCATCTGTTGTTGGATAGGGTTATTAGGAATCTGGGGGCGAGCGTGGGGGATCGGTTTGAGGCGAATCCGGAAGGTGGGTTGTTCGTTGGCAGGATATTGGATGTTGAACTGATTGTGGTTCCGTGCAGCGAGGAGCTCGGGCGTCGTCGTTGACACGCCTTCGACATTCGCTGCTGGGCCGGCGAATACGGCGAGTGTGAGGAGTAAACTAATTAGAGCGTGTGTCGACGCGTTTAAGAGTACGTTTCTCTTTCTCTTCATTTTTTTTTGAGGAATACACTAACGTTCGTGCTTCACAGTCAATGTGATCCTAGTCATCGGACACGAGAAGCTCAACATTGAGATGCAGCGGACGTACGGGTCGCAGCTCACTGTCGTCAAGATCCCGAAATCGGGTGGAGTACGTTCTTCCCCTCCCCTCCCCCCCCTCCCTTTCTTCCCTCTCTTCTCCTCTTTGTCAAGTAAACAACCAAATCTTCCCTCTCCTCTCCTCTCCTCTTCTTCAACTAACCAACCAAACCAGGTAGTCGAACTCGACCCCTCCTACCGCGACCGCATCCTCAACATGCAACTCCACACCTACTTCTACGGCGAATCCTTCACCCCTCCCCCAGGACTCAAGTTGAGGAGTAATGCGGTGTATGGGGGCGAGGCGCTGAGCGATTTGGTGCTGAGTCCGGCGTCGACGACGGTGGGGTTTGAGGAGTTGGCGGTGTGGCAGATCGGTGAAAGTTAGTTCCTTTCCTTCCTTTCTCCCTTCTCCCGTTTATTTCCCTCCCCCCTCTTATTTCTCTCCTCCTCCATTCTTATTGCTTGACCACCAACGCTGATAAACACCCGCAGAATCCCTCGCTCCCTCATCCGCCCTCCCCGTCGGCGCCACGCGCACAGTATCAGAGATGCAGCCCATCCTCATCGACCCTTCCAAGCCCGGCTCGGGTTTGCTCAATGCGGTGCTGGCGCTGTTGGCATTGCCGGCGGATGGGGATGAGAGGGAGAGGTATGATGAGGAGGTGTTGGATTTGGGGGTGGTGGGGTTTTTGGTTGTGTGAGTGGTTTTCTTCTTTGTTTGGGGATGGGGGGTTGGAGGAGGTTAGCTTTTGTGGGCTTGCTGTGGTTTGGTGGGGCTTGATGATGCGGCTTGGTTTGCTTGACGATGCCGCTTCCCTTCCTTTTCGATTTCATTTCGAGACGCAGGCAGTTGTTGACCTGCGGGAGCTTGAGCATGATCTGAACTGACACGAACTTGGTTGAACAGTACGGCGATTGATATTCCGAGGAGGAAGATGACGATATTGTCGCCTTCGCCGATGGTGTTTGCTGGGAGGACGGCGATTAGGGGGTCGGTGGAGTGGCAGGAGCAATAATAGGTCTGGATGGTTCAACGTAGACTACTCTAGGTACAGTCCTCATGCGATAAGCAGTGCTCTACGTCCTCTCGAGATCTCAGTATGGACTGTAGTCCAAGTCTAGAGGGTATGTACATACTGATGTCAACACAGATTCTCAGCAGTGCGTCTAGTGCCCGCCTTATTGTGGATGACGCGACACCCGATCATAAGTGCTGCTGGCCACAATTAAGCGTCGTCCTGCGATCTTTCTTTCACATTTTATTATCGTAACGACGACTTGGAGGCCCTTGTGAGAACAATAAGTAGAAGGTTGTGGAAGGTCCCAGATCATTCAAGTGGTTCAAATCTGCGGGAGCAGTCAGTCAATCAATCAGTCAGTCAGTCAGTCATCCCAACCCGGTCACCGTCACCGAGCCACATTGTCATTAGTCACACCCTCACTCTCTCTCCTCTTACAAACGCCCATCATCATGGAGAATGGGCAAGGCCTCGGTCATTCACTCCAGTCTTTCTTTAGGAATCTCGTAGGCACGACGCCGAATAACGAGGATGCGAACGATGAGAACGAGGTGGTCAACGCTGTCATCGACAACGATAACGAGAACAATGAAACTACTATGACGGAGGACGACGTGGGTGGTGGGAACGAGAGCGAGACGGACTCGATACCGGGGTTACAGTCCGTTTCGAACTCGTCGGACTCGGAGTACAATGATGATGATGAGAACGACAACAACGAGGGCGAGACGACAGCGCCGACGATGACGACGGGACGACGACCTAGAGGAACTGACGCAGGCGACGAGGAGAGGGATAGGAGACACCCTGCTCATCGTACTAATAGTTCTCTAAGTGCAGCTGGATGGTCGACAGCGCCCTCGAGGACTAATCCCGCAAATAATCCGGGGTTGTTCACACGCCTTGGATCGTCGTCTCAAGGTGGTCCATCTACTGTTCCTGCTCCCCCCCCGGCCCCCGCTGGTTTCAACCCAGCTACCGCCCCAGGGCTATTCGCTCGCCTAGGTCAAGTCGCAGGCTTTCGACCCGCTGCGAACCCTGCGAACCACCCTGGTCTCTTCACCCGCCTTGGCTCAGGTACACCCCACACCCACGCTCACAATCACACCCACACTCATAACCATCCTCACGCCCATCCTCACGCCAATGCCCACCCACTCAACCTCCCTCCCCACCCACCCACAAATCCGCCTCCCGCCCCACCAGGCCCAGGCGCTTTCATGGAAGGCATGGCAATCTCCCTCTCATTCGGCGCAGACGGTGTACCCCGTATAACCACTCAACGTCTCCCCGCTCGCGAATCAGGTCAAGACCCCGCTGGTGCTGCCGGACCCTTGCCCTTCCCCATGACTGGCGACGACACCGCCGAGCCCGTCGCAGGAACAGGAGGAAATCCCATTCCGAACTTGGACATTGGTGCCCTCTTCGCTGCGCTGCTCGGTGGTGAGCCTGGGATGTTTGGAGGGGGAAGGGAGGTGGATGATATCGAGAGAGCGAGGATGTTGATTGAGGGGTTGGAGGTGGTGAATCCGGGGTTGGTGGAGAGGTTGGAGAGGGCGGCGAGGGTGTGCGGGGGGAATGGGAGTAATGATGGGATGGGCGCGGGGGATGGGGGGTGTGCGATTTGTTGGGAAAGGTTGTTGGGCGAAGAGGAAGGCGCGAAGGAGGAGGGTGCGGAGGAGGAGGATGGCAAGGCGGCGGAGAGTATTGCGGAAGGTGGAGCTCTTCCTCCATCAACGGCAACTTCAGACGCAGCCCCGCCACCGGACTCTGCCTCTTTCACCGCCTTACCCGCAGAAACCTCGTCCACTGCCCCACCTGCAGAAACCTCGTCCAACGCCCCACCACCAGAGAACAAGATCGTCTCTCTCCCCTGCGCACACATCTTCCACTCCGAATGCCTCGTCCCCTGGTTCTCGAAACGCAGACAAACGTCGTGCCCGACGTGTCGGTTTCAGCTCGACCCGGAGAGGTTGACGGAGGGGTATGGGGAGAGGGAGAGGGAAAGGAGGAGGCGGGAGAGGGAAGCGGGTGGTCAGGCTGGTGGGGCTGGAACCGCTCCGACAGCAGGTTCGTACATCCCCTTTCCCCCTCCTATCTTATCTCACTAAACTGATCCTTTTCTCTCCTCTCCTCACAGCAATGAACGTGGACGAGGACGTGGACGAAGCATCGATCACGGAGACACTCGCTGCCCAGACGACCGCATTGGCTGCTGCGAGGGCTAGACTTGAGGAGGCGAGGACGAGATTGGCGGTGCATAGGGCTGAGTTTGGGGTTGATTTGGATAGGGAGGGGGATGGGGAGGGTGTTATTCCTGCACAGGGTGTTGACGCAGGAGCTAATCCAGGAGTAACAACGGCTCCAGGATTAGCGACGGTCCCAGGAGTAGCAGCGCCCGCCCCAGGAGTAGCGCCCGGCCCAGGAGCAGCAGCGCCCGGCCCAGGAGTGGCAGCAACGCCCGTCCCAGGAGTAGCGACTAGACGGGCTGCTACGCAGGCTATACATGAACACGCCCATCCCACTGCTCCAGCGGCAGCAGCAACGACATCCGGTTCAACAGCTACGCCCGCAGCAGCACCTGCAGCAGCAGCCCCTGGAGCAGGCCTCCACGCAGCACTAGGCCCACACATCCACATCGGACCCGATATCGTGTTGATGGACGTCGACGTTGGCGAGGACGGGCTCGCGTTTGGTCCCGGTCAAGAGTTGCAGGGAGGGCTGAACTTGGATATCCCGGGAGGTATCGCGTTCGGGCCTGGGGGTAGCACGGCGTTTAGTGGCGAGGGAGGCGTGCCTGTTGGTGGAGAGGGTGTTGGTTCGGAAGGAGCCGTGCGTGTTGGTGCGGAGGGAGGCATGGCCGCTGGTGCGGAGGGAGACGTAGATGGTGGTGCCCCAGTGACGCTTCCTCCGTTCCAACAGCTGTTTGGCAATATAGGGCCGTTTACGTTTGGTGCTCCGACTCTTGCTGATGTCGCTGCTCCGGGTCCTGCCCAGGTTATTATTGCGGCCGCTCGGGCTGCTGCTGCTCAGCGCTTAGCGACGACTGCTGCCGGTACAGCTGCAGCTGCTCCGGCTTCAAGTTCAACAGCCGCCCCCGCCGCACCACAACCCAATCTCCGAGGCGGACCCATGCCCCTGCCTGTGCTCATGGGTGGACCAGGCTTCGAAAGCGCTATCCCCGGTAACCTTGGCCTAGGCGGCCAAAGCTTCGCGTTCGGACCACCTCCTGCTCTCAACGCAGCCGGTGGACGTGATGGTCCGTTGGATGCGCTGCCGTTCCCGTTCCCTATGTTGATGGGTGCTGGTGGACAGACTGCGACTAGACCCAGATTGGATACACCTGCTCGTCCGGCAAGCGCGCCTCCTACGCAAGCAGGGTCGAATCAGCCTACGCCTGGGAATGCTCAGCCAGCGCAGCCCGGCGCCGGAGCGATTCCACCCAACTTCTTGCAGGCGATCATGGAAGCTGCTGCCGCAGCCATCCGAGGAGCTGGAGCGAATCAAGCAGCCGGTGCTGGTGCTGGTGCCCCGACTCCCCCACCCGCGAACAGTCAAGCAGGCGGGCCATTGAACCTAGGAAATCTACCTCTTCCGGATATCCCAGCCGACATGATGGGAACGACCAACTTGAACATCGGTGGATTTGTGCTTACGGGCGTGGTCACGCTTGCTGGTGCCGATGGTGTTCGACGCGAAATTCAACTCGGATCGAGGAGCTTCCGGTATCCTACTCCGGGCGGACCTCTTGCGCAGACTCCTGTCCCGCCTGCAGCAGGCCCTCAACAACAGCCGGCGGGAGACGCGGCCTTGCCTCCGCATATGAGGAACCCACAGCGTGGAATGCCGCCGTTCGCTCCTCTCTTGCGAGATGCCTCGATCGCCCAAGCCGCCGATCACGGTACTCCACCACCTGATACTCCTCCTCCTGGTGCTCCTGGCGGCCCAGGTCCCATCATGACTGACGGAGCTGGAAACATGCCCTTCCTCGGTATGTTTGCTGGTGCTGGTGCTGGCACATTTGGCTTCCCGATACCTGGACCACGGGCGGGTGCTGCTCCTGGCCGACGAGAAAAGAGAGCGTGGGCTTTGCCCTCCGCACCTGGGTTGACGATCAGACAGCGCGTGGAGAAGATGGAGAGGGAGGCGGGGTTGAGGTGTTCGGATGTCAGCTGTGGTGTTGGACCTAGTGACGAGGAGCCGGATTCGTGTCTTGGGGAGGACGGGAAGGTGCAGATTGTTAGGCAGATTGCGATTCTCAAGAACGGGAAGGAGGAAGATGGAGAGAAGAAGAAGAAAGTGTGTGAGCATACGTTCCATCCGCCGTGTTTGGTGACTGCGGAGAGAGTGCAGTGGAAGGGGGATGAGGAGGGACATGTGGATGGGGCGAGTAAGGTGGATGTGAGTTGCCCGGTGTGTCGCGTGAAGGGCGCTGTGTCGATGGAGGATTGGAAGGACGGGGCGGTTGTCGTGTAGAGTGCTCCCATCCCCGTTCTTGTCGTGTTGTGGAAGGAAGTTCTTGTTCTCAAAGCCGTACTTGTACCATCACCCTACCTTTCCGGCGGTAGGACTTGCCGCCGATGATGTCTTTCTCTTTTCTTTCATGCTTGTCCTTCTGCTTGTTCAAGCTTTGTATCCTCACGTGTCGCTATCGCTTGCCTGTTACGGACGCTCTGAGGCTCCCCAATCGCTATCACATACGCTACATACTCGTCCTAGTACCGTAGATGTGCTCTTTCTCTTCTCTCGCACAAGAAGCGTTCGTGATAATGACATTGCTATTTATTCTCTTCGACTAATTGTCTACACAGAGACACTTCCTCTAATGCCACCGTGACTGCAGCAGTAACTCAATGGGCTAAAGTATGGACGACGGGAGTTCATGTGATTTACTCGTCCGGGAGAATCTGACTACTGACTCGCCCTGTTCATCGGCCGATCGCTTCCCGCTTGAACGCGAACGTCGATCCACCCCCGACGTCGAACCTTCTGCAGATGTAGTTACAGTCGTTTGCGGCCTGAAGCGGAGACTGTGACTGTGTAATGCCGACGTGGGGAACGGACTGGAAGAAGTGGGTTCGAGGCGGAAGCCAAGGCGGACGGTGATCATTGCTTGCGATATTCCCTGTTCTTAAAATGAGTCTCGGTGGGATTAGAGGTCAATAGGAAAACTGTGTACGAAGAATACGGGGAGGAGAGAGATTCCGATGTAACCCAGGTCTACTTCGTCGTTCTGTGGATTTGGTGAGCCCAAGTACTTCGAATGGAATTGAAAGACGAGTGAGGCGACCTACCCCGCGCGATCTCAGGCTTAGTAGACTTAGGACCTCGTACATCAATAACCCGAACCAAGTTACCATCGCGGACTCGACTACGGCGTGGACGATGGACGCGTATAGCTCTGAGCCCGTTTCTTTGTACATGTATCTACAAAAATACGGTAAGTCATGAAGCTATCCTGGCAGACAAGAATACAAGGAAACGAACGTACACGATTCTCAGCAAGATCATACTCGTCAACACCGTGTTCAGGGCGAACATGATCCAACCCCAAACGACGCCGGCGAGGATTACAGCGGGGAGGAGGGCGGTTTCGAAGTATTCGGTGGTGCGGAAGTAGATGGCGAGGTGGAAGGCGTCGGCGGAGCCGCACATTACTTTAGAGGGATGATTAGTATATGATGTACATAGGACAGGGTTATGAGGAAGCGCACGGGTGTTGAGAGTGACGATGATTAGTGGAACGTAGAGGGCCCACTTCTTCCTCTCGTATATGATGTAGAATCGCCAGGCGAGGAGCCCGTCGGATATAAGTCCCTAGACACATAAATATGAGTGCGTAGTATACTATGCGCAAGAGGTGAAAACGTACTGAAAATGTCGTAGTCATACTGCAAATGGAATCATGGTAGTAAGTACATCAGCTGCTGAAACTGCTCTGGCGGACTAACACCTACTTTGAGACTAAAGATAGCGGAGTAGTCCAGCGATGTCTCTCGTCTTCGGGAGGATTGCGTTGTCCTGCTCGGTAGAATTGCAGGGCTTTGGAGATGAAGTGGCATAGGAGGACTAGGAACCTGTTCTCGATCTTAAGTTAGGCGAGTAGCATGCATAACGTAACTTGGCGGTGGATGGATGGAGGGAATACTTACATTGCCACGGTGATGACTCGTAGACGACGATGCGCAGTACCTTTGCGCCCGAAGATAGACCATAAAGCAAGGATAAACAAGATTATGTAGACCCCTGTAAGAGATGGGTGATTAACACAGTGCCCAGTGCCCCGCCGTCCATGCCAATGATGTTCTCACCAAATAGACCACTCAGGCAGGCGAGAACGACTGCGTTCAGTTCAAGAGCTTGGAGGTGGGAGTCGTCGGACTCCATGGCTTGACACGAAAGCACTGGTTCTTCGTGGCCTTATATGAGTCGTGCAAAGAACGCCGTCGTCGGGCGACAGGGTTCATGCATGTTCATGCATGCTTCTTCGATCGTGCCATGCTCAAAGCCATGCTTCTAGTGCACTTGAGCGCCACAGTCTGCCCAGAGCTTTGTTTCTCCTGGAGAAGTATCCCGTCGAAGGTCGATAGAACGAGAGGATCTGAGCTCGATGCTAGGAAGACTATCTTATGGGCAGCAGTATCACGGGTCCTCGAATGACCAAATTGCAAGTTTGGAAAGCTCCAACAACCGACTAGCAAGAGCGTCTAGCATCTCACCACCACACCGAGTAGTGGCAGGCATCCAGTTCCAGATTGAGCAGAGTTCTGACATTGACGACCGCTGGTCGACGAGAAGCACATGAAAGTTCGAGGAGAGAACGCCGCGACTATCGGGCCGACATCAGCCACTTACCCGCATCTTGACCATGGCCCCCCACGATTCAGACGACGACGTCGACGATCTCGACGATATTCTCAACAACTTCAAGCCCACCAATACCACCACCAAATCTAATGATGCTTCTTCCTCTTCCGCCGCCCCATCTGTAACGAAGCCCGCTCAATCAGTAGCACCACACACGGCGCCTGATGATCTTACAGACGATGCCTTTGCCAGGGAACTCGCTCAAGGGATGGAGACTCTGATGCGGGACCTGGGATCTTCTTTGGAGCCAGGCGTAACATCTGGAGATGCAGCGGAGCAGCAAAAGGCTATGCAGACGGCTTGGGAGGCTTTGTTCCAAGAGAGCATGGACGCTGCTGCCGCAGCCGAGAACACTGGTGCTACTGGGCCGACGGCGCCCGTACCAGGTGCGAAGGTTGGAGGAGACTCCTTCCAAAAGTCGATTCGCGAGACCATGGAGAGGATGAAGAGCTCGGAGCAGAATATGAAGGACTCTACGGCGTCTGGCACGGATCCGGGGCAGGATGATATCGCCGCGCTGCTTGCGGCGTTGCAGGGCAATGGTGGTACGTGTTCTCCTCCCTCTTTCTTTGGCTATCGCTTACTCACTGACGACTGACTACTACCAGAGAGCTCCGAGGGCGATGACGCAGAGCTCGGGTCGTTCCTCGAATCCATGATGGATCAGCTCATGTCGAAAGAGGTGTTGTATGAACCGCTGAAGGAATTATACGACAAGGTACGTTAGGGACATTCCTCACTCACCCTTCATTCGCCTGACAATGCCCGCCTCGTTACGTAGTTCCCCGAATACCTCGCATCTCACCCCTCAGACGCATCCACACCATCCACTCCACCTCTAACCTCCGCAGACGGGACGAAACTCACCCCCATCCCAGCTGAAGACCACGTCCGCTACCTCTCCCAGCAACGTCTCATAACGACCGTGATCACCAAATTCGACGATCCAAACTACGACGAGGATGCCAAGACGCCAGAGGCGGAGAAGGCGAGGAAGGAGATCGTGGATCTTATGAGCGAGGTACGCCGCTCCCTCACACCACCACCTCTCATATACCATCGCTCGACGCTAATTTGCATACGCACCACAGCTCCAATTACTCGGTACACCACCAGACGAGCTCATGGGTCCGCTCCCATCAGGTTTGGGACTGGGTGGAGAGGGGATGCCGGAGGGATGTTGTATCACATAGGCATAAGCGAGGAGGGGATGGTTCTTGATTGATTCTCTGTCGATGCAGTACTGTACGGAGTTCGACACGGTGGCTACTACTTATACTTATATCCACAGCTAATGTGTTGCTGGAACTGCGCGTCGTTCGCATCAGAGAATAATATCTCTGCTCACAACGCCTTAGTCTCTCGCGTCACGACATTCGCCCACAAGACTCGTATCAGAAAAGCCGGCTTGAGTAACTCTGTACCAGATGCCAGCAGATGCCTCGAAAGCCACAGAGTATGGGCTACGTGTTTGTCCTGCCAATGCAGAGTAGTTTGTCAGTGAATAAGTCTGCGTTGTATGCGTCTGCTGAGCTCGGATACGCACTCCTTTCGCAGCATGGTGAAAAACGCCTGCGACCCAGCGCGTCATACGTTCATTGATATTATTGAGCGTCTCGCCGTTGCTTGGTTGAGTCGTCGATTTCCCGTAGTCTGGCCATAGCTGTGTTAATGCCCTGGCGACTTGGAAAAGTTCAAAAGGAGATGATATACCGAAGGCTTTCGTCATGTCCCTGATGAGCCAAACGTTCAATTCAGAATGTTCGGCGACGAGTAGGAGTGTACGTACCACATGGGCTGGATATGCTTAGCCTGGTCCCGGAAGAAGCGAGTCGAGAATGTCGGCGACGTTATACCAGAGTCGTGTCTGAGCATTCTATCGAGAAGAAGGATATCGGCCATCGCCTTGCCACAGCCCTGCCTGTAACATCATCCCGTTAGCCAATCTCGATGATCACGAACGAAATAGGAATGGAGAGAACCCACCCAAAGATGGGGTTGATGACCGCGACCGCGTCCCCCACCGCTATGAAGTTCGAAGGAAGATTCGAACCACGAGATTTGTGGTATTGAAGCCAGAAACACTCGGCTGTGGAATGTAATATTATCAGTAAGCAAACTTCCGCGCAGTCGAGGACTCAGGGGGTGATGAACTGACAGAACTGAAGAGATGAGATCGCCGGAGATCCATCTTCGACTAACAGCCCGACCATGTCGAGGAACCAGGTCGGAACTGGCTTGCTAAATACCAGTGAGCGCACAGCTGGAAGTATATCTTCAGCTGTCTTGGGCATGGGTCCTGGGCCCCGCGCGAAGAACGTGAGAACAGCTGATGAGCGATAAAACAATCAGCCCATAGGACTTGTGCGAAAGAAGTAGCAACGGAATCCCACCCGTTCCATTATCCTGCTTCGCATAGACTACTCCCCAAAGCCCTGGGCGAGACTGACTGGCGCCCATCTTCGGGGTGAATGAGATCAGCTCGGATCTGTGCCTCTCAGGTATGGGCAGACCGGAGTACAGCTCTTCCGGCGCAGTGAAAGCGACTGTCGAGAAGCGCAGGTTAGGGCTGTAAGCGATGCGGCGGGGACCTTTGTCCTCTAGCCACTTGGCACCGTACTGCGCTCGACCAGTGCAGTCTGCAGGTCGTTATGTGAGTGTTTCCCGTAGAGTCCAAAGGGAGGGCTCACCAATCATGAGGTCTATATCTTCGACAGCGAAGTCGCTTTCGTCGACAAGCTTGCCGTGAACAGCCGAGGCTCTCGTTGCGCCTGAGCAAAGCTTCAATCCTCGGACAGTTCCCTCGAGTATGGTGAGCCGCTTCCTCGTTTCCGGGTCCAGTTGTCCGTCCACGAGCAGAGAGTGTAGCAGGGGCTCTAGTGCGGCGCGACGCATGTTGAGAGAGGGTGTCTGATCTTCAACCAGCGATGGGATGTAGGTACCGTCGATGAACATGCCGGAGTCGCCAGGGTAAGAGCTGTTCGGCATGGTCCTGATTATTAAGCTCACGTCCACAGGAAAATAAGAATGGTGCTCACGTCCGTCCAGCGGCATCAGCTGCTTCTTCAAAAGAGGGCCACAGACGACGCAGTCCATCCACGAACAAGAACATATAATCTGCGTATACGGGGGGAATGTAAGGCGAGACATACTATGTGATGACGAATTCAATACGACGTACGATGGATAGAGTGGTACTGCATCACACGACTTTTCAACGTTCCACTCATCGTCTTGGTGAACTCCGGGTCGATAAGTACGACTTGCTCGAAATGCGTCAGGCAGGTTTGCGCCGCCAGTAGTCCAGCAATCCTGCATACATGGCACCGAATGAGGTAAGATCTTTCGCATTCAATGCAATTCGCAGCGCACCCTGAGCCACAGATGACTGCTTTTCCGTATCGAGCGCCGAGTCTAGGTAAATTGAGGGTGTTAAGCCCCTGGTGGATGCCTTGAACGCGAGCGCGCCTGGACCATAAGTATGCTAGAGCACATAGGAGGATCGCACAGGCGGCATGTGCGATCGACATTGCTTGTTCTTCTGAGTGAGTGGTGCTAGAAACAGTGCGAGAAGTTGGGAGAGAAAGGTCGGGGATAGGAAGCTGAGGGCGAGAGGGTTGGCGTTATCCATGGTCTCTTATATGGCTGCCCGTCACTTTGGGCGAAAAGGCGCCAGCCAGATACCGTCGAGGTAGCTAGAATGCGTGAGGTGCTTGCTGACGCGCAGTCCATACAGTTTGCATTCAGTGATTCTGGACATAGCAAGTCGCGTATTCCGTCGGGAAGCCGGGCTGATGGCTCTCCGATGATCTTGCAGGACCAAGTTCGGATATGTCAATTCAAGAGGCACTGCGGAACTAGTTGGGAGCACAGACATGAACACTCTGGTTGCGAGTGTAGAGATACTACTACATACTACAATAATACGGTGTATCGAGCTCCAGCTGACGACGATTCAGAGCTAGCGATGGCAATCATCACCAAGTTGGATCCGGACAGTTCATATTGTGTCACTTTGAGACGTGCCACTGAACTACGACGGCGAACCTCTCATCCCAGAGCTCGCTGAATGTTTGCCCATGCGATGCGTACCACCAAGAACGGATCAAGCAGCACAGCTCCAGAAACCAACAGATGTCGTCTAAGCCAAAGGACGTGAGCAACGCGCTTGTCCTGCGAAACAAACGTGAGCGGCGGAATTTCTCAATGAATCCACCACTACGTCAGACTCACCACTTCTCCCGCCTGCATGAACACTCTGCCCATCCAGCGCGCGAAGCGTCCATCCTCGAGAGTCTCTCCGGCAGCTGGTTCGGTGGTGGGGTATGCATAGTCTACGTTTCACGCATGAGTAACATCACGGGATTTGATAGTGGCACGACACACCTAGGGCCTTGTTGAAGCTCCTAGGGTAATGGGACTATGAGCACGTTGCATCTCAATCCAATGCAAAATCGCACACGCACCACATGGATTGATTGCGCTGAGCCTGAGCTCGGAAGAATCGGGGTGAGAACAACGCAGACAGATGACCTGAGGCGCTATGTCTCAACATGGAGTCGAGGAGAAGGATGTCGGACGTTGCTTTGCCGCAACCTTGTCTATACCCCACGAACACTATGAGACGGCGTCCAGCGTACTCGAGAGCGGTGGCGCATACCCGAATATGGGGTTGACGGTCATAACTGCGTCGCCTATCGCGATGAAGTTGACGGGAAGGTCGCGGGCGAGATGATACTCAAGCCAAGTGCAAGAGGCTGGACCGCACAAAGCAGTCACGATCATCCTCCCGAATTGGCATCGAATAGCATGAACTCACCAAGCTGAGCAGGCGCAATAGTAGGCGACCCATGCTCCACTAACGTTTCCACCACGTCCACAAACCAACTCGGGACTGGCTTGGTGAAACCAATCGAAGTCACCGCTGGAACGATATCTTCAGCTTGCTTTGGCAGATTACTTGGGCCCCATGAGAAGAAGGCAATCTGGGCTGACCGGGAACAGTTGAGACTTCGCACAAACCAATCTTAAGAGAAACTGTGCCCACCTGTCTCATGATCCATTCTCCCATACGCGACGCCTTTCTGGCTGACTTCTGGCTTGGTGAGGAAGCCAAGCTCTCCACGCCTGTGGTTCTCTGGAAGAGGCAAGGCGGAGAAGAAATCCTCGGTGAGCCCGGAGAAGGTGATGGTCACGTAGCGCAGATAGGGCTTGTAGAAGATACATCGAGGCGGGGTGAAGGAGGCTTCTTCCAGCCATCTTGTACCGCATTGGGCTCGGCCGGTGCAGTCTGGAACAAGGAATGAGCTCACATTGTATGAAGAGTAGGAGCTTGGAGAGCGCCACCTATGACCAGATCGATGTTGTCCAGCTCGAAACTCTTCTCGTCGATGCCTTTGCCATAGATACTCAAAATCGCAATCCCCTCTGAGGTACGTCTGACTCCCCGCACAGTCCCTTCAATGATAGTAAGTCTCCTCTTCTCCTCTTCGGCAAGTTCATCTACGAGCAAAGAGTCTAGCAAAGTCTCCAGTGTACCTCGACGAAAGCCGAGAAACGGCGCCTTTCCCTCCATTAGGGACTTGACATATGTACCGTCGAGGAAATGGCTTGGTTGAGAGAGGTATAATCTGCACTCTAGATTGTTAGTCCATGGTAGTCTCGAGAAGACGCCGAGGAGATGGCTCACGATTGCCAGCCGATCTCTCGTGCTTTCTGCTCGAAGGAGGGCCAAAGACGCGACAGTCCCTTGACGAATAGGAAGAGATAGACTGCCGATATGAGTGTAGGTAGCAAAGCACTTCAGATGACAGCAACCCCGACGCAACTCACGGTGAAACGAATGGTACTGCATAACGCGGGACTTCGGCCCTCCACTCAGCGACTTGGAGAACTCGGGGTCGATCAGAACGACTGTTTGGAAATGTGTCAGACAAGTTTTGGCGGCCAAGAGTCCCGAGATTCTGCAGGCATCATGTTAGCTAGGAGACTCGAGCCGACGCGATAAAAGTTTGCGTACCCTCCCCCACAGATAACGGCTTTCCCTTCAAGCCGAGGAGCGAGGCGCGGAGACCCAAGATTCTCCAGTTCACGATCGACACCATCGCCGCTGCGTTTGGACGAGATGTATGCCCAGGTGCAAAGACATAACACGGCAACCGTGAAAGCAGCTAACATACTGCCCGTATATGAGGCGTTGTGTTTGCGTACACCGATGGAGGGAAGAAGCAACCTGGGGTAGCTATCTCATATAAGCCCAAACATGTTGACTTATAAGGCACCCGTTGCAGCCTGTTGCGCCGGGAGATTCAAGAAGCGTCGGAGATATCAGCAGAGATCAGATAAAGTGACACCGTGTGACAACAAAAGTATGTCTTCTGACGATGGCGTGTGGCCACTAGCTGTAGCTAGATCTTCCATGATCAGAGGGTCGGTGGTGTTGATCATCGAGTGTGTCGACACGCGCAGTACGTGGATAAGATAGCAGCGCTAGCGACGTGCCACCCGTGAAGCTCGAACATGAAGGTACGAGACGAAGCGACATTCATCACATGCTCCTAGCGAAGCCCTAAAATGAACAACATCCACCAGAACGCAGCTTGCACCTCCACACGTCGCTCGACATCCTACCTGGTTCCAATCACTCCAGCTGATCATTGACAGGACAACTCGCAGAGCTCTGTTTACTTTCAACCGAGGACATGCAAGTCGTTTCGGGAGGTGGCGTAACGCCACAACCCAAGCCAACCCTAGCGCGCCTTCCTTGAAACCCCACCATGAGTGTGAGTGGATCACCACTTGACCATGAACGAGGTCCCTTACCTTTATTCCGCGATGAACAAGAGCACTAGCATCTATTTCTCCTCCTCCTTCAGAATCCTGATGCTCGACAAATCATCTCTATTTTGCAACCCAAATAGGCCCGTCCAATATAGAGTGTGCGGATTCGAACACGGTAACTACCCAGCTGACGAGGCAGGGAAAGGCATCCCTTTGCAGAACAAATGACTTCAATTCTCAAAATATACCAACGTCGCTTGAGAAAGACCTCATCCGAAAGCGGGCCTGACATTAGCCCAAAAACCCGCATCAGCAGGTCCAGGTCCAGCAGCGCTGATTCTGAGACTAACACATGTCGTCTGAGCCACAGTACATGAGCCACATGGCTGTCCTACATGTCAAGAGAACCGTGAGCTCAAGTTCTCCTCAAAACACAACATCCAAGTCGATTGCACGCACCACTAGACCAGCCTTGAAGAATACTTTGCTGATCCAACGAGTCAGACGGCCGTCATTGAGAGTCTCCCCAGGACTTGGCCCGGTGGTGGGATATGCGTAGTCTAGGCAGGCTGGCGTTCGTGTCCGAAGAAGATCTAGGAGCCAGACGCACCGGTGTATTTGCCGACGGTCCTGATAACACGACAAGTTAGAATCACGTGAGCGATTCGGTGTTCTTACAGTGATTTGACATTGATCATGAACACGTACCACAGCGACTCGTCGCGCTTCGCTTGAGTCTGGAAGAATCGAGCAGAAAACGTTGGGCCTAGGTCTGAAGAGCTCTGACGCAACATGGTATCGAGGAAAAGGACGTCGGGCATGGCTTTGCCACATCCCTGTCTGCGGAAAGGATTTCATGAGACGAGGGGCTAGGAGGTCGAAGTGCGGGTAAGATAGTGACCACTCGAATATAGGATTGATGGTCATGACTGCGTCACAGGTCATACGATGCGACTCACGGTGGATCGAATGGTACTGCATAATACGTCCCTTCCCTATCCCACTCAGCGACTTGGAAAACTCAGGATCGACCAGCACGACTTGTTCGAAATGCGTCAAGCAGGTTCTGGCGGCCAGCAGTCCAGAGATCCTGTGGGTATCGTGTCAGGAGGGAAGCTTTCGACATAGTGGTGAATATCCATGTTGGAGCACTTGGTGGGAGCGACTCAAAGGATTGCGTCGACTCCACCGGAGCCTTGTAGGTACATGTAGAATATTCTAGAGTAATATTATCTG
>ML178825.1:540167-641451 GCA_004369125.1 Pterulicium gracile
ATCTGTTTCTACTGTTTTACCCTTCGTCTACTTGCCCCTGCTCAATAATCCACGTACCCTCCCCCGCATATTACCACTTTCTCTGGAAGCCGAGGGGCGAGACGAGGGGAACCGATATCTTCTAGCTCTTGGTCAATACCAGAGCGGCTGCGTTTGGACGAGAGGTGGACGAGGACAATGGCGAAGAGTATTGCACATACGGTAGCAGCTAACATACTGCGGGTCCTCCGTGTTTCTGAGAAGATATGATGAGTGCAAGAATCAAGTTGGCCCTGCACACAGCGCGTGATGCTACGCCCGCTCGACGCCAGAGTACAGTATAGAAATGGTCAGCAAACGATCGGAAAATTTGACATGGGGGTGTGAAGAAGAATTCCCTTCGACATATGGCGCGTCGAAGTATGGCTCTTCAAGGCGGGGACGTCGAGGATAGTGTACCACACAAGAACTTCTTGTTGCGATATGGCTCGCATTGGATGTGTAGAAAAGGAGCAATTTGCGTGAGCGTATTATATTGCCGTGAGGTGACATGATGGAGGTCCGGGACAAAGGGGAATCTAGTCCGGACGTGTGACAATTCCGAAGACCTTGCCTCCACCCAACCTCCACCAGGACAAAGTTGCACAATTAATGCGTCCCTCGATGATCTCTTCAGTTATCTCTCCGTCTTGTTGAACACCAGCGATCTCTGTGTAGTCAGGCCTCTGGATGCACTGACTTTAGTGGGCTCACAAGTCGTCCAGACGTGCCAGCGCATTCACAGCACACTCAACCTAGGCCAACTAGTTTGCTGGCAGCTCAAGTTTTTCTTGTGAACCTACTTATTTACTCGCAAGCCGCCCTTGGTTCGTTATCGCTCCCTCGACTCTGAGTAGGATGGAAAACATACGTTTGCAAGCAGGGTGCTTCTCTTTGTCGTCTGCTGGTTGCCAGTCGCAAGTCGGCACTCCTAGCAAGAGTGAGTCTTCTCCCTGTCTCGAAATCCTTGTCCTTCGTCGTCTCGGAGGACAAGAAAAGTCGCACCGTCTCAGAACACAACCCTGTGCTGTCTCTCTCCTGATGCTCGACGAAACCTCCTGGTCCCTCAACGTATATAATGTCGTCGAATCTGGCATTGAATTCCTCACTTTAGAAGTACAACCACACAACACACCAGCTCAACACACTCACCACTATATGCTCTATCGCTATGAACACTCAGTTAACCACCACCGCTGCTATCACCAACCCTGACCCCACAACAACAACCCCGACTTCACCCCTTGACACTGCACCTCTCACGGAAGAACATTACCTATCCAACTCTGGGCGCCCGAAAGCGCCTAGGGCCATTACACCCAGGCCCATGGTCGGCGGGGCCGTCGCCAAGTGGGCCCTCGAGACCTACATCCCCACCGCTCCCGAGTCACGGGTCTTCTCTCCTGAAGACCCCGAGATCGACTCGGGCGTCGACTTTACCGACACTCTCCTCCTCGGACCCAAATGTTACCTCAAGGTGACCGGCGTCCTTGGACAGGGTGCCTTTGGCAAGGTTTATCGAGCCAAGGAGGTCGCTGGGACGAAAGAGTACGCCGTCAAGACTATGGCGAAGCAATCTTCGTCCTATAGCGCCGCGTTCCAGAAGTACGAAGCTGCCATGCACGCTCATGTGTCAGATCATCCCAACGTCGCCACTCTTCACGAGGTGTACGAGGACGAGACGCACCTGTTCTTCCTCATGGATCTTTTCAACGGAGGCGAGCTCTACGATCGCATCTATGACGACGACGAGCACAAAGAGGTCGACGAGAAGGAGGAGGCGACGTTGAAGAAGATCATGCTTCAGCTGATTGACGCTCTGGATTACTGTCACGAGAACAATATCTACCACCGCGACCTGAAGCCCGCCAATATCCTTCTTTCCCGCGACGGCGAGGAGGTGAACGCACACCTGGCTGATTTCGGAATCGCCACGTCGGCGAAAGAGAGCGACAGTGTTTGCGGCACTACCCCGTATATGAGTCCTGGTACGTTACCCCTTCCTACTTTCTTCTCTCCATCCTCGATTCTAACATGTTCCTTTTCGCAGAGATTCACTACACTAAGGTATACGGCGGCGAGAACAACCACGCCGCTTCCGACGTCTGGGCCCTCGGCATTGTTTTCACCGAGATGCTGTTGAAGAACCGCCCTTGGGACAATGCTCACGGGTACGACGAGAGCTTCCGGGCCTATACGGAGGACCCAAAGTATCTCTACCGGCATTCGCGCATCTCGAAGGAGGCCAACACCATCCTGACGTCGATGCTCGACCTTAACACGGTAGAGCGTGTCAGTCTTCCCAAGTTGAGCGAGATGGTTCAGGGTACGGATGCGTTGTTCAGGAGACGCAAGTCGACTTTGGCACCCCCATCGCCAGTCGTCCCAGTCGTTGTGCTGGAAGAGGAGAAGGTGTCCAAGACTCTGTCGATCAGGGAGCCTGTCCTCGTGAAGGAAGGCGCTGTGAAGCAGAAGATACATCAGTGGGAGAAGATGTTCCGTCAGGAGGCGATAGTGTAGTCTCTGTGCAACTGTTGCGTCTGCTGTTTTATCTCTTAGCTAGTTCATTGCAATCGTACCAATTACCACCATGCCCATGTGCTCTCATCAAACTTGTAACTCTCGTATCTCGTTACCCAAGATCAATCGCCCCCTCGATGGATAGATAGATGTATAGACGGTGGTTCCTTGACAGGAACGTTGTCACGTATGCCCACGATGAATCGGTTGACGGTATCGACGCATCAAGCTTAAAGGCTACCTGTTCACTGCGAGCGTTTGAGCTCCTCTGCCATACGCGAACATAATCGTATACATTGTGAGTAGTTCTGATGTGGAGAGATGATACACACGCTACAAGATGGGTGACCGTGAAATATACGACTAGAACGTTCACTCAGATACCTGACAGAAAATCTTATGCCCCTTCCACGCCGCCTTTTGACTATCGCCGATCCTTTCATCAGCGCAAGAACGATAAACATGACCCAAAGAAACACTTCACAATCCCGACTATAATGAAACAACAACTTACACCTCGAGCACCGATTCAAATCCCTATCTCCCACCGTCTTACAATAAGAACACGTCCTCGGCTGACTAGGCTTCAGATCCTTAGAAAACGTCGGCCGATCGTCCCTCGCCCCCAGCACCTTATCGCGCACGCTCGGTTCCTGCCGCTTCTCCTGCCGCATGTTGTCCTGCGCTACCATGTTGTCAATTTTCTCGAGCTCGGAGGGCGTGAGGCGGGGGACGAAGGTGGAGAGGGCGACGAGGAACACCTGCGGTTTGGAGGTGATGGGTTTCTCGGGCTCGTTCTTCTTGAGGATAGCGAGGAACTCGGGGTTGAGCTTGAACTTCCTGCGAGGGGTGTACGTCGCGCGGATTCTGACGTCAAGCTCGATGAGCGTAAACCTTCTGGCAGCGTGAACGTTGGGAGGACGCTTACCAGCGAGGTGAATTGCCCCACTTCCAGACATTGTGCAGATACGTGAGAAGATAGAAGAACCGGTCGGCGGCGTCTTTGGTGAGGGCGTCGTAATCGTGGTGCGAGATATTGCCGCAGTGGCATTTGTCATCGAAGATCATCACAATGAGGAACTCGCTCAGCGTGGGGTTAGCGAAGACAAGATCTCCCCAATCAGTCTGTCAACAAGTTTAGCGTTAGATAGACGCGAAATAGGTGTGCCATCACGGCCTTGAAAATCAGCTCACCGTGCGCTTAGCAGACGTCTTGACGATCTAGAGACAGCCAACAGCCCTCATCCGCCAGATCCACACCACTGCAGAACCACCAGACGCGCACCTCATACCGATACAAAATTGGAATCCAGTTATTCGTCGGATCCCTTTGATCCAGCCCCTCACTCCACTTCGCAACGTCGTCAATGATCGACTTCCTCACGAAGAACGACCCGCGGTCCAGATCCGTCGCTCGGGCCGGGTCGCTGTAGAACTTCTGCGTGACGTCGTTCGACATGGACGCCCATGCCGGTGCATTGGATGAGGCGGCGCATAACGCAGGTTTCTGAGCGGTTTATCACCATTATGGGTTGAAGCTGTAGTGGTATGAGAGAGGAGAGGGATGGAGGATGGGGAGGTGACGAACCCGGGGAGACCGGAGAAGGCGGAGGCGAAGGGGCTCTCTTCCATGTTGGACATGGTAGTTGGGAGAGTAGAGGACGGGTAAGTAGATGTTAATAGTGTCTGGGTGGTGAAGAAGCTGGCAGGCCGTGAGAACTGGCAGGTGCAGTGGTGAAGGCTGAGTGAAATTTGTGTGAACTTGGTACAACGCCGGTGAAATCATGTCACCTGCGCAGGGCCTATGCGCCGTCGAGCCGCACCTCTCCCAAAACAAAATTCTCCCATACCTGCAACACCCCGGAGAGAGTTCAAACTCTTACATTCGACATCGGCTGTATCGCTCGTACGTATCTTACATCTACAGTATACAGCTACAAAAAAGCCTGCCACAAGAGAAACACCGGGCACAACTCTGCGTACTCATCAACAGAAACCTCGTCGCCTATTCTCCACCTGTATACACGGGCATAGTTTTTTCGGTGTACGGAGCTAGTGTACTAGTGTACGCTCGTGTACCGGTGTACGCGAGCGTGACGAACTTTAGTGTACGCGTGACACCTCTAGTGTACTACAGTACTCGTGTGTAAGCTTCCTGCAGTGCTCTGAGTCTGGTACAATTGTCATCGCGCCGGAGGCTGGGAGAGTGTTATGAGTGGGTGGGAGTGACTCTTCTTTCTCATAAGCCATCGACACCTGAGATTTCAGTGATGCACCGAGGCCTAGGACTCCTAGGCCACAACCGCGTTTTGGCCTAAGCGGTCTGGACATATTGTGATAACGGCGGAGAAGCGGTGAGTTCTGAACGAAGAAGTTAGTAGTCGAATGAAATAAGTCTCTGGATCCCACCTGCTCTGCAACGACCAAGTTCTTTTCACAACGTACACCGAAATTGCCCCCCCGTACCCGAGTGTGACCCAGTGTGACAGCGTGTGACCGCGGGTACACGAGCTCGTCGCTAGTGTACGTTTTTGCGGTGCTCGTGTAACCAACGTACCACTCATGTACCGCTCGTGTGCCGCTAGCGTAACATGCCGGAGATTTAGTGTACCTCGTGTACTGCATATAAAGGTCCTCTATCCTGCGAGCAGGACCAGGTCGGTACCAGCCTGAGTGATAATAAAAAGTAATGTCGCGACCGACGCAACACAGATCAAAGTTGAGTCCGCGGTTCGTGCGGATGCACGAGCGAAAATGCAGACTCCATCCAAGGGACTACATTTATCCCGCACAGGCATGAGTCGAGTACAGGTCTTACAGAGTTCAAGTATACTACTTCATGAGTAACATGAGAGAGTGAGTGTTCTGGCTGCTGTCGTGTCGGGGCGTACGTGCAAGCATATGCATGGCAAGAATGCAGAGCCCGGTCTGCCATGAGCGCCTCGCGATATGCGTCTCAGCTCGACTGTCCCGAGTGCTCTCAGTAGTCTGCGAGTAACTTGGACATTCGGAGGAGATGCAGATCCGCATTATTGCTGCAAATGTCTCGTACTCTCGGTTGTTATGCATGAGGTATGACTCTGGACGCGTGCCGCGTCAGAGCGGCGCGCTTAGTGTAATTCCACCTCCCATCAATTACACTCTGTGCTCAAGGTTGGCGATAAATTTGCATCTGAAGCCTCGGGTCGATCTTCTTCAGTTCCGAGGACGTTAGCCGAGGAACGAGGTTCGTGAAGTCGACGAGGACCATCCGAGGTTGGGAGGAGATTGGTTTCTTAGGTTCGCCTTTCTCGAGGTTTTGTAGGAACGCGGGGTTGAGCTTGTATCTTCGGCGTGGGGTGGTGTACGTCGCACGAACCATGGAGACATCCGGTGTCAGAAGACTCATGCGTAGGATGATGGGGATAACTGACCATTGAGGTTCGCTGCCCGCCCGGTTTGCATTCAGGCCGTACGCATCGTGCAGGTAGGTGAGAAGACAGAAGAACTTGTCCGTGGCGTCTTTCGTGAGACTTTGGTACTCGTCGTGCTATTTACCAGCAGGCAAGATTATGGCGATGAGGAATCGGCTCAATGTGGGATCGGCGAAGACTAGATCTCCCAGGTCACTCTGCAGAAGAAGGGCATCAAGTAAGCGTGCGCTGTCAGTGCATAAGTTACCCAGGTTACTGCTCACCGCTCGTTTCGACGACGAATGAACGATCTATGGAAGTGACGCACAGATCAGATGCAAAAGCCATAAAACGGATCGCAGAAACTGACTGACCTCATAGCGATACAAAATCGGCAACCGATCAGTGAACGGAAACGTCCTCCCTCCGCCCTTGCCTCGCCCAAACAGACGCATTGTCAATCACAGACTGCCGCGCAGTGAAGTGCTCCCGGTCAAGATCAAAGTCCCTCTCTGGGTCTATATAGAACTTGTGCGTGATGTCGTTCAGTTTTATCCCCAGGCTGGCGCATTGGATGAGGCGCGTCGTTGCCCAGGTTTCGGATTGGTTTACCATCATCACGGGGAAGCCCGAAATGACTGCAAAATAAGACTCAGCAGTGCGCGGATGGTGGTGGTGGTGGTGATCAAGGAGGAGGTCAGGAGCGGTGCAGTGAGTCTCAACAAAGGGGACCCGGCCAAGCCTCGACGAGGAAACGTGTAGGTAGACCGAGACACGGTCACATGTTAAGATTCCCAATTCGGATTCGCTGCGAAGAGGTGTTGGTTTTGGATTCACTTTCGCTTCTCTTCCCAAACCTTCATCTCGTCGCTGGTCGATATCACATCCCATAAATCTCCATTCTTTCCAAACCTTCGCTTGCCCTTATCATCATGAAACTCTCTCTTGTCCTCCTCCCTCTCTCCTTCATATCTAGCAGCGCTAGCATCATTCTACCCAAGCGCGAATCGACAGCACTAGCTCAGCGCAGCATCGAGCTAGTCAAACGCACCATCGAACTAGCACAGCCCAACGTCACTATGGACCTAGCCCAGCGCGACGTCTACAGCCCGCACATCACCTCCCCAGGCCACAAATCAGTCTGGACTGTCGGTTCCAAGCAATCCGTCACCTGGGACGTCAGCGACGCGCCTCCGAAGGACAAGATCACCAACTCCAAGGGGCAGATCATGTTGGGGTATAAGGATAAGGATGGGGAGACGCAGCATTTGGATTTTGGTCAGTTTTCGATTCTTTACGTGTGAAAGGAGACGGTGCTGATGAGAAGCGTGCAGCACACCCTATTGCGAAAGGATTCGATATCCGCGACGGCCAGCATACTATCGTCGTCCCCGACGTCCCGGATCGCAAGGAAAACTACTTCATCGTCTGTAAGTCGCGCATATACCCACCTTGCTCCTCCTTCATCCCACTTATCTCGTTCACAAACAGTGATGGGCGACTCTGGGAACAAGAGCCCCTCGTTCAAGATCATCCAAGGGTCCAACAGCGTAGGCGGGTTCGGGCAACCTGGAGGGCCGGAGCAAGGTCATCAGGGCGGCGGGCAGGCCTCGACGTCGGGACAAGGAGGAGCGCAGAAGGGCGGTCTGTTGCCTGGTAAGCTCGGTGGTATTCTGCCTGGAGTGTAGTACATGGTTCTATGTTCGCCGCAGAGTTAGTAGTAGTATTGGCACCCGAAACTTCCCTTCTTCCTATCAATCGCTAGCAACATGCATGAGATCAAGATGCGCTGCAATGTGCCATGATTTCCAGCGTCCTCTAGAAGGGTATCCTCGCAGACAAGAGTAGGTATACAACGTCTCTACAGCTACAGCTCCTTGATCTGTGGCTTCTCTTCTTCTCGAGCGATTTTCTTAGGATGCACGCCTGCAACAATAATGTCAGATTCGCGTGTCGAATGAAAAAAGAACAGAAACGCAGACGCACTCTTCTTCTTCACAAACGCCTCTACCGAGATCCCCGCGAACACCACACCCGCGCCGACCCACTGCCCTGGAGTCAACTTGTGGTTGTAGACGACGACGGACAAGATCATGGTGAACATCTTCCTCGTCAGCGTGATCGTCCTATATACCCATCAGCATCGGCTCTACACCGAAGAAAAGAACGAAAAAGGCACTCACACCAACGTCAACGACCCAAAATGCTGCAACGTCTCAAAGATAAACAACTGCCCCATCGCCCCCGTCACCGCAAACTGCACCAACGCCCTCCCCACCCCGCCATGCGTCCTAAGGAACTCCGCTACCACCATCACCTCCGGCGTCTTATCATAGCTCGGGTGGATGGCGGGGATGTAGGGGAGAGGGAGGAGGCAGAGGAGGGTGGTGATGAGGGTGCAGAAGAGGTTGATGAAGAACATCATTTGTTGGCCTGTTATGCCTGATGAGCGGAAGGTGGTGAAGATCTCGTCTTGGGTGGAGTTGGTGAGGCCGTCGAGGGCGAGGTTGATCAACAAATACGTTAACCCAATCAAACTGGCATATGGAGTCGGGTTTTGGGTGGTCGCCTCCTTCGAGGAGCTCGACGCATGCGCACCATGCGACTTGGACGAGTTACCGAAGAACATGAAGATGGTAATGCCCAGCGTCACCATCCCTACGACCAAGTACTTGTGCGGGGCGAATTTGCGGCGGTAGAGGAGGACGTTCATGAGCATGACGGGGACGAGTTTGCAGGATTTGCCGAGGACCATGGCGGGGTAGGATATGTATGAGAGGGAGGCGAAGCCGAAGGGGGCGGCGAGGGTGATGAAGAGGGAGCATTGGAGGTAGAGGAGGAGGAGGGTCTTGGTGCGGCTGGAGGTGGGTTTGGTGTGTCCATTGGCGACGGTGCCGTTGGTGTGTCCGTTGCCGTTGGTGATGGGGGCAGAGGCGATGTGGGAGGTGATACCGAGGGCTTGGGACATGGTTTGGCCGGGTGGGCGTCGGATGAAGATGTAGATAAAGGCAGCTATGCAGCTGAGCGCGCTCTGCACTGTGCCGATGACAAGAGCAGACTTGAATTTATCTGACCCAGTCCCGTCTATACGCTTGAAGGGAACAGACACTGACGGTAAAGGTCAGATACACTCTTAGAGTCAGCGGCAAGAGTGCTCACGTCGCTCCTGAGCGATTGCCCATAACTAATGAGCGAACGGAGGTTAGTTCAAGGGAAGTTGTGCAGATCCGGGGTACGCACCAAGAACATGGAGTACACTCCGGACACACATAACCCAAGCCTACGCCTCGTTTAGCACACAAATAAACAAGCCAGAAAGTCATAGGACACGTACCGGAGATACGACATGGTGGTAAAGGAAGAGAACGAAATAGGCTGGTACCGCCATCGCTCCCAGCCACGTCGATCATCGACGTGTTCATTGGACACTCAACGGCACACTCGGCCCGGTACCAAGATAATTAATCCTCTTCCTCACCGCCATCAACGATGTTCAAATTCGGATTCGAGATCGACGACGCCGACGTCGACGATGAGCTCGACTTTATTGTCTCTGGCGCAAAACCCCACCCCACTTCGAGCGAAACGATTCCCGACCAAAAACCTTGCCAAGAGCTGTCCTTGAACGACCTCGTGAGTCGTTTATTTATCGCGTACACCCCGTCGGCTTACCCTGATACCCAGCACAGCTGCACACTCTTCCGCCCTCTATATCGTATTCACCTATATTCGTGCCTATAGAAGAAAGCGAGGAGAAGGTGATCCTGGCGAGACGCGATTTGTTCGATGCGCGATTTCAGGTTATCTCTCAGGCAAACGAAGGCCCGAGCGAGGCAGACAACGAGGCGGATTTGGCGTTCTTTGATGACCCGTCGGATCTCGTGCCGAACGTGTATGAAGGGGGGTTGAAGACGTGGGAGTGTAGTCTGGATTTGGTGAACTATCTTCGCACGAAGGGGTTGGATAAGAGGTTGCACGGGAAGAGGATCGTCGAGGTACGAGAGAGACTTTGGTTGTTCGTTAAGATGTGACTGACCATGTATTAGTTCGGCTGTGGAACGGCTGTTCCGTCCCTATATGTCCTGCAACAGTTGTTCTCTGCCTCTCCAAGCGAGGAGAAAACGGAGGTTCATTTGCAAGATTACAACCAATCCGTCATCAGTCTCGTCACACTCCCCAATATAATCTTCGCGTGGTGTAAGCCCACTCACTCTCGTCTCTCCTCTTCCAATCTAACTTTGCATTAAACAGACTTCTCCCCCGCCTCATCAACCTACCGCTCCACCTCCGACGAATCCGAAGACGACTCGCACCAAACAATCTCCACGCCCGGTGACATCGA
Organism: Pterulicium gracile; assembly: GCA_004369125.1. Lineage (NCBI taxonomy): Eukaryota > Fungi > Basidiomycota > Agaricomycetes > Agaricales > Pterulaceae > Pterulicium > Pterulicium gracile. The sequence continues at coordinate 550,440 of ML178825.1, forward strand.
CCTCACACCCGAACTCAAAGCAGCTTTCCTCGCCTCTCTCTCCTCCCTCAATATCTCTCTCAGGTTATTCTGCGGCTCGTGGGAAACCTTTCCACATGCTTCACCCTACGATATCGTGTTAACGTCGGAAACGATCTATCGACCTGAGAGTCTCCCGTCTCTTGTGGGGTTGCTGCGCACGGTGGGCCTAGGCAAGGATGCGCTGTGTTTGGTTGCGGCGAAGTTGGTATACTTCGGTGTGGGGGGGGGCGTGGAGGATTTCTTGGACGCTGTTAGGAGTGCAGAGGGAGGGAAGGCGGAGACGATGTGGGAGACGAGGAAGGGAGTGGGGAGGGCGGTTATAAGTGTTTCGTGGGGGACATGATCTCGTGCGAATGCATTTAGGTTTGCTGAAATACAATAGTCCTACACATTTGAAGGTGTGCTACTGAATTCGGAGTTTCTCGGTTGATAAGCTAGGCGCACAGGGTATTTTCGATCCCAATCGTCTCTATGATGTCCGTGGAGGTGTTAGTCTCTCATCAATAATAGACGTGTGTGATGTGATCACGTACTGTAGCTCAGATGGAGACGAGCGTGTGTAAACGGTCGCGTCGTTGCTGCACTGGTTGAAGTTTGCTGCTTGAAGCTTGAAGGATCGCAGTGATTTTGGAAATAACTAATGTGATTTCACTGCTTTAAAAGACATCGAACAAGGTCCATGCGTACATACAACAGTACGCAAGTCATTGTAGCGACGGTTTTCTAGGTTTACGGTGGTACATTCGTTCAGTGGTCGTCAAGGAGAAACAGTGAGGTTGTTTTTGGGGAATTTTGTGGTTATACTCGGTGGAGAAGACGCAGATACCGGACATGGTTTATGGGCTTTCTTGAGACTTGAGACTGGAAATCATGAAATCATGAGCTGGTATTGGAGAAGCTGCATGCGCGACTCGCATCTCGTTGTTGACGAGAGTCGGGATGAATGTGTATCAAACAACTTCTCAGTGGCAAGGCAGACATCTCATTCAAATCTAGCAAAAACATGAGCCTTCCGCTATAGTTTTGAAACTCACATATGCATGTGCTATGGGTCAACTTGAGCTCTCTTACCTTGGCTGTGGAATCCGGGTACTGGAGGCCTTCTTGTAGCTAACATGAGTGCGCTCATCGAGTTCCGCGAGCATTATCCTTTGCCACTGAAATGCCCATTCTCACGGCTTGGTGCACGGGTACAGGCGACGAGGACCATCGCTGTCCAAGAGTTTGGCGCATTTTTCCCCACTCCCCACTGTCCTTGACCGCTCTCCGTCAAGGCTTTGTGCATGGCGCCCAAGTGTTCAATCACGATCATGGCGTTCCAGAGGGCGACATACTGAGAAACGTCTTTGGTGGGGCTAAAGCCCGCAAACTTCAGCGGGAATTTCTCCCCGTTCACTAGACATAGGCAACTGGTTAGGATGTGCAGTATCGTGACTTTGAAAGGCAGGAACTTACCAGCAGCAATTGAAATCCACACATCAGGTCCAGCAGACACAGGACGGGCATTGGAGGATGAGCTCTGTTTAAAGAACCATAGCGGTACTGACACTGAAGCCATCAAGCTTGAATTATGTAGTATAATGATGATGTATTCCGTGACAGCAATTGTGCTACCGACCCAAGCTCTGCTGCACCCCCGCACGTGCTCGCTTGCTTCAGCAAGCATGTGCGATGTCAGGCGAGAAACCCCACCAGAAACCAGCTTCCCTCAGCCAATCCCTCCGACGCCCATTGTGATGATCTTCTGCACAGACATTCGTATGCTCTGCTGAAGCCCTAAATCTCACATCCCTTTCCCGTCGTTGAAGGCCTTCGAGACATTGGAAATCACAATGATGACCATCGGGAGACCCCTTCAGAGGAATTCCGAGTCCCATAAATGTCAGCCTCGTTTTCTCAAAGCGGACTGAGACCATGGCTGAAATCTGGCCGTCTTCACAGTTCAGTGAAGTGCACGTGTCGTTGAGGATCAGGAGCGCCTTGAGCAGCGGCAAATTCAGTCACAAGTGGCAAAATGGTGTATGAGAAGTTGTGATGAGCCGTGCTGAGGACCGGATGTGCATTGTACATGATGAACAACCAACGAAGTCGTTGCGTGGTTGTACTTCTAAAGTGGGGAATTCAATGTCGATTTCGAGGGCCTTATGTAAGCTGGGAAATAGAGAGGTTTCGTCGAGCATCAGGAGAGAGACGGCACGGAACAGGGCTGTGTTATGAGACGGTGCGACTTCTCCTAGTTCTCCGAGACTCCGTGTAGACAGATGCTCGTCTTTCCTCTCAGACGCACGTCAGGGACTCCGAGACAATGAGAAGACACGACTCACACTTAGTCGGGATAATGTGCGAATGCAAAGGGCAGTCGCCCTCCTAAGAGCAGGCAGCAGAGTCGGACGGCACACTTCTCGCGAAAGAAAGTCTCTCCCATGCTAACAACACTCGAGGGAGCGGTGGAGATGTGGAATTGAGATCCTGGGGTGGAAAACGAGACGGAAGACAGCACCAAGTTGGGCTAGGGTTGGCCGGGGTTGGCAAGTGGGCCGAACATCGCGAAAAGTCTAGGCTGCCTTTAGCGCGCCCTCTCATTTACACGTAACCACATAAGCAGAGCAGATTTGTACCTGTGCGATAGTGAGACGCAGATGTTGCTAGCATGTACAATGCTCCATGGCGCGTTCAAGGACGACTGCAAGCTTTGCTTCGCATTGGGCTACGGCCTTCGGCAAGCCAATCGCTGACTCGGAGCCGCTAAGTACGTTCCTTTACGGCGAGTTGGTTTTCAAAGTTTCATATGCCGAGGGTAAGCCTCCAAGTAGTTGTGTGTGTGTGTGTGTGCTTGCCATGCTTCATGACAAGGAGGTGGTTAATGGTCCAGAAGGAAGACCATCAATTGGCACATGAAATCACTTTCTCTGGACGTCTTCTCTTCTCGCGGTCATAGCCCTGCCTCGTCGAAGTCGCATGTCCCCCCACTTCTGCAATCTGCTTGCCTCACCACCAGCGTTTAGTACAGTATCCAACCATCCCTGTGTCCGGGAGTCTCAATCGACGAACTTCATGACACGAACGTTCGTGTGCCCTGCCGAAAGCTCGATAAACATGTCCCAACTCGACCGCCTGTGGGAACCATGTACCAGAGCCATATCACCTTCAGCGGATGCACCTCAGTCGGGCCGCCCCATATTGCGTCGATTCCCCCCTCTACGTTCAAGTACTCTGTGTTGCTGCGGGTTCGCGTCTGCTCTTCATATAATCAGCTTGAACGCCACACTACCTCAACCTCTGGCAGACGACATGTGAAAACCAGCCATGCTCTTACTCTTATAAACGGAACGCTTCAATACTGCACCCATCATCCCAGCTTATCCGTTTCCCATGTCAGACTCAAACTCGTCCACGTCTCAGCCCACTCTCGGTGTACGGGATACTTCCAGCTCTCAGCACCAGTGCTCTGAGGAAAAGTCGGGAGTTGAGAGCTATTACATTCAGTCAATCGGCAGTCGAGCTGCAGTATTCTTCCCGATCGGAGCCATGAACCTGAATTGAACAAGCTGTCCAATGACCAGGTGGGAGTGCATGTGGCCGTCTATGAATCTGGTGACGAAAGGAGAACCGCGGTTGGTTCATCGGAGGGGACCTCGCTTGTGTATGCACCTGTGGGAAGGATTGTACGCATGGCCTTAGATCGCCATCTCTCAGGACACATGGTCGTGTACAGTCCGAGGAGGCATCAGAAACGTACCTGATTGAATCGATGCTTGTTCAACCGTGCTCCCTGTCTCGACGAGGGGCACGGTGTGATCCTTGTATGAGCCCTGATTGGATAGATACCAGAAGAAGCCAGTATAGCTAGAGCTACTAGCTAGAGCGCAGTATAAATTTGGATTGCTATCGAGGCCAAACGTGCGTGCCTCATCTTCCTGTTTACTCGTCTTGGATGACACAGAGATGATATGATCATTATCGACGGTCTTCTCGGAAAGACTGACTCGCTTCGGCATGCACACCATCGATTTAATAGACTGCGCAAGCTGATGGAGAGATCCAGTCTTCCTCAGAAGTCTTTCTTCGAGATCATCACATATTGAGGGGGCCGGCCGGGCGCTACCTTTTTGCAAGCCGCTGATCGGAGCACCAGCGTAGGTACGTGAAAGATGACCTGGTTCAATTATCCATGGCCACTTCTCGCCCACTCGCTCCTGCCCCCCTCGTTATTCTTTATCGGTCTGGAATGACAGGCGTACTTCACACTTGGCAATATCATATGCATACGATATCGACATCCTAGCTTCCGCGGTCAATCACTATCGCGCATGGCATGTCGGACGGGCGATCTGGGAGTTTTTCTTCTTTGGAACATTCAGTTCCTGACAGTTCGGAGCAATGGAGAGTATCACCACATCAAATTCGCGTAATTGAGTTTGTCGAGAGCAATTAGCATGAGCGTGGTATCGGCCGCCTCGATAATTGCCCTCTCTTTTCGCCACCATCTCCAAACCATCTCTTCGACTTTCTGCACCTTCGAGCGGTTACGCTGGCCCTTGACAGGGAATTGGGTGCTTACCCGCCCACTCACACCTAACATGGCGGACGAGGCCATCGAGTACGTGCCAATTGGTCCACAAATGATCTCTGAGCTGTGAGCAGGTCCGCTGTGCTTTGACGTCAAATGTTTGTCAACGAGCGTTTGTAGACACCTACACTCGTACTTCCAGTATCTAGCCATGAGTGCGTCTTTTTGATTTCAGCACTTCAGGTTCTTGGCTGACTGGCGAGCATCTGTAGCCATCCTGTATTACGACCACCTCGTCACGTTCCGAGACGAAGTGAACCTCATCTGGGGAAGACGCAAGATGTCCGGCGCGTACTGTTTCTTTGCCAACCGGTATCTCGCGTTCTTCGGCAACATTGTGGTCGCAGTGTGTTATTCCTACCCATTATCTCCATCAGTGAGTGCCCCGCCATCCCGGTTCCTCTCGTTTCGCTTCGCGCATTAGTAATTTCAAAACTAATGATCCTAACCTCTCCCGTTCACAGGCGTGAGTGCGATATAGTCTGAGCTACAGAGATATCCTTGACTAACGCCCTCGATTACCAGATGCCGAAGCTATGGGTTATTTCGACAACTACTCCTTCTCGTCACCCAGGTCCTCGTCGGAGGTGCGTTATCATCTCACTCTGGTTCTTCACTTTCCATTCCCAGCCCCACCCTAAGCATAATTCATCACAGTCCTCCTCACTCTCCGGATCTACGCCCTCTACAGGTGCAGCAAGCGGATACTGGCGTTCATGGTCGGCTGTGGCGCAATTCTAATAGGTGTTTCCTGCGTGAGTACTATCAGCTTACGCTCATTTTCCACTTTATCATCTGTTACACTTAAGTTGGTGGTGGTTTCCATCTGACTTCTATCTAGTCGCTTGTGTCCTCCACTTGATATGCTTCCGCTCGCACGCCACTTAACCGGTTTCCAGTCTAGCCTCCTTGGACAGAAGAGCGAGGTTGCTGATCCCGCGACGGGATGCCATGTTGGGCTTTCGAAGAATACGTGCGTCTCTTTCCCTCGTTGCTCTATTGGTCTTCTTTGCTGACGAGATTTGCGACTCACAGATCTATTCGTGAGTCGGTCTGATACTAGGCAGGGAAGTGCTAACGCGCTCTTGGCTGGCATAGATCTGGCAATCGCATGGGAGGCTCTGTACGTCCTCCAACAATTATCCTGCCCTGCTCTTGAGTTTACCGGGGCATCAGCTTCGTCTACGACACGCTGGTCATGTTCATGACGCTCTACAAATCCTACCGATCCCGATACCACGATCCCCTCGTCCGCACCCACGTCCCCCTAGTTTGGCTGATCGTACGAGATGGTAAGTCATCTCACCTGCTCGTTATACTCCACATGACTAAACTCACGCCCGTAGGTTCCATGTTCTTCGCGTGAGTATCGGAGGCCATTTTTGGTTCTGAGATGGTTCGGTGTTGATTCTTCTCGCGCTCTGCCGTTGTAGTGTCATGGCGCTGGCGAACCTGGCTAATATTCTGACTTTTTATGTGCGTATCTGTCTCTCACATCCTCGGTTGATTCTCCGAGCTGACAGCTTCCACCGCTTCTTCACAGTTCGCTGGCGTACGATTCTCCCCTTTGCTGATACGCCCACCGCACGAGGTGACTAACTACTGAGTAAACAGACGTTCGTCCGAGGAGGTCTCTCCACCTTCGCCAGCTGGTATGCCCGCGCCTTCCCCATCCTCACCCCAGCTTCGCTCCTGTTCTGACCTATCACTTTCCGCACAGTATATCCGTAACGATGATGTCCCGCCTCATGCTCAATCTTCACCAGAACGCCGACACAGGCATCACCACCGTCGGACCCTCCACCACCAACATGCTCGAGACGAACATGTTCCTCACGACCGACTATGATCACGATCCAATAACGGAGACGGACACCGAAATGACTGGGTTCTCCACAAGTAGTGAGAGTCGACGTGGTGCTAGGAGTGGGACTGGCGCTGATTTACTGTGAACTTGAACTGGGACTGCGGGTGTACATGTATAGACGACATGACAATGTATTAATATCGTTCTGTTCTCTGTCTTTTTATCAACAATCAAAGTCAAAAGCAACCTGTTGTGTGTGAAGATCGGAAGTGTCTAGGCATGAGTCGAATTCGTGTAGGTAGCGTCCAAGGTCAAAACAGAGCAGTGTTAAGTAAGAGTGAGCAGCGAAGAAACGGAGATATAAGCAAGCGATGAGCACAACCCAAGCAACAGAAAAACAAAACATCCAAAAATCCGATACCAAAGTCCACAAATCCCATATAACTCAAGTCCAAAGTCCAGGTCCAAGCATCCTCTAACACCAAACCACCAACCCCACCAACAAAACCCACCCCAACACCGCCCTCTCCACCGCCCTCCTCTTCTCCTTCCTGATCACCCCCTCCCCCGCCGTCCCCGCGAACCAATCGAACCTCCGGCCAATTAGCAACCACTCTCCCCTCTGGAGCATACCGAGGAGTTTCCCACACTCGCTTGCCATGCGGAGGAGGGGCGCTTCGAGGGCTGCAAGGCTCCATGTTGTGGTAAGAGATAATCCTGCGTCTGGCGGGAGGACGATCCGTGTGCGAAGAGCAAAGAGATTGGTGGCGTTGAGGTAGAGATGGCGGTAGGCGTCGTGTGTGATGTTCGCGGTGACGATGGCTATGACACCCTTGACCAGAACACCCAGCAGCATGCCCATGTCCAGGTATCCAAATGGGAACACACGGAGAAGGACAAGGGGAAGCACGATAAACAGCGCCAGAACCAGCGCCAACAGACTCTCCGCCGCATTCCCCGACCACTCCTTGTACGTCAACTCCGGGAACTTCCTGATCAACCCTCCATCCCCATAGGACCACATGAAGAACCTCCAATACGACCTCTTCCCCTCTCCCCACCACGGATGCGTAATCATCACCCCCGGGGCAGCGACGAACCCCTTCCCCCCCGTCCGCAAGGAATACTCGCGCTTAAGTCGACAATACGCGATATCCTCTCCGCCTCCGGTCTTCGGAAAGTCGAGATCGAAAGAAACATCATCGTCGACATCACGGCGCGCGATAAGGTTGGCTGTAACACCCCATGGTATATCCTCCTTATCCAGCCCAAAATCCTCAGTCTTGGTGGCGATGTCCCAAAAGAACGCGACGGAGGATAGGTGGATAGCTGTGGTGAACACGCTATTCGGGGAGGGGAACTGCGAGTTTCCTACGAAGCCGGCTGCTGTTGGATGAGCGCGAATACAGGCTTCGGTTTCGAGGAGGAGAGATGGGGAAGGGACGACGTCGTCGTCGAGGAAGTGGATCCATTCGCCGCCTGCTTCGCTGAGACCACGATTTCGGGAGGCGGAGGCGCCGAGGTTGGTGGAGTTGACGCGGATAAGGATATTGGGGCTGTGCTTGAAGAGGTGGGAGAGGGAGGAAGCGTGTGGGGAAGTTGGGTCGTCGATGATGAGGATGAAGGTCACTGTGCATGTCGAGGAGGTAGGGAGGGAGAGAATGGTTTGAAGAAGAGGGACTTGAACTCGGTAGGAAGGTATGATGATGTCCAGTGCAAGTTTGCGGGTGATGGGGTGGTCATTCGAGACGAGCCAGGTGGTGAGGGTGGCGACGGAATGAGAGAGTGAGGTGAATGTCCAGGAAGCGTAGGATGAAGATCTGCCGAGGTTGAAGGGGGGAATGACATTTGGGCTTGGCTTGCCTGAAGGGGAGAGGTGGAGCGTCTCGACCCGATGGGAGATGATGCGGGCGCAGTCCCATCTGCGATATAGCTGGAAGAGGAATGAAGGAGCGTCTTCGTGCCCTGCGAAGGAAGAACCTCCAACGGTGCCTTGGAAAACGTCGAGGTGATTTCGATGGATGATGACGCAGGTTGGTGTACCAGGTGAGAGGGTGTCTGTGAACGCGACAGCACCGAATCCAAACGGTGCCCGACAACCCTGTGAGATCCGGAGAAACTCCTCTGCAGCAGCCTCCATCCACCCTACGTCTCTGAGCGCCACCAACGATTGCGAACTCGTCTTCAACAGGAGGAAGTAGTCGTATCCATCGGTCCAGGCCTGGTTGAGTGCGACATCCGTTTGCGAGCAGTGCGAATCCTTCGAGGGCTCGACGGTGACGATGTCGAGGTCGAGCGTGTTCACTAAACTGGCGTTGTCCACAGCTAGGTACACAGTGCACTGAGACTCGCGTTCCGACTGCGGTTTCACCAAGCCATCTTCAACAGCCCTGCCAGCGAGTGTCTGAGCGAGTGCCTCTACAACGCTCGAAGCACTTGCGGCATCTTTGGTGCCAGCGAGGATGACAGCAAACTGAGCCGTTGCCATGGAAGGTGGAGGAGGTGGTGGAGGAAGGGAACAAGGTACAGAGACCCCTGGATTAGGCCGGCCTAAGCGCTATTATAGACGCACGTCGAGAATAGAAGGTGTCCTCGGAATTCCCATGGTTTCCTGCAACCACGAGTACGTCATGAATATGGTCTAGATTGCGCCCTGTCCGCCTTGTTGCTGGTTGCTTTGAGGAGCAATGAATGGGAAGATGAAGCTCATGAACAAGGTGCCTGGCGTTGGAATTCTGGTGAGACGATGAAAGCGTCCGAGCCTCCTGTTAGTTATAATGAGAGATATATCATCAGAAGAACTTGCTGCGGTACTTACCTCACTCGACGACCCTCTGACGACGGTCTGATAGAAGCCTCGTGTTAGTGGGTATGGCAAGGGGCATGGTGGTCGTGGATGAAGAGCGCGTCCAAACACCTCAGCCCTTGGCTTGGCAATAATGCGCCCTCGTGATGCGCACATGTCAATGGAGCTGCGCGCTTGTGCGCGCGCCAATCTGAGCGCTCCTCTTCCAGTGACTCCGATGCCGAAATCTTCCGTATCCCTCTCCCCTGATAGACCCCACACTCGGACTGTATGGAGCAACTTTAGCTAGCTGCACCCATGGCCAATCGAGAGCCGATACAGCTTGCAGGTCGTACGCCAACGGAAGACTCGTTGACCGCAAGGACCGACATAACTGACGATGTCGAGCAGCGACAGCAAGCAAGGAAAGCTCTCCGGCAGCACCAGATAGCTCTGGTTATTGCAGGATTCCTTATGAACTTCAATGTCTTCGGGATCAATCTCTCCTATGGTATTTTCCAGGTGCGCAGGTTTGCCCTGCATGCTGTCTGTGTCGGAGTTAACGCCTCTCTAGGAGTACTACACCTCGAGCCAGACCCATCTCCTTGACTCTCAAAACCAAGATGCCCTGATATCCTTGGTCGGCGCGATCGGCAGTGGTTTGACGTGGGCTGGTGGAATTGCGATTAGTCCAATGATGGCTAGGGTAAACCACGTCCAGTGGCTAACTGTCTCCGGCGTCGTGATTATGTCCATTGGTCTGTTTCTCGTCAGCCTATCCACCAGAGTAAGTGACACTTTCTTGCACTCTTTCACATCAGAATCACGCACTCATCTTCATTCTAGGTATGGCACCTTTTCCTCACGCAAACCATCCTCTTCGGCCTTGGCAGCTCCCTCTTCTACTTCCCCATCATCTCCATCGCCCCACTGTACTTCGACAAAAACCGCGGTCTCGCCATGGGAATCATCCTCTCAGGCTCTGGTATTGGTGGATTGGTCTATGCCCCGGTGCTGAGAACTCTTCTCGACCGGGTAGGCGCGCAATGGACGTTCAGAATCATGGGGATGTGGAACCTCGCCCTCGGTATCCCCATCGCGCTAGCGGTGAAGTACAGGCCAGGATACCGTCCCCAAGGACGAAGCCGGCTCAGCTGGGAGCTAGTCAAGCGCGGCACGTTCATCAACCAGGTACGTGCCAGACTCTCCTCTCTCGTCCGGCTTCCCCCTTCTAACCGTCTAAACCAGGCCTCCGCCGCCTTCCTCCAAGCCGCCGGCAACCTCGTACCAATGTACTACCTCACCTCCTACTCCACGTCCGTCCTCTCCCATCCTCGCTCCCTCGCCGCCGCCCTCCTCGCCACCAACAACGCCGTCAACTCCCTCTCCCGCATCACAATGGGCTTCATCGCCGACCACCTCGGCCGCCAAAACACCATGCTCTTCTCCGTCTCCCTCTCCGCCCTCTCCGTCTTTGCCCTCTGGTACGACGCCGCCCATGCCAGGTTTATTGCGTTTGTGGTGATGTACGGCGTGTATGCGGGCGGGTATAACGCGCTGCTGCCGACGACGATAGCGGAGGTGTATGGGGTGCAGCATTATGCGTCTGTTAATGGGTCGATTTACTTTATAAGGGGGTTGGGGTCGATGGTGGGCGCGCCGATTGCGGGGCTGATTTTGGGGACGTATGATAGGACTAGTGGCTTGGGAGGGGGAGGGGGAGAGGTGGATTTGGGGCTGAAGAGCAGGTATAGGGGGGTGGTGGTGTACGATGGGGTGTTGTTGCTTGTGGCGGCGATGGCGGTGGCGAATGTGAGGTGGTATGATGCGAGGGCGAAGGGGAAGTGGAGCTGGAGGGCGTAGGAGAGGTCGGAAAGGTGAGGTGGATGCCTATGAACTGTTGAATACTTGTACTACATACTGTCCTCCTCGAAATTAATGCACTGAATCTTGCTGCACTGAACGTCCGTTCTGCGTTTCAGTCGTGGACATTTGCTGCGTGGAACTGTCCGAGTCTACAACTACTTGAGGTATATGCTTGATTGGCCCCGTATCGTTTGCTGGCCTGGGGAGGCACCGGTCACCGGTCTCTCCGACTCACCGGTCACCGACCATGACCAGATGATGGCGCATGCCCAGATTACTGTTGCTCTTATATACTGTAACCACCACAATAACAACACTCTCAACGGACGTCGTGTGGAAATGATAATGCCTTGCTTCGAACAGCATATTAGCACCCTGTCTCATGATCAGGCGTCTCCACATCGCTCATCAGAACATAGCTTCTGCAGTTTGACGCTGCTTCAGTTCTCATCAAGGAGTTAATGCACCTGGACATCAGTTCTCACACTCTCACCGCTTGAGTTGTGCTTACACTCGTGAGAGAACGATATATTGCACATAGCCGTATGATGCTCGCACAGCACTTCCGTGCAGCGCGCTAACTAAGTAGCGCTGCGGACTCGACGAACCACCACACCACCATGGCCTCCTCGAGCTCAGGTCAGGTCCCTACTTGGTACACTGACGCCTCGTTCGCGCAAATGCGTGAGTCATACACGATTTGCTATCTCGGGAAAGATCAGAATCCTGACGATTGTTTTGACGATTGTTTACAGTTAGCCAAGGTGGCGACATTCTGTCACTCAACAACAATAGCAACAGTGTTATCACCACGATCCATAACCACTATGTCGCACAGAGGGTTAATGAGCTCGCAGAGATGGCTCTATACTTCCAATCACATTCGACAGATCAAAAGCTGGCCTACGATAATGCGTGTGGACAGCGAACGCCGGAGACTGGTCTCTGGTTTCTGCAATGCGAGTCGTATAAACGATGGAAGGGGGAGAAGAAGTTCAACCTGGCGTGTGTTGGAATTCGTGAGCCTCAATCGCCTTGAAGCTGTAATTACTTCATTGACATCTAGTACTTGCAGCGGGATCCGGAAAGACTGTGATGAGGTACGCCGCCGTCTTGTGAGCTTCGTGAGCAAACTCTGAGATTCACGTAGCACAATCGTCATCGACGACCTTGCAAAATCCTTCCCCCATGCCGCCGTTATTCGCTTATTCAACAAGTCCACAGCATCCAAGCTGCAAAGCCCTCTCCTTTTCGCGCTCAACATGATTAGCCAAGTGATAGAACAGCTACAAAGTCGATCACCCTCTCCGGCTCTAACCGCACTGTTCAAAGACTACCGCTTCTCTCAGTTCCCGCCCACATACGAACGGACAAAGCAAGTGCTAAAACATGAACTTGCCCAGTTTTTTCGTGCCTTTATCATCGTTGATGCCCTAGACGAGCACCATGTCGATGACCCAGCCGCCCCAGCGGAACTGACTAGGGAGTTAGAGGCCCTGGGTGTAAACGTGCTCATCACGTCCCGTAACCCCGTCCCCTTCACCTCTGGAACCTTTGAATCAGTCACAATCAGCGCTTCCCCGAGCGATGTCCAGTCTTTCGTATCAAGGAGCATCCAGAGTGGCTTCGTGCGAGATGTGCTGAGCCAGCGTCAAGGATTAACGGAAGAGGTGACGAAGAAGATTGTCGAGAGAGCAGATGGCGTGTAAGCTGAAACCATCCTCCCCGCGACAGGCGTATTCTTATCCTTCGTCAGATTCTTAACCTCGAAACTGCTTCTTCAGTCCATGATGTCGTGTCGCAGAATCGTCGATATTAAGAAGCTGTTCAGTCAGCCTCGTCGTCTTTCCACACTACACATGCTCTACCAAGGCATCTTCGACAATCTGCGACAATCGACACCATGGGCTCTTCCGCTACTCCATTTTCTCATTGTCGCTCCAGACGTCAAGATCGGTGCCAGAGCTATGGTTCAATATCTAGCTTGCGGCGACTGGCTGTCACACGGTACCAGTGATCTCAGCGACCATGTCCGGCTTGTTGATGAAGTCTTGCACGCCTATCGAGGGGCGGTCGTTCTTGTGGACCAGTACAACCAAGAAGATTGGCAAATCCACACTTCCGTTCCAATCACCGGCAAGGGATTCCAGTTCTGCCGTTAGCCAAGTCACCTTCTGCGCTCGTTCGACTTCACTGACTGGTATCCTTCCAGATCTAACTGCACGCGAATCCTTTGGGTTGTTTTTGGATAGTACAGCCCGTGCGACTGCACAACTGCAAATAGTTCATACGTGTTTAAAGTACATTCCCAGGATGCTCGATACGATCCCTGAAGGTATCTTCCAAACCCCGGACAACGATGACACCCAATCTTATTATCTACGCCAACACCACCCTCTTGCATACCATCATAATCTCTGGTGGTCCTTCGCTAAAGCCGTCGAGAACCAGATCCAAGTTGACGTGTTCAGAACATGTTATGCGCACGGTCGGCAACGCTGGTTCAGGCAACTTATGGCCCAGGAGCATCTTGAACTTGTAATCGACGATGAAGCCGGTGCTCAAGTACTCATTGAGCTCGCCAAGTACGGCCTCTATTTTCTTCTTCAACATCATCTTGCCGACTGCCCGTACGCTTTTTTCGTGTTCCCCCCTTTGCTTCATTTTTAACGGCACAATAGCACGTCATACATTGACCGAAAGGACTGGTGGGGTTATACAGCCATGAATTATGCAGTACTCGCCCGTCATCACGACATGATGCGTTTACTGGCTACAGAGAAAGAGCGACGGTCTAGGGAAGAGATTCTTGAGGAAGTAGAGATCTCGCCGCAATTAGTCGTCGCTACTTCTGGGGAGCACCATACTAACGTCTCAATTCACTGGGCTCCTGTGGAACCAGTCTACGAGTCATTGCATACATACTTCCCACCTGACAATGCATACGAGTCTTGCTCGCATTGCGCCGCACAAGTTGGTGAGTTGCTGTCTACGTCTACACAGAGTGCCTTTACCTTGGCCTGGAGAACATATCTAATGGTTTCTCAAAAGACGTTCGGTTCAAATGGGTCCGCGGCAAGATGATTCACGAAGGGTCGAACGCCAAAGTGTACTTCGCTTTGAAAGCGTCCACAAGAGAACTCCTAGTCGCGAAGCAATACCAAGCTCCATTAACTGACACTGAACCACATTTGTCCGAGATGATTCAGCGCTGTAGGCTTGAGAGCGAGATACTGAGGACTCTTTCCCACCACAACGTAGTCCAGTGGATTGCCTTTGATGAGACGCGATCTGATGCGACTGTGTACGTCTTTGTTAATATTCACCGCCCGAGCATATTCACATCTACTTCCAGCTTATTGGAGTACTTTCCTGGATCCAACATCGAGGGATGTCTAGAAAGGTTCGGCGCATTCAACGAGGAAGTTACCAAGTCCTTCACGAGTCAGATTTTGTCGGGCCTTGAGTACCTTCATTCGCATAGCATCATACACGCGGTAATGTCCCCTCCTTACGGTCCCATCGTCCAAATAGGCTCAGGCCGACTCGACAGAACGTTAACTCGGGCAACATCTTGGTCGATCGTGGTGCGGTCAAGATCGCGGGCTTCTGCTCAGCACAGCGAGCGGATGATCAAGCTGATGGGATTTTCAGGGCTGCTATGGTCGGATCCGTGTTTTGGATGGCTCCTGAAATGATGAAGCCCGCCGAGAAACGAGGTTATGACTTTCAAATCGACATTTGGAGCCTGGGGTGTACCGTTCTGGAGATGTGGTCTGGACATCGCCCGTGGATGGGTAAGACCACGCTCGAGGTCATATTCCAGGTAACGCTGCTGCAACTTGGGGCTCTTGATCAGCCGTGCTGAAAACCGACTTGGCTTCAGATGTTACAAGCTGGTTCCATGCCTCCGGTACCAACATACGTGCGGCTTTCCGAACTCGCTGAAGACTTCCGAAGAAAGAGCCTGGAACGGTGCGATGGGATGTTGTCCTCCTGCTTGGCACTACACTGACCCTCAATGTAGCGATCCTGCAGAGCGATCTCGAGCTACAGAGTTGCGAAATCATCTGTATCTTGCGCTGAAACCTGGCTGGAGATTCTCTAGTTACAAGTGAGGATAGAAGTTGAACGGGAGAAAAGTGAAGGCCAATGATCATTGACCTCAGTTGCATTCATTAATATAACGAGCATGAATCAATCCTTCGTCGTACTTGCCGATTTGTTTCAGCATCAAGACAGCACGCGGTGGGAAGTAGACCGAAGGAGGCATCCATCCCAAGGGGTGCTCGTCGAAGGAAGAGCGTGTGGCTCGATCACGGTATAGAGGAGGGGGGCTTTCCACAATCCGTCCCAGAGCCGTAATCCTCTTCTCGCCAACTACCTTCACCGTCCGAGGTGAGATTCTACCTGCCAGCCGCGTAATCACCGGCAGACTCATCCTCGTATAATGAGGCAGCACCGTCACCAGAATCCTACGCCTTTCAACATGAACAATAGCTCTTGTGGAGCTGCTAGCGAAGAAGAGACCCATAGCAGGCACTTGATTCTTAGCGCGAGAGCATCACACCGCCGCGACGAAAGGGAACTAGTATTGATGAGGCCAACAAGACAACCGCTATACGGTGGGTGCATGTACGAAGGGAGCATATTTATTCTAAGCCAACTGGGCAGACGTCTTCATGCTGGAGCCACAGAATGTTAGATAGAGCGAGTTATGGATTTATGGATCTGATGCTCACCGTCCGAGTTTCTGCTTCAAGTTCTCGTACTCGGGGAACCACAGGTTGACACACCGCTCCGTGTACCTGATCAGGTTAACATGCTGTCCGACCATCTCCACATACTCGGCGTGATCCTTGTGCGCGACCTGCATCAAGAACGCGCCCAGCACCACATCCACATTCGTCGGTTCTGCACCACCATGGAACCACCCTTCGCCATCTCCAAGACGTGCGCTGACGCCTTCCACCCATTCCTCCAACAAGGTCTCCACCTCCTCCTTCGAGTGCCTCCCTATCCCTATGGCGTTGTGCTGTTGGATAACGCGCCGGCGGAAGAAGAACACCAAGACCGGCTTGATAAACCACGGTATCGGGATCATCTTGTATCGTTCGGCCCAGTTGTTTGGCCAGGAGGGCAACCAGCGCGTAGCGGTCAACGCTGGATACATGACACCCTCCGTCCACCCGATGTATGCCCGAGAATCGGCACGCTGCACGGGGGTAAGGCCAGCGTCGAGGTCTTCGGTGAGCTTGGTCGCTACGAGGTGCTTTATGGTGAAGTGCGAATCAGAGACGACGGTGGGGTGCTGTGGGTCCGATTCGTTGTTTATCGTCACGTAAGGCAGCTTTCCCTTTGGGGACTTGTTCATTGAGCCGACGACACGATAGGAGTTGCGCAAGGAGGCGGATGCACGGAGGTAGGTTTCCATCTTCTGGCAGTAGCCTGAAGAATGAGGCGTGGCTTTGGGGTTCGGGAACGCATGGAGCGTAAGTTTGGTCTGAGAGGACATTTTAGCTGGGAGGGGGAGAGGAGGAAGGGAAGGATGAAACGGAAACTTGAAACGATTCCGGTTTTATGAAGAGGAGGAATAGGCGGCCATCAGTCACTGGACCGCGGCGCGAGTAGCGTATTTCACATGTACACAGTACAGTACAGAACCACCATGTCCTCCTCCATCCCCCCCTTAACTATCAATCGAGGACCGGAGTACTTTACTGACCATTTGTACTCACACTCTCGGGCTTTTGAGACCTATGGTATCTATCGTAGCAGCGCACCGCCTCCAAGTACACTGCAACCCCTCAAGGCAAGCACCTTGCAACACTCGGTTCTCCAAGAAGCGTCACTCGAAAGAGGGTTGATCTACACCTCAACTTTGCGATTGAAGAGGGCGAGTCTCTAGGGTCCAAACGCTACAACCACGTATTACTTGACTCTCTCTGAGCACAGAATAATCATCCGATCCATGGCGCATCATGGATGTTATCTCACTCCCAGATACACCTGTATCTGAAGCCTGATTTCGGGTTTCGTATGTAACTATTCGTGAGAACGAAGAATATAACCAACCCTGGGCAGAGTATTAATAGTCTCACCCCCATGACAAATCGGGGAGGTCTCACTTTCCTTTCCTCGCAGAAAGCTCCTCCACTCACCGGCTCGCTCTCGAGTGAAGCATGGATCTCTCGTACAACAACGTACCTCATCTATACGTCGGCGTCGAACGTACTTGTGCTAGGGCGAGGATCTAAACTGCTTCCAGCTGGGGACAGGTTGTTCCCAAACTTGGCAATTCGCTCAGCGCGTACGTATCTTGCAATGGAACTACCGAAAGCACCGAGTGGTCCGTTTCCATCCCGTTCATAGGTTCGTGCGTTGCAGATGTTTTTACGACTTGAAGCTAACAGCTGGATAAGCAGTGGCATTGACGTCTTCGGGGGCATCCACTGTGGTTCTTCTGATCCCCCTTGCTCCTGGAATAGCTCCAAAACCCCATTCATGGGATGGACCATCGGCGACAACCCAGTGTCAGCCTGGGTTTCCGACGAGAACCTGACCGTCAAAATGAACAGCAACGGCAGCACGTTCGGTACACACTTGTTACTGAGAGCGCACGATATCCCCGGCGGTGACTCGGCGCAGTACACGTTGTCACTTTCCTCTGAAGATCCCACGTCCACCTCATTGTGGCCTGTCCTGCGATACGCTGTCATCCAAACCGGTGCACAAACACCGGTGCATCTCTTGGATAACGTCTGGGTGTCTGCTCGGCATCCTGGCATGAAGTATAGAGGGCAGTGGTTCGATAGGGAGTTCCCAAGGTCTGGCATGCGACAGACGAATGTCGTGGATAGTTCAACAAGTTTTGATTTCGTCAGTGAGAGCGTCATTTCCTATTCTTATTCAAATGACGCTTACCTGCTGCCTCTAGATGACACTTACTCCCATATCTTCTTTGCCGCAGGACGAATGTCCCACGAAGTCCGTCTGGACGGAATCCGTGTTCCCACGACACTCAACAACTCCGGCTTTGAGCCTGGTTGGCACGACCTGAACGTGACAGTCACCGAACTGTCCGTACGCGATGGTCTCTTCTCGCCACATGGGCTATGCTACCATCCATTAACTACCGTTAAACGGATGGTCGACACGTACTTCGATACCGGAACACGGGGCAATGACGAACCCACGTCAGATGCAAATGCGCGCTCGGGACCCAACGTCAAGGCTATCGTGGGCGGTGCAGTTGGAGCTTTCGCCGCCGTGGTCTGTTTCTTGCTTTTGTCTGTCGTCCTCTTGAGGCGGAGGGGCCGTTTGAGAAGGCGTTGGGTTACGGCTCCTCTCGCCTCAGCCACCGGGAAAGGCGCGAAACCCAGTACGTAAACGGCCACTCTTCTGAGTGTCGGGCATCTCATCTAGACCTTTGTGTCCCGTTGCAGCAACAATCCACCCCTTTCTCACACCGTCCGCTCGACCCAAGATTCAATCCGAGTCTATCGACGAACAAGAATGTTCTGAACGCGCAGGTAATGTCAACTCATGTTTCTGGTGCGTTGCGTCTCCCGCTAATCCAACAATTTGTTGTCGCCGTCTCTTCTACTGCTACAGGCGCAGTATCCGAGCAGAGTCCCACCTCAACTGGCTACGCCATGAGCCCACTCACCGACTCCGGACGGTCAGTAACCCACTAGTTCAGGAAGCTATGACGCAGGTATTCCAGTCCACTGGTGGTACGTACAGGACGAATCCTCCGCAATATACTCCTTGAAGCTTGAATCTTGGACCTGGACGATGACTCACTACGAATTCGAACAATGTATGTTACGAAGGGGAGAGGCGGGTTTACTACGTTTGTACAATATATGCATCATATCGAATCGTGCTCTATTCCACGCCCACGTGCACTGAGCACTATTATTCATCCTACTCAACGCGTATCGAACACCAATATGAGCTGCCGGCCAAAAGCTAGGTACTTATCGAAACGAACGTACTGTGAAGAGATAGAGGCATCGGTATCAGCCTTGCATGAGGGGCGACTAGATCGCGATAGAACACGCCAATGAGTGAGACGACTTGTAACAACACTACTACGAGTGAATCATAATATACCTGACAGCGAGACGTTGTGATGAGGGTGGACAAGTCAAAGGAAAGGCAGGGTCGGGACGTTTGCGAGGTCAGCCAGAAGACGCCTTGGGTATAAGCTACTGGTGAGATAGGACCCTGTGGACTGATAGGGCAAAAAGAGCGTCGCCTGGAAATAATGTCAAGATCAGCATAGCATTCCCAACCGACGTGGTAAATCTTCACTTACAAGTCTGTCCCACAAACCTCGTTTTGAGGCATCGGACCATGCGTTCCACAGTGGGTGAGAAGAACTCCGAATACGTTGCTGCTGAATCGTGGCCGTCGGAGATGATACCGAGCCTCATCGGACTCACTGCGTCTAGTCCTAGCGTCTCTTCTTCGAGCAAGTATCCGTTCAGAGGGGGATCGCACAGCGTCAAACACAGATCTTCGATCTGCCTTCCGGTGAGACGCAACAGCGCGGGCCCGACCGGGAGTGGCCCTTCATTACCATGCTCGACTCTGACGCGTTTGGTATGGGAGAAGTTCAAGGGATTGTATGAGAGTGTATGGGCAAGTGCCTTGGCCTGAGCTTTGTTCTTGACGATGACGGTTGAGTAGAAGTGAGGCAGACCGATGCTGTGCCATCGCTTGCAAACTCGCAGGAAGGAGGGATCGGGCTGGAATGGCGCGCTTGTCGAAAAGGAGGGAGAGGACGAGTTGAGGTTCGAGAAGAATGCGAGAGGCAAGATGGAGCAGTATGTGTCGGGAGTATATGGTCCGCAAGTTCATCGGGAAGAGTATGGATAGAGCTCATGATAGTTGTGGAAGAGGAGGTAACAGCCGGAGTCAGGCCTCGTGGTCGGGACTAAGAGTTTTCACAAAATCGCGAGGCAGGAATAATGCGGATTGCTGTTAGGTGCGAGCGAAGCAAAGACAAGATCGACATTTTAAAATATGCATGATACAGATAAATTTTCTCAGGGGTGGAATACAACGTAGGAGCGTTACGGAGGCAAAATGGATACAAGGGGAGATAGCACAACGATCACTGCACAAAATACAAGGAGTCGACGAACAAAGCACAACAAAAGTCCTCTACAGTCGAAAGCAGAATAAGCCCGTCTAAGCTCACACCCCTTACGAAGCAGCGGCAGCAGCCGCAGCAGCATTCCTCCCCGCAGCGGCAGCGGCAGCAGCCGAACCACCCGACGCAGCAGCAGCGGACGCAGCGTTGCCCGCAGCGGCGGCAGCAGCAGCAGAGCTACCTGAGGCAGCGGCGGCAGCAGAAGCAGCATTACCAGCAGCCGCAGCAGAGGCGGCGCTGCTCCCCCCGTTGTTGTTGCCGTTGTTGTTGTTCTTCCTGTACCCGCCGTATCGGTTTCCACCACGGTATCCGCGGTTCCCACCCCAGAACTGCGGCTCGCGGGAATCCTGGAAGGAAAACAGCGTTAAGATCGTGAAACAAGCGGGAAGAAATGAGGGTACATACCAAGTCGCGCTTGGAAGCGGCGGCGGCGGCGGCAGCAGCAGCGTTACCAGCAGCGGCAGCGGCAGCAGCAGAACCACCAGCGGCGACGGCAGCAGCAGCTGCAGAATCTCCAGCAGCGGCGGCGGAGGCGGCGGTGCTCCCGCCGTTGTTGTAGTTGTTGTACCCGCCGTTGTAGCCACCGTAGTTGTTGTATCCGCCATAGTTCCTGTAGCCGCGGTAACCGCCCCAGAAAGGCTCAGGCTCGCGGGATTCCTGGAGAGATAGGTGATTGGTAGATGTAGGAAACGGATTGGCAGTGAGAGGAGACGTACTAGGACTGCAGCAGGGGCAGCGAAGACGGCGGTAGCCATCGTGGCGAGGGTGATGAAGAGCTTCATGTTGGCGATCATGTTCAGTGATAAGAAATAGGCGAAGGGGGTTGTAAAATTGGTTGGAAGGGTGCAGTGGAGTGAAGGAGAAGAGCGAAGGAAGACGGATGTGGATTCCCTGTCTTCCTGATGCAGCTCTTATACGCTACAGCTACGCTAGGGAAGTCAGTCAGACAAAACGCGATTTTGACGGGCTTCAGGAGGCAGATGAACGACTTACACACCGGAACCTGTCGCCCTGAGACTTTGCTCTCAGACATGGACTACAGCATTGAATTCTACCTAACGGCAGATGGTGTGGCGGATCGCGGTCGCAGTTCACCCTAGCGGGTATCTCAAGTCGAAATGGAGAACATCCTAAGCAAGGGAGCAAGTAAGAATTTTGCAGACGAAAAGCGGCGCTGCAGGAAACACACCATGACAACGAGCTCAACGCCGTCTGGTGCCTCGATCCTGCGGTGCTATCCCTAGCCTTTTTGTCTGTTCCTGTTCCTGAAGAGCTTGAATCCGGTGTGCAAAGCTTTTTGGGTGAGGAAACCGCAGCGGAACGTTCCTGCAATGCGGTCATCCCATATCGAGTCATGAGAACGGTCTTGCGGGCCTCCGGAGGCGCATGCGGTTCAGGAACTGCAGACACGATTGTAAGACATCGCGGGTGTGGTTAGACCTGGAGCAGTTAAGCTCGCTTTCTTCTTGTAAATCGATGCATTGCAGAGGTTTTCGAGGAGCATCGTTGCCGTTGAAGAGACGATCAGGTCGAGGGAAGCACATGCGTCAAGTAACATCCCTGGGTGACTCTGGTCACAAGCCTCACTGAACAAGGTCACATCTCTTACTGACGGTTGTCACAAATTCCACTGACTTGTCTCTGAAGGTGCGCGGTACTCAAGCGCTCATGCACTCATCATGTTTTGCGTCTGGCCTTAACATACGCGGCTACTTGCAGCTAGATCTCCTCGTCGAAAACTTACGCGCAGGCGCGTCAAAGTCGTCTGGACAATGTACTCATCGCGAGAAGCTCGCGTGAACGAGTGTCGCAGGCGATGTGCGTTATATACAAAATAATCCATTGCGAGTGATACACAAATGCACCCTTCATCAAAACCTCAAGTCCACCACGAAGAAACTATGTGCGCTAGCCCCACGCCCCCTCCCCCCCATCCGCATTCCGCACCATGATCCTCGCATTATTCACAAACGCCCTAATCAGCTCATCATACGCCGCCCCCTCCTCACTCCCACTCCCGTCCCTCGCATACGCCGCATCGACCAGGTACTCGGGTCGGGATATCTCGATCTCCAGCTCGTGCGAGAGGGTGGACTGCGAGGGGGAGTTGGAGGTGGATACTTGGGTGAGGTCGATGGCGAATTCTTCGTGGGTGTAGGATATGCGGTCTTTGCGCCGGGTGTGGGTTGATGTGCCTGTTGGGTGGGGGACTGCCAAGTCATCATCGTCAGTGGTGAGTGAGATGCGCGAGAGAGCAAGGAAGAAGGACGTACCGGGTACTTCGAAGTTCACACTAATCCTCCAATCCGCCGGCCGTTTCGGACTATAGATGTTCAAATCCCCAAGCCTGATCTTTCGCGTACATGCGAGCACCGAGTTGGTCTTCTCGTCCTTCGTGACGCGGACTTTCTCACCGCCGCGACCGCCGGAGTCGTAGAAGGTGTCTTTGAGGTAGAGGTGACCGTAGCCAATCTTGGAGGAGGATTCTTCGAGGAGGCGGTTGAGGAGTTTATTGTAGTGTTTGTGCTGTTGCTGGGGGGTGGTTAGCGTTGGGATGGGGTTGGAGGGAACGGGAGGGGAAACGTACGGCAGACATGTTAGACTCGAAACGGCACTCGATAGAGTTCGGTGCGAGAACTATGGAGAGAGAGCGCGTCAGTGCACTGCACAACACGGTGGACGGGCACGTCTACACCAACACACCCATACCCACACCCACACGTAATTCCAAACGCAACTCACTCGTCTCCGTCAACACAGGCAACTGCAATCTCATCCCCGTATGCTTATCCACCAACAACCCCACCTTTGCCTCCACTTCCACACTCCCCTCCAGATCCTTCGGCCGCTGGCTAATCATGTGGTGGATGAAGTCGGCGACTTCGCGGATGAATTCGTCGAGGGGTTCGACGTTGAGGATTGACAGTGATAGGGCGGGCAGTTCTGAGGATGAGGGAAGGCCGCCGTTGGAGTTATGATGTGACATGGCGGAGGGGGAGGAGGAGCGACGGGCGCGTTTTAGTGGGGGGCGGTCGCTGGAGGAGGTGGAGGGACGGGACATGGCGTCGGAGGGAGGAAGAATGAGTTGATCGGGGCCATCAATTCTGAGTCTGAGTCGCGTCAAGTTCGAACTCATGTTGGGACGCGGAATTGTGCTAAATTACATAACAGGCATACGATGTCCTCAATAACTACTATATACGGAGGACGAGTTGGAACATGCTGATGTATACATGGTCCGAGTAGAGGGATACGCAAGCAAAGCCATCGTACAAGAAACCCGCCGATGATAATAGGCACAATCGGTCGTCTAAGTATTTCAGTACCCAAGCCCATCCTCGCCCTGCCCAAAAACCCTTGACTCAGAAAGGACATTCTCCCATGACGACGAGCCTCAGTATCTGAAGAACCGATGAGCTTCAGTTCAAATAAACGAAATGAAAGGATAACGCATGTACGTGCCTTTCAACCTCCCAGGCCATCTTCAATTCCCACAGCCCACATCGCCCTGAATCTACGTCATACCTCCTCTGTCCATCGCACCTAACTGCCGACTTCTCCGAAAGAAGACACGCGCTAGCGAGGGCCTCGAGCGACTCATGTTCGTCGAAAGGAGCATCGCTGTCGTCTCGCACAGCGGATACTTCTGGCCCGCCGACGCGTTCTCTTTCGGTGACGACGTGCTTTGGATCTTCTGCTATGCACTGAGATGCACCAGGCGAGTGCTGCCGCCTGGCGCGGAAACTGTCAGGTCGAGCCCCGTAGTGAGAACAGCGCGGCGATTGGCACAGCTAACGCGCTTCGTGCCGGTGGTGACGGGCTCTACGTCTTCTCCTTCCGTGCTCGGCGGTGCACTGTGGGGAGTGACATCGCCTCCGGGCCCTTCTTCTTCTCGATTGGTGCAAACGGTGAAGCGGCTGGCAAATGTAACGCGTCTTTTTTCAGTGACGACGGGCTCTAGGTCTTCTGTCATGCTCTTGGGTGTAATGGACGGAGCGCGCGACACATCTGTTGTGGGATGTACTGGTCTAGGTATCCTAGAGCGAACGGTGTAGCTGCTGGCGATTTCAACGTGTCCTTTGCCGGTGACTAGCGGTGAGACGTGATCTGTCGTGTTCCAAACACCAGAGGGAGCCTTGCTTCCTGCCAGCACTTCTTCTGGGCCGGGATATGTTGGTTTGGGTACTGGTACTGTGCGGACAAAGCAGCGGCTTGTAAAGCCAACGCGTTTTTTGCCGGTGACGGGTTGTGCGAGGTGCTCTTTTGCCATGCTCTGAGACGGAGATATAGGGGATGTAGAGAACGACTTAAGACTGCTCTTGTGAGTAGCGCAGGAAGTGGGGAGGGAGGTCATGAATTCGAGTTCGATTTTCGTTGAGGAAGCAACAAGGTGGTGGTGGGAGGTTGACAAGATCCTGGGATGTGCCGATACAGACGGTAAATTCGAGCTGTCGAAGGTCTGGAGTGAGGAACATCAGATCGACGCCCGTGCGTTTCTTGAGTTGCTTCATCTCGCGAAGTCCCGTCTCGGAGAGTTCTGTACTGTACTTTCGAATGGCAAAAGTCGTTCGCTGAGTTCGATGAAGGGATTTCAAAGCGTTGGGGTCCAGACGTCCAAGGTTGGTGGCGCTGACTATCATGTAATGTTTGCGCGACTGGACTTCGTTAGCTTGCTCTCAAAGCTCGAGATGATCTAATGTGCAGGTTGATACACACGGTGTCCATCGACGTCGAATTGCTACTGTGTCGGCGGTGACCGCAAAGAAGAAGCAGCAAAAATGTTGTTGACTAATCCTATTATAGAGATTAGAGTGTTTCCTCTCGATACTTGGAACCCCGCAGCTACCGCAGTTGAGCGCTGCCCTATAGCTGGTGGTCGTGGTGGTTGGAGACGAGGAAGGGGCAGACCAGGGTCGACCAGAACGATTGATTGTGTCAGTAACCACTCTGATCGAGGTCAATGGGATTATACTGATCGCTGATCACAACAACTTGACACTTACCTCCACCATCCCGTCGAGCTCGGAACCATCTTGCTCATCGCGGAAGACGACGACGACGATAGCAGGCCAATATGGGTCTACCTACACTCCTGGTGATGTGTGCTCTGCTTGGAGGCGGCTCGCTCGCAGTCGGCTCGATACCACTATCCTTCGCACTCTCCAGTACGCCCACCACCGTTCACACACGTCGTATCTCCCACAACTGACACGTATGCCTGCTACTCACTACCCTCAGAAACCCACCTCTCGCGCCTCTCAGCACTAGGAACTGGTCTCCTTCTCGGCGCAGCCCTAGGTATCATCATACCCGAGTACGTCCACCCTCTCCCTCCGCACCTCCTCACCTCCCAACAAAGCTGATTTCCCAGTCCTTAATCCCACAAAGAGGAATCGAGACCCTCTCCTCCGCCCACCCCGGATCCCCACCAACCTCTCAAATCGCCCTCTGCCTAATCTCAGGCTTCACATTCATGCTCGTCCTCGAACAACTCGCACACGCCCACTCCGGCAGCGCGCATAAACACCATGCTCTGCCGATGCACTCGCGCCCTGATTCGGTTCCGGGTGCAGTGACTGTGGACGCGGAGATCGACGCGATGGAGAGGGAGTTGGAGGCGGATCAGCAGGCGAGGCAGAATGGGGCAAGACGGCCGTCGACGAGCTCGACTAACTCGATGCAGTCGATGACGTTTATCCCTGGGGATGATTACGACGGGACGTCGCAGCGCTCGAAGAAGGCGGCGTTTCCGCTCACGCTGGGGCTGGTGATGCATGCGTTGGCGGATGGATTGGCGTTGGGATCGTCGGCGTTGACGGGCGATGGGGGACATCCGGCACATGGGCATGCGGAGGGCGGAGGAGTGGGCGAGGGGTTGTCGGTGGTGGTGTTTTTGGCGCTATTGGTGCACAAAGGTACGTGTCTTCTGATCTGCTTTGTTCGACGAGGTTCTCTGACGATGGTGTACCTAGCTCCTACGGCGTTGGCGTTGACGACCTCGCTCCTCGCTGGGTCTCTGCCACGAGCAGACTGCAAGAAACATCTACTCGTGTTCAGCCTTTCCACACCGCTCGGCGCTATGCTCACCTATGCAATCTTCTCCATTCTCGGCTCGCAGGGCGGGCTCGACGGTCTCGCTGGCGGGGCTCTCTTAGTATCTGTCAGTCCTTTCGCCTCTCTGTATCCGCTGTGGACGTCTCATTCAACTTCAGGGCGGCACATTCCTCTACGTCGCTACCGTTCTGCAACCCGTCTCTCACTCTGCTCCAGCACACGACGATGTAGATAACGCGTTCGAGGAGGAAGATGGCGCGAAGACGCGCGTGGCGTTTGTGGTGGTGGGGATCTTCTTGCCGTATATCATTGGGAGTGTCTTGGGTCATGGGCATTAGAATGATTTGTGCTTGTGGGGTTTAGTATCCTGATCTTTCGTACTTAGGTTTCCATTAATCTATTCGCAGCATTGGTGCTCTCTTCTTCCTGTGAAGGACATCTTGATCTCCAAAGCTATCATGCAGCAGAACTGGAGGTTGCTGGTCAGTCGATGCTTTTGATGCCTGACCTTCACCATCTGTGCTGGATCATTAAGAACGTTCCTGTTCTTCCAACATCTAACGCTATCTACGCCAGGTAGGAACATCAGCTCTACTCGTAGCAGTACTACGCAGTCTCCGTCCATATTCTACTCAGTCCATTCCATATCGTACACAACACCTTCCACCCGCTCACGCAGGCGCAAGGACAATTTCCTTCGAATTCACCACCCTCTCCCCAGCCCCCGACCGATACCTTCTCCTCCTAATCTTATCCTTCCTAAACTCCACCGGCCTCTCCCTCCCCTTCATCTTCAAATACACCCCACACGCATTACACAACAGTCTCCCCTCCTTCGGATCCCTCCTCCACACCGTCGTTCGGTCCGTCAGACAGTTCGCGCATTGTTTTTGGCCTCCACCTACAACTAGTACCCCGGAGAGTTCAGAGGAAAGATCTGCGCGGTCTTCGTCGATGAGGCGCTGGGGCCGGTATTCGCCGCGCGCTTGGAGGTAGAGGCCACAGGCGTTGCAGAGGAGTTCGGAGGGGTTTTTGCCCCGGCGCCAGAGGGGGGTGGTGGTGGTTTTGCAGTGGGTGCAGGTGCGGTGGTACCCGTCTGTTTGCGGGCTTGTTGTGTTTGGGTCGGAAGTGGTTTGTGAGGATGATGAGCTCGAGGGAGTTGCGGGAGTGGTGGTGGGGGTTTTGGACGAGGACGAGGGAGCGGCTGGTTCAGGTGGTACTGGCGCTGTTGGGGCACTGGTGCTAGTGCTGGGTACTGACGATGATGATGATGATGATGAAGGAAGGAGGATGTTTGCTGGCCATGGATTGCACGCGACGATCCGGGACTGAAATTGGGACGGTGCAGGCACAGTCGGAAGATTGGAATGATCTGACGAGCCGTGATGCATTTCATGTTGATCCACCGCGGCGGTCGTAGGAATGTCGAAAGGGAGCTCGAAGATGGAGTGATCTGCATGGGTGAGAGAGATAAGAACATGGCTATTCAGGAAGCCACGGATGATGTACCTAGTGAATAGTCCATAGGATCGAAGCTTGGTGCAGGGGGCACAACTGGTAAACTGTGTGATGATGACGAAGGGGCCATCCAGGGATCGCGGAAGCTGAGCTCGGGCTCGATGGTTACGGGTGGTGCGTTGGTGGGGTTTGGGGGAGCACTGGCTTTGCCTCGGTAGGGAGGGACGGGGAGGTCGATTCGGAAGTAGAAGCCTTCGCGATGCGATTGAGGAGGAAGTCTGGCGGTAAACATCGTTTTAGGGTTCGTTTGAGCGCGGACGGGGGAATGACGTGGGAGCCAAGATGGTTAGTAGAACCAGCAAGCACCCGGAAGGTCGAGGCCTTTATGTCAAGCGAACGTGCAGTGTGGGGTCGTCGAGGGGGGGAAATTACGTAGCCAGCGCAGACCCCCCACGACTTATCAATCTATCATCCCGTTCGACCGAAGGAAAACTCAGCCCGTAACAAGCGGGTGTCGGATCCATTTTTAAAGCACTAGCGTCGTCGCGTTTGATATCAAAGTGAAGTGCACAGACGAGCGTGGAGGGTTGCCAATACTACCGTATACTCATTTGACGTCAACCATAGCAAGTGAACGCAGCGGACAAGAAAGACTGTTGCATCCGGCATTCGGCGTTGGTGGAATCATGCATACCGATCATGGGACGGATAAATTCTGGGTAAACGCTGTGAGAGATCCCGGCTGCACGCCACACGGACATACTGTAAGTGGTAGGTAAACTGCATAATGCCATACGGTGTTTGTGCTGCTGGAAGAACGCCTCAGAAGCCGGTTCGAAGAGTGTTTGGTCGCTCCGTGGGCGGAAGTGGCACCAACGGGGCTTTCCGTCGGAGGCCCACGTCGATGGTTACAGCAGCAATAGGAGCATGTCTTTGCAGTGTACATCGTACACAGGTCTTCGACATCGTTCCACGCCATGGTAACTTTCACGGTGAGAATGCCTCAGCCAGATTCAGTTCGCGCCCACGGCTGCACAAGACAAAGGGTGCTTCAGTAAGCACAATCAAGGAATCAAGGACTCATCCTTCGATCTGGTCGTGAGACTTCGGGCAACGGGCTGTAGATACGCAAGCCGGGGGGCGAAGTATACGCCTGATTACGGCGGGCTCGAGGGCCACTGAAGCTCAGCATGCTCAGCTCGGTGATTTATGTTCAGTGGATGTAATCTGTAGTCACCGCGCCCGGTCGGGACAAGGTCAACGAGGGTGCGATTTGCCGAAATAGCCGCGCGCCAGCTTAAACTCAAGATGTCAGAGCAGCCTCAGCCGCGACTAAAGTAGGTGCACGAAGCTCGTCCATCAACCGAGGCTGGAGCCCAGCTGCTTGTACATACATTGACAACTCAAAGTCGGACAATGAAACTGTGGACGGTTCTGAGTAATTATGATGTTACTTGAATGATGTTACTTGATGAGTCAATCTCCGCCCATGAAACGGTGTGTGACCATGTGGATGGAGACTGCTTGGAGACTACCATAGAACAGAGCGCGGCACGTACGTGTCGAGAACAGAGAATGCCGCGGTAGGCAGTAGGCAGCTCAGCTTTTGGTATGTTCCGGAGTCAGTGGGGCGTTTGAGGGTATCGATGCGACGGTGACATGAGATTTGGGGTGGGAGAAACCAATGGCGCCCAAGGAAACCACCAAATGAGAGATGATGTTTGGTGGGTCGGTGTGTGTACTCAATCTTTGCTCCAGATGACTGAGTAACTTTAGAGACGAAGTAGCTGTGCAGCCAACGCCGGCGCTGCCACAGATTAATTCTCTTTTTGTGGCATATAAACGCCAATAGACGGCAAGCCCAAGAGAAATAGAACCTATTCTACAAGTATAACTGGAGCCTTCAAGCAAGGATTGTGAGGATTGAGGAGGTGGTGATTGCTCGTAGGGAAGGAGAACTGGTACTCTCGGCTGACAAAGGGCAGAATTGATGGGATCATTCGTCACAACGCATCACTATCATGATCAATCCCCTTCATTGAACCTCCATGTCCACCTTGGCTTCTCTCCCAAGTTTCTTCTTTTGTACACCGATAGCCACGCCAATGCCCACAATTCTTGTCCTTTTTTGAAGCTTGCGCGGTCTCGGACTGCTATGATACGCTTCCTGAATAATCTGCGTGTCCCACCTTCACAACCACGACTACACATACATTCACTGGCACCCACTGCATGCGCACCTCTTCAAGAAACGCAGTTCAGACTCCAGAGGCCAAGATTAGACTCTACACTGTGTAAGCATCCTCTTCGACTCTCAGATCCACTGCCCAGCTGAAGCGCGCTATGTTTCCAGACAATGTTAGCCGCAGTTGACACGGCGTTCAATGACAATGCATCGATATCACTTGGACGTCACTCCACGTCCCTTGCACCCTCTCTATGCCCTGCTCTATACGCCAAGAAGTCGAGGCGAAGAACCAAGTACTTAGCATGGCAAGCACTTGGCTGGAGCTTGATCTTCAAGCCGTTATCTGGGTATTGGGCACAGATTTTGGAGGCCAAGGGAGGCGGCAACAACGCACTCGGACTGCTTTTTGTGAACCAAGAGTACGCCAGGGTATAGCCTCTCTCCCTGCGCTGACACTCTTCTCTTTCTACCTCCATTCCCATAGCTCCTTTGCCACGACTATACGCAGCGATATTGAATCAGACTAAACCCGCCAGCTCTCGCAGCCCGTCTTTCTTTCCCTTACACTGACGGAGAACTATGTCCGTGACGTTACCCACTCTAGGCACATTCGCCTTGCTTTCTTTCGGAATACTCGCAGGGACAGCCAACGCCCTAACGAGCTACGCTAACGACTGGATCGATTCCGGTTTTATTGTCAGAACTCGTCGGCGGAGGGAGCGCACGATATCATCATCACCTGGGCGGCGAGGAGCGCTGCTAATGGTCCTTGGAGTGCGTAACTATTCCCTTCCCGCAATTACTATTCCTTTGCATGTATCCCCCTCTTCGCATCTCCCTCGTCAAGACACCACCACTTTAGGGTGTCGGCACCCCTGGGGACCGACGCACTCATTCCATCTTTCTTCGTTCCTCGACATTCGTCTTTCTCTTCCAATTCCGCTCTTGTATATAAGACACGTACTAATGCTTCTGATCTCAACTTGTGCAGGTGTTGTCAACAAGCCTGCCACACCTCCCACGGGCGACAAACGCGACTTCATGAGCTGGGCGCCATAGTAAGGGCATGATGCTGTCAACATGGGAAATATCAAAGTTAAAGGATGTATTTGCACAGCTGGCACCCTGATTGTTCAGAGACTGGAAATACGACGGAGCTGCCCCTCGAACAGGGTGAGTGCAAATTTGTCATTCCCAACAAGGCCTGTGCTGACCGTGTTTTCTTGTGTGACTCCCATTCATTCACCCATTTTCGCTCGTCGTTGCTCCGGTGCTCTCGTCTGATCTATTGATTTTGTCAACTACCTCCTTCCTCAATCACTTCCTTCCCATGCTATGATGAATGTATCGAACTTACAGTCTACTCTGACTGCCACCTACGTCCGCCAGGATGGGGAGTTCAATCCCGACTACCGCGATGTCACCGACTCCATCAGCCTCCAGAACATGTCCGACGCGACCTCTACAACACCCTCGCCTTCGTCATCACTGACAACGCCACATACGCCGACACCGTCGTCAATTTCATCGACATGTGGTTCTTGAGCCCGGAGACGGGGATGAAGCCCAACTTGGACTTTGCGCAGATGATTAGAGGTGTGGGAAGATCGAAGGGGTCTCCTACAGGTGTTTTGTGCGTGGCAACCGTTTTCTGTTATCATGGTGTCGGGATTAACGATGTTGGTTGCAGGGACCTGAAGGCGATGACCAAGATTGCGTCCGCCGTTATTGTGCTCTGTCAAATGAGTGCTCCCCAATGGACGACCGGGAGGGATAACGGACTCAACGACTGGCCTAGGCAGTATATCAACTGGCTTGAAACTGCCGAACTTGCCGTTGTGGAGCGTGGCGCCCCCAAGTGAGTAGCTGCATGTTGGTAGATCGATACCTGCTAACAGCGCGTATCTTCAGCAACCACGGGACATTCTACTTCAACCAGCTCGGTGCTATTCAGCTCATGGTTAGCGATTTCGAGGGTGCTAAGGATACTATCATGGACTTCTTGAACGGCATCTACCAGGGCCAGATCGTCTCCTCTTAGCCACTGGAAGCCCGCAGGACCAGGGTATACCACTACCGCGCCTACAACCTTGCAAGGTGCCCTGGTTGCTGTGATGTTCTCGTAGATGTGCTGCTTTCGGTTACTTAACGTTTTGTCTGTCTGTTTTGGCTGTGCTGTTCACATACCACCCTTCTTCCCAGTGTTTTTGTCTCGACATTCCTCACATTCTGCCGTTGGTGCGGACATAATTCATCTCGTGATGGACTAATGCTCATGCTTACTTCTTGCATCTGCGCTTGATTGTAGATGTTTATACCATACTCAGAGTCAGATATATGAATCGGACTCGGACGGGCTGGCGAACCTAGAGCACCAATTTCTGCAAGGTTAAGCTACGCTTGCTTACAAGTTACCGTACGTCACTCGAACAGACCAACGACGCGTCGACCCTACTACTCAAGTACAAAAACAGTGTTCAGTGCCTTGCACTTGCGCCGCAGCGGACGAATCATGAATGAACACGACCCACGAATGCATGAAGCTTGATTCAGAGGTTGAACTCTGCGATCTGACCAGTCACTAAAGTTAGGCTGGGTCAAGTTGGTACTCCCATCATGATCAAACCTGCATCTTTACATACACTCATTTCCTGGCTGCCGTTGCCGCTGTGCTTCGTCTCCCTTTGTCAGGCTGAGTTTGTCTATCTTGACTCCTCCCCGTCTTCTCCCGTTCCTCCAATTCATTCCAGAATATTGGAGCTGTCTGGCCAGCTCCCGTATCTTTACGATGAGGTTCCCACAGTACCAGTGCGGCCTCTTCGTTGTTAGTATTTAAAGAAGCATCGGAGAGATCTTGCTGAACACTGCAACTGACATGTCTTCCCTCGTCCCTCTCCTCGAAATCATCACCACTGGTGTGGCCGACCTGAAAAGCGCCGAGAAGAAGAACAACACGCTTGTCCCCGACCTCAGCGCTCCCTTCCATCCGGCTTCAGAGGCATTCCGAGCAGATCCAGTGGCTGCAGAATCTGCTGCGAAGATCGTCGCTGCTGCCACACAGCTCGTGGCTACTCTGTCGCCTCCTGTGGAAGGACTCTATGCTCTCGCTGCTGCAGGAGTGAGTTCTCCGATACGCACCCGGGGATTATTCGCTTCTGTGAAATTGATCTCATTGTCTGGATTATAGGCGTTCAAGGCCGCTGCCCTCCGAGTCTGTCATGAGTCTAATGTCACTGAGATCCTACGCGAGGCGGGACCAGAGGTAATGTTTCATCCTTGTATTCTCTAGGATACACATTCATCTTTGATCTAGGGCCTCCATGCAAAGGAGATTGCGCAGAAGAACGGACTTGAGGAGAAGAAGATTGGTATGTACTGGTTGGATACCAATCTGTGCGTTCGCATGCTCACGGTTTGACATTGCTCATGTAGCTCGGTTCCTCCGATTACTCGCCAGTAACCATATTTACGAGGAGGTGCGACCAGACGTATTCCGCAACAATCGCCTCTCTAGCCTGCTGGACAGCGGCAAGTCTAGCGCAGATGTGATTGCCAAGTACGTCGCTTCTTTTGTCGTAGGACATCACGATTACTTATACTTTGCACAGTCCCAAGACCAAGCATGACAACACCAAGGGGCCTGGTGTTTTCCTTTCCCACCAGTAAGTTTCCTCGTTGCAGGACTCATCATCGCGTTGAAGGGATGAGTAGCTGATCAGTTCCCCGCAGCCTCGATGAAGTCAGCCACTCAGCCGCGTACACATGGGAGAATGTCTCCAACCCAAAAATTGGGCATTCCTACGAGGCTAATCAATGCCCGTTGTCTACCTACCTTGGGAGGGAAGTCTCCTTCTGGGAGCACATGGCCGAGCCAGGTCAGGAATTCCGCCGGAAGAGGTTCGATTTAGCCATGAAGGGTGTACAGGCTATGCAGCCTACTACAGCTGTCCTGGACAGTGAGTTATCTACGCCGCGTATAGCTCTCGTTTAGCACCATGCTCACTAACGGTTCTGTAGGTTTGGATTGGGACAAGCTGCCCAAGGGGTCGACGATTGTGGACGTTGGGGGCGGAATCGGCTCGTACATGGTGCCGCTAGTGGAGAACTTCCCTGACCTGAAGTACGTCGTTCAAGATCTGCCCGAGTCGATCGAGAATGCCGAAGCCGTACGTGCATCTCCATGTTCATCCCCTTTTCTGTGCCTTTTCTGACGTTCCCTGTGAAGTTCTGGGGAGAGAAGGACCCCAAGGCCATCGCAGACCAAACGGTCTCCCTGGAGGGTGTGTACACTCATATCATGCACTCGCAGCGAGGAACCGAGCTGACTGGTCCTGTAGCTCACAGCTTCTTTGAGCCTCAACCCGAGCGCGATGTCGGCGTCTTCTTCATGAAGAGCATCATCCACGACTGGTCCGATGCCAACTGCAAGAAGATTCTCACTCACCTTCGCAAAGCTGCGGGGAAAGACACGAAGTTGGTCCTCGCAGAGAGCATCATACCATACGCGTGCAGAATGCCAGAAGAGGCTGAAGCCGATTCCAAGGATTGTGTGCCGGGATCAATCCTTAAGCAAGCTCCCGCTCCCCTCTTGCCGAATAGTTTGACTGCGCCGATGGTGCTGCTGGCGGACATTGTGGTAGGTCACCTCGACGGTTTGTTGCAGAGCAGCTTTTTACCTGACGACTCGTTCTTCCATAGATGCTCATCGGACTTAGCGGACAAGAGCGTACCTTCGACCACATGCAGGAGCTACTGCTGGGCGCTGGCTGGAAAGTCGACGAAGTGCGCCGTCCGGGTGCAGCGCGCGTCATGTACTCGTTCTACATTGCATCGCCCATTTGAAGCAATAATATGTGCTACGCGTTATAAAGACGCGCTGTTGCTTTACTTGCGAATGGTGCATGCCAATGGCTGTAAATTCTCGAACTTTTTTGTACATGTATAGTAGTGAACTAATAGTAAACCTCCGCTCTGTTCTCGATGTAATGTTTGTCGTATTTTGATAGCAATTCGTCGTCCTGTTCCAAGTGATGTAGTCCCCAGAATTGTACTTGCAGTTGGCCTAGCCTGTTCTTCAAGCCTGATGAGGCTACAGAGTTGAGCGACAAACACCGGCGCCTATGTATGTAGTCGTAGCTTGACATCAAACGATTATGTCCTCTGGATCGAAATTCAATCCAAACCTTCATGTCCTCGCAAACGACCACTTTCGCGACATCTGGTGTCATCGCATCGTTCTCTGGTCCTGGCGCTGAGGCGCTTGTTCAGCAGTAGCAACGAACGCGGCAAGCCAATCCAGCTGATTTCCGGGATCAACCGCCCCGCACAAGCGACGCTTCTCCTCGAAAACCTTCGCCATGTTATCAGGTCTAACCACACCCGCGTCCGCAGCTCCTGAACCGCGCCTCCTGCGACCCGTACAGCGTTGTCACCAGCATGATCATGACTCCGTGAGACGATTTCAATGCAGGAACGTTCCGCGGTTTGCTCACGCTCCAGTTCGCAGGACGAAAGTAGCACACCGGATACGGGCTCTCAGGGACAGGCACGAGCTTATGGATGGTTCCGCAGGAACTTCTCTGAGCCTGGAGGTATAACAGACTATCGTCGTGAGTGCGATCCCTGCAGAGCAGCCGTTCTTCTGCGGTAAAGCTGATACCTGTTAGTCACCAGCATGCTCTCCATTTCGAACTTGAGACCACCTCTGGAGTAGACTGCGACTGAGAGCCGTCGTGCCATTGCTTGAGTGGAAATTGGCAGTGTCTATGTCTCGGGGAAGGTCTCACGGCGACAAGCTCTGCTGTGTAAGTCGTTCATCCGCCTCCCGAACCCGTTGAAATCGTGTTTTTGCTGACTGGCCACGCTCTCGTAGCTGCAGAACACGGACATCGACTGACCGGTCGAAATCGTATAAGACGTGCAACGCGAAGCCTGAATAATCTCGTCATCCTACCTTCGCTCTTCTCCTTCTTTTCACCTTTCGAAGCAACTTTCCAACTCTATCACCACCTCTTCTCTACAATATGATTGCCAACATGAAGAACCTTATCGCTCTCGCCACGATGGCTACTGCCGTCATCGCTGCGCCTTTTTACGGGAACAACAACTACGGTGGTGATTCCGCCGCTGCTGCCGCCGCCGCTAGCGGTGGAGGAAACAACGTGGATCACTTCCGCCACGGCGGCTACCGAGGGTATGGTGGCTACGGCGGATACGGTGGATACGGTGGATACGGCGGCTACAATGACTACAACGACTACTACGGTGACGACGACGATGACTCCTCTGCTGCTGCCGCTGCCGCTGCTTCAAAGCGCGACTTGGTACGTACTTACCCGTTTCCATCCCACGTTCTTCCTCCATCTCATGACCTTCTTTTATCAGGAAACCCGCGAGCCTGAGCCCTACGGTGGATATCGTGGATACAGAAACTACGGCGGCTACAACAGCTACAACAACTACGGCGGATACAACCGCGGCTACAACAACGGCGGGAGCAGCGCTGCCTCTGCTGCTGCTGCTGGAGATTCCGCCGCTGCTGCCGCTGCCGCCGCTGGTGGTTCTGCCGCCGCAGCTGCTGCTGCCGGTGACGCTGCTGCTGCCGCCGCCGCTGCATCTAAACGCGAACTGGTACGTGATTTTTTTTCTTCTCTATATAACGTGTAATCTGATGCTCTATTCTTCAACAGGAAACCCGCGAGCCTGAGCCCTTCTTCGGTAGATACGGTGGATACAGGAACTACGGCGGCTACAACAGCTACAACAACTACGGCGGATACAACCGCGGCTACAACAACGGCGGAAGTAGCGCTGCCTCTGCTGCGGCTGCTGGTAATGCTGCTTCTGCTGCCGCCGCTGCCTCTGGTAGCTCTGCTGCTGCTGCCGCCGCTGCGGGCAGTGCTGCGTCCGCTGCTGCTGCGTCGGGTGGTTCGGCTGCTGCCGCTGCCGCTGCGGGGAGAAATGCTGCTGCTGCCGCCGCCGCTTCATCGTAAAGACTGTGCGCCATGATGAGCCCTTTCACGTAGATCTTCCTTGTGTCTTGTGCTCCAGACTTCCATATGCTGTCTCTCTTGCTGTTTCCGCTTACACGATTTTCCACTACTTCACCATGTACACTTAGGTTATGAGCCTTGTCAACGCCGGTTACGAATTCATCTTACGATTATTAACTATCGTTTGCCTTTTCTACACTTTCCCAAAATGGTTGCCGTTTACGGTGGCGTGACTCTGTGCGACGTATCCTGAAGCCCGAAATCCTTCCTCCTCTTTCCCGACCATCATCTTCATGAGTACCTCAGAACATTTCTTGCTGACGCCGCAACTCATACGTTGAGTCTGATATTGTCGACTGGCGATTTCATGCGGTTGAGGACCAGAGTGGTATCCAGCGATAACGAATGACTACAAGGCGAGGTGGTTGTGGACATGGAAGCGTAGTGCATGTATCCTATATGTATCCGAAGAGTTCTGCTGACTTCCATCGTGGTCTAGAATCTCTTATGCGTGCCCTATGCCGGCCTGCTAAATGTCTCTCTAGAGATCGTGCTAACGCTGGAAATGCCATTGGAATTCAACCTATATCCCGTTTTCCCTTCTGAATCCTTCGACATGTCTACTCTTATCACAACGAGATGCATGCGCTCGAGGCGTCGTTCCATGACATCTTATCGTCCCCGGCGGTCCCTCTTCGACTTCAATTGGCGGATATGGACTATCTTGCGTGAAAGGGTATCTTGTGTTTTAGCTGTCCAGCTTATCTTGCGTATATTCGTACGGTTTGTGGGCGGTTCATCTTGCGGCGAATAGCTTAATCTACTCCGGTGCGGTATCTTCAGAGTGCGATGCGTATTCAGGCGCTCATGCAGCCAACATTCCAGGATCAGCCAGTGTCATTGCACCGGTTCATCGCGGCGGGCGCATGTCCTGCTCGCAAGTGCGCTCGGGCATCTCAGGCATGAGCTCGAATCGCCTTATCTCCTTCTCAGGCACTATCTCTGACTTTGTGCCTCGAAGAGCGACTCGGAGGTCAACGGCCAGCGCTCACACGGCCTTCAACATCCCGCGTATCTCGTCCACCGTGGCACGTATCGCTGACAGCCATATTCCGGAGACCTATGTATTTATTCCAGCCACCATTCCCACCGACGCAGATCCCGGTGGCGTCATGAAGCAATTTCAAAGGCGCGGGGCACTGCCATCGCGCCTACACCACCGGATCTTACAGACGAAAATACGAGCCCACGACCTCGAACTCCCTGCTTGGTGCGTGCATCAGACTGCTGACAATCTTGCAATATTGACCAGTAATTTTCACCCAAGGAAACTCGCTGAAGGTGCTCCGAAAGCTGTCGTCTATACTTAGAGGCACCAGGTGGCAGATGGACGAGCTTCAAATTACCCCAGGTTTCGGAGTGCGGGGAGACGGAGCAACCTAGGGTCAACTCTGATGGCTATTCAGTTCGAGTTGCCCGTTATTGCTTGCAGGGCAAGGAGGTCTCTACGACGCGTTATTCGAACGTGGGTCCAGGGTTTTATAAAAATATTTGAAGAGAAAGAGGGGTTCTAAGGAGCGCAATCACGGCTCCGCTCCTTGTTGGGGCAGGTAGAAGTACCACGTCAGTTGCCTCATTCCAAACTAGCGCCAGGAGGTTCTATTCCCCAGCGTTACATACGGTACATGGAAGCTCTCTGGACGAATTGCAACATCAGTTACAGCCGTAGTAGCGATACAACGTAGATCTTGTGAAGCTGCGTAAACGAGATCGGACGCATGCTCCGACCGACGTGCGAATGAGAAAGGACCCCAGAGCGGAGGGCGGCTAAGTATATGACACAAGCTCCGTGCAGCAAGCCGCAAGTTGTCGCCAGTGCTAATAAGGAGATCGATGAGACCGATCCCTTTGCTGTGATTTCATATATAAGCCTGAACCCCACCCTCATAACCATTTCCGCTCTTCTCCTCCTCACCCCGTTTCTTCATCCTTTCTCATCATGTCCTCCTCCATCAATCTTCTGAAGGAGCACCTACAACGTCCAGGCTTGCTGGGCGAGTCCAGGAGCACCAGCGACACGTCAATTCCTGTCTCCAGAACACCGAATTTGCCTGGGTACAGCACACCTGTGTTCAAGGGCAAAGATGAGCAGAGGCTTCTCGTCGAGCAGATGGTCGCAGCAAAGGTAAGATTGGCGCCGGATTATACAGCATCATCGCAGCGAGCGCGTAAACTAATCGCATCTTTCCGCAGGGCTTCATCCCACGCGAACTGGTCGCCAACGAGGTCAACTGGGTACGTGTTCTTTCTGCAACAATACTTAGCCAGCGTCTGACATGCGATAAACACCAGTTCTACGCTCATCTCGGCATTGACGACACCTACTTCTCCAACGAGAGTAAGGAGGTGATTTCGGATCACATCATCGCTCTCTTCGGCGCCAAGGTCCTCGCCTACACCAAGCACGACCCCAACAAGCTTGTTATAGATCTCGAGAAGATCAACGACGATGGATCTGGCGCTACCTTCATCCACACCAGTCCTCCTGGTTTGACGAGCACTGAGGGTCCTGGAGCGGGTTGCGAGTCAAGGTCAGTTGAGCTCCATCTTAGACCGTGTTTCGTCATCACTGCACCACATCCACGCGTCTGACGCGTTTTTCTTGTTTTCCAGGATTGACAGCCTCTTCCTTGACAAGGCGACGCCTACAGACGCCTACAGGCTCGAGACCTTCCGTTCCGCCGGCTCGATCTCCGCCACCGCTTCCCAGCAGCTTCGTTGCTACTTCGTCAGCAGGTGCAACTTCCCCGACACCCCGGCTCAGAAAGACGCCAACGGCAAGACAGACATCAAGAGCGTGTCTGATGCCGCTTTCTTGGAGAAGGCTACCCAGAACACTCTCGATGTGTACCAGCAGGTGATGTGGAACGTCGAGAGCAGGTATGGGCCTGTGATGGAGGTGTTCGAAGTTGAGGGCACCAGGGAGAGGAGACTGGTGATTGGGTTCAAGATGGGTGGAACGACAAGCTTCTTCAGGTGCGTGCTTTACTTCTCTACGATTTCAAGGGAAGACGTGCTGATGTTTTACTGTTCAGCGCCCTGTCGAACCTCTACCACTTTTACTCGCTCTACTCCGCCCGCAAATATGTCGGTAAGTTGCAACCCCATCCACCAAGCGTGCTGTCGCTGACTGCCCAACACAGAGCAATTCTCCAACGGCATCACCATCATCTCCCTCTATCTCCGTCCGCTCCCCAACGCCAGCAACTCCCCGCCTATCGAGAGCTCCATCTTCCAGATCATGAAGGAGGCTTCCCTTCTCTTCTGCCTTCCGGACAACCCATTCTTCCTGCCCAAAGCCCCAGGCAGTCATGCCGTCCAAGAAGCTACCTACGCCTGTACGTCTCTACTGTTCTTTTCCCCGGCATTCAACTGACGTATCTTACTCCGACCATTAGACTGTGGATGGATCTTCGCCCAGCACTTCTGCAACCGTCTCGGCCAGGCGTACCTCCAGCTTAAGACAGTTCTCAACGAGAATGAGCCGACGCACGCTGAGGTGCTTAACGACATCAAGAGACGTTTCAGGGAGGAGACCTTTACTCGTGAGAGTATCGAGCAGATCATCCAGTCGTACCCTGAACTGGTGAGATTTCGATTGTTTTCACTTTCTGTGTTGCTCTTGGAACTGACGCTCGACTTCAGATCAGGCTCCTGTACGTCAACTTCGCCATGATCCACTACCCCACGCAGGAGGATGCTGGGCAGTTGATGTGAGTAATGACACGCCTCTAGTTATGGCCCGATTCTGATGCTCCTCCTCAGGCCAACCTTGTCGTACCAGCGTCTACAGACCACGCAACCCCTGACGGACGAGCAGCTCTGGGACAAGATGCGCAGGACGGTGCCCAACAAGCATGAGCTGCAGGTTCTGCAGAGCTTCATGATCTTCAACAAGTACATCTGTTTGTGCCCTTTCGTCGCGTCATAAGTCTTCTAACATGTATACTTTCCGTTTATAGGCACATCTTAAAGACGAACTTTTACCAGCCCACCAAGGTCGCCTTGTCGTTCAGGCTCGCGCCCGACTTCCTCTCGGATGTCGAGTACCCCAATAAGCCTTACGGCGTGTTCTTCGTCATCGGGAACGAGTTCCGTGGATTCCATATACGTTTCAGGGATGTCGCTCGTGGTGGTATTCGTCTTGTTATGTCCAGGAACAAGGAGTGCGTATACGAGTTGTGTTACTCAACGCTAGAGTTTGTACTGATGGCTCTTTCCTTGTATAGGGCGTACTCCATCAACCAGAGGCAGCTGTAAGTCGCTGAACGTGTAGGTCCTGAAAATGAATGGTGTACTGACGACGGTATCTTCCAGGTTCGACGAGAACTACGGCCTGGCGTCGACGCAGAACTTGAAGAACAAGGATATCCCTGAGGGTGGTGCGAAGGGCACGATCTTGCCTTCGTAGGATACTTCCTTTTTTTTATTCCGCAATGGGTATACTGAACGTTTCCTGTAGGCTCGGTGCCAACCCGAGGCTCTGCTTCGAGAAATACGTCGATGTAAGTCCTCTTACTTGCTTCACTCTTCAAGCTGGTGGCTAA
Organism: Pterulicium gracile; assembly: GCA_004369125.1. Taxonomy (NCBI): domain Eukaryota; kingdom Fungi; phylum Basidiomycota; class Agaricomycetes; order Agaricales; family Pterulaceae; genus Pterulicium; species Pterulicium gracile. Next base: position 591,951 of record ML178825.1, read on the forward strand.
TACAATGTAAACAGTCGATCATAGACCTTCTCATCCCTGGACAAAGCCCTGGCATTAAGGAGCGTCTCGTCGATCTGTACGAGAAGCCCGAGCTTCTGTTCTTCGGCCCTGATGGTACACATCTCTCCCCTCCGCTATCTCTTCCAGTTCAGCCTCTAATCATTCGTTCACAGAGGGTACCGCCGACATGATGGACTGGGCAGCATGTGAGTACACGAAACTGTGCGACCGTGAAAGTAGGTGCTGACGACGACTTGTAGTGCACGCCCGAGACCGTGGCGCCGACACCTGGTGGAAGTCGTTCACGACTGGAAAGTCCGCCGAACGCCTCGGTGGTGTTCCCCACGACACTTATGGAATGACGTCGCGCTCGATCAGGCAGTATGTCTTGGGCATCTACAAGCAGCTCGGCCTCCGCGAGAAGGATGTGACGAAGGTGCAGACTGGTGGCCCGGATGGTGATCTCGGATCTAGTGCGTACACAAGTCTCCTTACAGTTTATCCATGCACATTGCTGACTATGTTGGTTTTCTCAGACGAGATCTTGCTAAGCTCTGACAAGACTGTCGCTATCATCGACGGCAGTGGTGTCCTCGCCGACCCCGCAGGCTTGAATCGCGATGAGCTCATCCGTCTCGCCAAGGCGCGTGTCCCTGTCGGCAACTTCGACAAGAGCAAGCTCAGCAAGGATGGGTACCTCGTCAAGGTCGAGGACCAGGACCTCAAGCTTCCTTGTCAGTATCCTTCCATTCGCAATGCTGAGTGTAGACGGGCTGACGAACTGTACTCTCTCTAGCTGGCGAGATTGTCCTTGATGGCACTGACTTCCGTAACGGTGCTCACTTGAGGTTCAAGGCTGACCTCTTCGTGCCCTGTGGTGGAAGGTCAGCGTCGTTGTTCTTTGGATATCGGAATCTTTGCTTACTGTGTATCTGCTGGTTACAGACCTGAGGCCGTCAACATCTCGAATGTTGCTGCTCTTATCGATGGGGAGGGAAAGCCCCACTTCAAGTATGTTGTGGAGGGCGCCAACCTGTTCCTTACCCAGCAGGCTCGTCTCCATCTCGAGAAGCGCAAGGTCATCCTCTTCAAGGATTCGAGCACCAACAAGGGTGCGTTTCTTCTTTCGCTCTGTGAGAAAGCTTAGCTGACAGTTTCGTGGGATCTCAGGTGGTGTCACCAGCTCTTCGCTCGAAGTCCTCGCCGGTCTCGCCCTATCCACCGAGGAGTACTTGGAGCTTATGATCTTCAAGGACGGCAAGCCCTCCTCCTTCTACCAGTCCTACGTCAAGGACGTGCAGGAGAAGATCGCCGAGAACGCTACCGCCGAATTCCAGTGCATCTGGCGCGAGCACGCCCGTCTCAATGGCGCCAAGCCCCGCACACAGATCTCGGACGAGCTCTCCAGCACCCTCAACAACTTGCAGGCAGAGCTCGAAAACTCTGACCTATTCGATGATATCCCGAGCAAGCAGGGCGTGATGAGGCGCGCGATCCCTAAGACTTTGGTCGAGAAGGTTGGCTTGGATACGTTGTTGGAGAGACTCCCGGAGCCATACCAGAGGGCTTTGTTCTCCAGCTGGGTTGCATCGCACTTTGTGAGTATCAGTCTCTTCCAGTTGTAGACGGTTTCTGACAGTGGTATTCCCCGCAGATCTACAAGTACGGCGTCAACGGCTCGAGCGTCGACTTCTTCCACTTCGCCAGGGACCTCAACCAGTAGACCACCCACTCCATTCAGGACACCCAGCATCAACCTAATCGAATACCGTAGCGCGGGAGAAGTTTATCACCCTAATTAGTAGAGAAAATCCAAAAGGACACTGTACCACCATCATCACATTTGCATAAACGTTACTACTTCTACTTCCCTTTCTAGTTTGGTCTTATGGCGGTATGTAGTGGATATGGGACGACGCGCTACACCTCGGATAACGTTGGTTCTCGTTTTGAAAAGTAGAGATTCTTGATTAATGTGCATATCTTTTGCTCGAAGATCCAACTTGGACTGAGAGAAGGAAGGTCGAAGAGCGTGAATCAACAAGTTAGAGGCAGGAGAAGTTGGTTTACATTGGCATTATCGCATTCAGAAGGTGAGGGACCGAAGAAGGAACCGGCACTTTGCGTTTCACACCATCAGGTAGGAGGCAAGGGAATTCATCCGCATTCCATCCTACGAAAAGGGTACGAACCTGGTACGAACACACTGTAAGGTAAAGGAGCCACAAGTCTACTACAAAGCCCGTTCGTTCATCATAGCAAAAGATCATCATCCCCACCCCCGCTCATCTTCGAGTTCGAGTTCGAAGTCGAAGAACCCCCAAACGAACCTCCGAACGAGCCAAAAGGATCAGACGCGCCAGGCGGCTTCTGAGCTCCCCAGAGACCAGCGTTCGTCTTCTCCTTCTGGATGTCGTTCATCGACTTCCCACCACCAGTAGCCGGCTTAGGAGCAGATGAGCCGAGGGACATGTTCCACAGGTCGTCGAACCCAACGCTTGGCTTGGCCGAGGAGGGGGAGATGACGGACGAGGCGCTTTGCATGCGGTTGGTTGGTGGAGGAGAAGCGGCCATAAGGGGGGAAGAGTTATAGTTGGGTCCTGCAGAGAACGAGTTGTTGGTGGTCGGTTTGGGCGTTTGGGCGGACATGAGGGAGCCGAGGCCGCTCATGGATGGTTGCTGCCTGTTGTGTTGGTTGGTGGTGGGAGGGGGCGAAGCTGCGGTGTTGTTGAAGCTGGACATGATAGGCTGTGATTGGGCGGGCATGGGAGGGGGTGAAGAGGGCGCGGCTTGGAAGTCGGCGAAGTCGTCGTCTGTAGCATCTTTATCAGTCCCGAGTGATCGGAAAGAAGTGAAGGAGGAACAGACCATCCAAAGAAACAGGGGGCGCTGGGGTGGAGACGAAGGGTAGAGCCTTATTAGTGTTGGACGAGCCAGTCGAAGTCGTGTTGATTGGTTCATCGTCGAGACCACCAAGCAGATCAACTTCTGGGACCGGGGCAGGAGGCGCAGGAGCGGGTTCTCTCTTCCTGGCGGCGGCGATACGAGCGCTGGTGGACAACGAGCCGGTTCTGGCGTGGGCGGCGGTGGTGGAGGAGATGGAGTTGGAGCGACGAGGAGCAGAGTCTTCGTCGTCCCCTGCGTTGTACTCCTCGAAGCCGCCGGCACGGCGAGATTCATCTCTGAAAGAGGAACCGCCACTTTGGTAGTGGTCGTTGTGTCGGCCTATTGAGAAACTCCGTCAGTATGGTGCAATCAAAAGAGTTAAGGAAGACGGGTCGCACCAGTCTCGTAGCTGCTGCTCCCTCCTCCTTGAGAATCGCTCCCGAAGCCACCGTATCTGCTACCGCCGGTGTTAAACGACATGTCTGCCCCATAAGAGCCATCGTTTCCCGTTCCCGTATATTTATGCTTGTTGGCCTTAGCCTTTCGCCTCTCGCCTCGGATTTTGTCGACATCTCCAAGAAGTTCGACGAGTTCCTTGGCCCTGTTGCGGACTAGATGATGATGACATGAGCAGATTACTCGACGAGCGGATGCAAGTTGTCATACCGTTAATACCCTGGTCCTTCCCCTTCTCATCGATGTAGTGGAAGCTACGCAACATCCGCATGGTACTGGTGTGAGAACGAGCATCATCGACCACTCGTTCACTGCCATGCTTCACGAGATACTCTAGCAGCTGAAGCGCCTGTAAACCAAAGACTGATCAGCCGAGATGACTTCAATGAATAGACTGCACGCTCACCTTGTAAATCTGCCTCCACTCCCTAGCCTCCTTCTCCATGAAACGCGAATAGATAGCGGGCATGATTTCATTGAAGTGTTGGCTTAAGTCGAGCATTAGTTGTGAGATTTCAAGGTGCCCGCGACACGCACTCACAAGCTGAAGGTTCTGGAAGGAGCAAGATTAGGACCAATCCGACATGACATGTTATAAATCGACAACATACCCTTGTGCGATCTCCTGCATCAACGACGAGCTCGCTCCCCTAAGACGCAGGATTGGTGGTCGAACATGTAGAAACAGCATTGAGCACATACCATGGGTCGTCGTTGGTGGCCTCCCGAACCTTTGCCTCCATCTCGCTGACATTCAATACCACATTTTTCGCCTAGTCTCGGAGGTCAGATTATGCTGTGAGGATGAAGGTTGTAGTTGGCGAACCTGGTTGTATGCAGACTTAAGGTCGTACATAGTGAGATTGGCAAGGGTATTGCTCAATGATTCTAGTCGGTCCATGGTGGAGGACGTTGCTGGGGGTGATGGGAAAGGAGGTGAGGGGTGCTGGCAAGGCTCTACTTGCGGTTCCCGTGATCATTGCCTCTTTCGCGCTCACCACTCTCTCCGTCCTCCTCGAATGCGGCCCACTTCCATACTCTTGAAGTCCGGCAGGTCGGCATGGAAAGGTGAGCATGGTACTTATCCAATATCTTCATACCTGACAGCGAAGCAGGGCCGTACTTTGTACCGTTTCCTAACCTCCGGGAGGCATTAAACAACAACATTGCCATCAAAACTGAGTCCCGGTCATGCACAATTCTTCCAACATACGTCGGGTGAGTACGTTTCTCTGAGCTTGTGGAAATGGACTAATTGTTCTTGTAGTATCAAGTTTCTTGTGCATAATGGCAAGGACTACCTGCCTGTACAAATCACGCAGGAAATGGTAGGCCATAAACTCGGCGAATTCTCGCACACGAAGAAGAAGTTCTCGTACAAGTGAGTGGTTCGCTAACTTAGTCTTTCTTTGCTTCTGACCCATGATTCTCGCTACAGAGCCACGAAGAACAAGTAGACGTACTCGTTCGGCTTCACCCTCGTGGTTCTGGCTGGTCCACGCGCACCGCCGCGTATGGCTTCATTCAACCACACACGGTCGTGCGCATAGTCCTCCTAGCCGCCGCATTGGGTCTGGGGCTTGAGATCACTCTAGTCACAACGTAGCGATGCTGTCTTCGAACGCGTGTAGCCTCATGTCACTACTTTACTCGCACACCGGACCCTCTTAATCTCAATCATTAATTATCTTGCCTCCAAGAAGCACTCGCTAGTCCGAAAGCCCATCTTGCGCCAATTTCCCCATCTTCAAGGACACCGTCGCACGTTTCCACCATCTTCAAAAAAACGATACCTTCTGCTTCTCAACCACGGCCCTTTTGCGCTTCGACGATGTTATCCCTGCAAAGGTCGCCCACTAATATGCAACGCGCAAGGATGGCGGCATAGATCACCGCGACATTCCTGGTGGTGAAGAGGATAAGGCGTACTGTTAACATCGTACGAGTCGCATATCGTCTAGAGTATTTTTACCATGCTAATCTTGTGCTACCAACACTAGCAGACCACCGGAGGTCTACCTTCCCAAGAAATCTGCAATGGTGCCCTTTGCAGACGAGTGCTCGCCACACCACACACTGCGGCAAAGCTGCAAGTACGCTGTATTCACTTGATGGATCGGCGCGCTACAACTAGGGTAAGCATTCACCGCTATCGTTTTAAAACACCACTCCGACATCACAGGGTATCAGAAACACTGGCTTCCTTAAGCAGACCAGCGGAAGCCTGCCTCCCCGGAATGGCTCTGCTCCCTTACATCATCACGGGTTGCGATGAGCTGGCCCCATTCGCTGCACGCGTTCAGTCCCTGTATTATGTTCTGCATACCGATACTCCACTCCCAGCCCGCGAAGGACGGAGGGGCGCGCAGGTTTTAAAGTTCGGCTAACTCACTGTGCTCAAGATTTCACACCAGCAGCTTTCAGCAGCTCACCGAAAGCCTATTTTTCCAGCAGCCCTTGGAGCGGTTTGCAGAGGATCTTCAAGTTCCTCACATCACAGCCCACTCAAGTCATGAACTCAGAACTGACCTAATATTCGTCGAACTTCTGTTCTGCATTCTGTTCTGCACCACTCTCTGCCAGGCCCTGATTGATTCCCCTCAAAGTTGCGTCATCGGCACACCACGCTCGAATTAACAAATAGATGTTAAGATTTCGGCGGCCTAACGGGGCAGTGAAGGCAGTGAGGGCTACGGGTATTAAGCATGGTTAGCTCACCGGGCTAGGCTTACATACCGCACCCCCAACTCTCTCTCCCACCATGGCTTCCCTCACTCCCCTTCTCGAACTCATCAACACCGGCGTCGCTAACCTGCAGAGCGTCGAAAAGAAGAACAACACGCCCATTCCCAACCTCAGCCAGCCGTTCCACCCTTCTTTAGAAGCGTTCCGCTCCGACCCAGTCGCTGCTGAGGCCGCCGCGCATGTCGTAGCAGCTGCCTTGCAGCTTGTCGCCATTCTGGCACCTCCCGTGGATAGCCTGTATGCGTTCGCTGTTGCTGGGGTAAGCTTCAAGTCTCCGCCCGATGTTCTTCTCGCGGTCAGTTAGACTGATCTCACCGTTTCAGAGCTTGAAAACTGCTGCGCTCCGCGTTTGTCACGAGTCTAACGTTTCCGAGATTCTGCGCGAAGCAGGGACACAGGTATAAAGAACCTATGCTTTTACGGACTTCGTACTCACCGTATTTACCAGGGCCTGCATGTTAAAGATATCGCACAGAGGAACGGACTGGAGGAGAAGAAGCTTGGTGAGTAAATCCATGCTGCATCGTTTCAACCCAGCGGGGCAGTAATCATGCTGGCGCAGCTCGATTCATCCGTTACTTGGCCAGCAGCCATATCTACGAGGAGGTTCGACCGGACGTGTTTCGCAATAATCGGCTCTCTAGTCTTTTAGATAGTGGTAAACCCAGCGCGGATGTGATTTCCAGGTACGTTAAGTATGCCTCTGCCCCTCGGCTTATCTGCAAAACCGGTTCTTACTTATCCGGACCTAGTCCTACCACCAAGCACGATGAATCTAACGGCCTCGGCGCTCTAATCGCTCACCAGTGAGTTCCCTCTGCGATCCGCCGTGCGCGACTCGGTGGCTTGATGTGGTTATCCAGCCTCGACGAGGTCACCCACGCAGCTGCGTATACATGGGAAAATATGGCCGATCCCAAGACCGCTCACTCCTACGAATCCAGCCACTGTCCACTAGCCACCCAACTCGGAAGGGAGATCAATCTCTGGGACTACCTTGCCGAACCAGAGCAGGAGTCCCGTCGCAATCGATTCGATTTGGCGATGAAGGGCACGCAGAGTTGGCAACCTGCTGCTGCTGTTCTTGAAGGTTCGTCAATGTGACTTTCCCACGACTGGTACAATGCTCATCATGACATATCTTGCTACGCTAGGTCTGGACTGGGACAAGCTGCCCGAGGGTTCGACGGTCGTGGATGTTGGGGGTGGGGTTGGCACGTCCATGGTTCCGTTGGTGGAGAATTTCCCGGGGCTGAAGATCGTGGTGCAAGACCTACCTCAGACTATCCAGAATGCGCGTCAGGTTCGCTCAGACCGCTATTTCTGGTTGCTGTCGTTGACTCTCCATATCCATCTTGTGATTAGTTCTGGGCCCAGAAGAATCCGCAAGCAGTTGCAGAGAAGAGGGTATCCATGGAAGGTTTGCCGCATTCTTGGTATCACAGCAGTTGTTTGTGATTGACAGCGCTTGCAGAACAAAGCTTCTTCGATACTCAGCCCGAGCGCGACGTAGACGTCTTCTTCATGAAGAACATCATCCACGACTGGTCCGACCCCGACTCCAAGAAGATCCTTACCCAACTCCGATACGCCGCAGGAAAGGATACCAAACTCGTCCTTGCAGAGAGTATTATCCCCTACACAAGCCGTACTTCCGAACAACCTACCGACTATAAGAATCGCGTTCCGGGATCGGTGCTCAAGCAGGCTCCTGCCCCTTTGCTTCCTAGCTTTGCAACCGCGCCGCTGATTATGACGACTGACATGATCGTGAGTTTCCTGTCCTAGCAGCGATGTTGTGATGACAGCTCACACGACATTCCTGCAGATGCTCATTTTGGTAGCTGGTCAAGAGCGTACGTTCGACCACATGCAGGCGCTATTGCTTAGCACGGGTTGGAAAGTCAATGAAGTGCGCCATCCAGCCTCGGAGCAGGTCATGTACTCTTTTTACATCGCTTCTCCCGCATGAGCTAGCGCTAGTCGTTTGGTCGGGCTTGTACGATGCATACGTGTAGTGAAATAGCTAATAATCGGATTCTATGTATACAAACTCGAGGGTTTGTCGTGTCCAACACACGCTCGAACAGAAGATCAAAACTGGCTAAGTACATTTCGGTACTAGACCACGCACGTCGCGCACGCGATGCTGCTTCGAGAAGTTACAAGCGAGATTACCAGAACCACCACAACCATGCATCCTGGGAGGTACACAACTCTATCTTTGGACATCACTGTGTGCCTACAGGCTGCATACCAGTGTGTACAGAAACATGCGTATGCATATAGCTATAGATGATGGATCGGCGCGTTGGAGAGCAGCCTCAGCCTGAACCTCCGCCGTGACGCGCGACCGTTGAGAACGATCACTCGGTGATTCTACTTTAGGTAGTGCTCTCGTGCGCAACTCGTACACCGTTCACTTTCATCGCACTAGTCTTGTCGAGGTCCTACCAATAGCAAGGACAGTGGAAACACCAGCAGCTTTCAGCAGATCACCGAAAGGCTGTCTTTCCAACAGCTCTTGGACCGGTTTGTATAGGATCTTCAAGTTCCTTACATCACAGCCCGCTCAAGTCATGAACTCAGAACTAACCTAATATTCGCCGACCTTCTGTTCTGCATTCTGTTCTGCACAACTCTCTGCCAGCCCTGATTGATTCCCCTCAAAGTTGCGTCATCGGCACACCCCGCTCGAATTAACAAATAGATGTTAAGATTTCGGCAGCCTAACAAGGCAGTGAAGGCAGTGATGGCTAGGGGTATAAAGCACGGTTAGCTCACCGGGCTAGGCTTACATACCGCACCCAACTCTCTCTCCCACCATGGCTTCCCTCGCTCCCCTTCTCGAGCTCATCAACACCGGCATCGCTAACCTGCAGAGCGTCGAAAAGAAGAACAATACGCCCATTCCCAACCTCAGCCAGCCGTTCCACCCTGCTTCAGAAGCGTTCCGCGCCGACCCAGTGGCTGCTGAGGCCGCTGCGCATGTCGTAGCAGCTGCTTTGCAGCTTGTGGCTACTTTGTCACCTCCCGTAGAAGGCTTGTATACGCTAGCTGCCGCTGGGGTGAGTTTCCTTTCGGATGTTTCTGTCGCCATCAGTTTATCTAATCTTATCGGTCCACAGAGTTTCAAGACTGCTGCGCTCCGCGTTGCTCACGAATCTAATGTTACCGAGATTCTGCGCGAGGCAGGCCCGCAGGTATAGTCCGAAATGTTATATTTTATGCAGACCACGCTCATCGCGTCCATCAGGGATTACACGTGAAGGATGTCGCGCAGAAGAACGGCCTGGATGAGAAGAAGCTCGGTGAGCATGCTCATTACGCACATTGTCGCGTCTTAACTTACTCGTGCAGACCGAATACTTCGCTACTTGTCTAGCACCCACATCTACGAGGAGGTAGAACCGAATGTGTTCCGCAACAATCGCCTGTCTAGTCTTCTGGATAGCGGTAAGCCCAGCGCGGATGTGATTTCCAGGTACGCTTCGTTGCCCTCAGAGGCCCTACCTTGAGGCCGACTATTAACGTCTCTCCTAGTCCTACTACAAAGTTCGACGGAGCTATGGGACCCGGTGCTCTGGTTGCTCACCAGTACGTGCATATATACTGCGTTACATCGCGAATCAGTAACTTAGCGTCATCCAGCCTCGACGAACTCACCCACTCCGCTGCGTATACATGGGAGAACCTGTCCGACCCCAAGACGGGTCACTCCTACCGATCCGACCAATGTCCAATGTCTACCCATCTCGGAAGGGAGATCAACTGTTGGGATTACTTCTGCGAGCCGGGGCAGGAGTTCCGTCGCCATAGGTTCGACCTGGCGATGAAAGGGATGCAGAGTCTGCAACCTGCTGCCGCTGTTCTCGATGGTGCGTTTTATAATTGTCTTGAGTTGCGACTCGTTGATTTTCTCATTACTTGGCGTGCGCTAGGCCTAGAATGGGGCAAGCTGCCGAAGGGCTCGACGGTCGTGGATGTTGGGGGTGGCATTGGCACGTACATGGCCCCGCTGGCGGAGAACTTCCCGGAGCTAAAGATCGTGGTGCAAGACTTGCCTAAGACGATCCAGAATGCGCATGAGGTTCGCTCAAATCATTATGCCCGGTAGTCGTCGATGATGCTTACCACCTGTCACCAGTTCTGGGCCGAGACAAACCCTCAAGCAGTCGCAGAGAAGAGGGTATCCTTGGAAGGTATATCACATCCCCTGTAATTTGGATCAGGATGTATGGCTGACGGATCTCCTAGAACAAAGCTTTTTCGACGCTCAGCCCGAGCGCGACGTAGATGTCTTCTTCATGAAGAGTATCATTCACGACTGGGCCGACTCCGACTCCAAGAAGATCCTGACCCAGCTCCGTAAAGCCGCAGGAAAGAACACTAAGCTTGTTCTCGCAGAGAGCATCATCCCGTACACGAGCCGTATGTCGGAAGAAGCAGCCGACATCAAGGGTCGCGTTCCGGGATCGGTGCACAAGCAGGCTCCTGCTCCTCTGCTTCCCAACAGTAGGAGCGGACCAATGGTTATGACGGCTGACATGGTGGTGAGTGCTCGCTTGACCACGGCTTAGCATCGACGTTCTCCAGCTCACGTAACGCTGCTTACACAGATGCTCATTGGGCTGGCTGGGCAGGAGCGTACGTTCGACCACATGCAGGCGCTGTTGCTGAGTACCGGCTGGAAGGTCGAAGAAGTGCGCCATCCCGCCTCGGAGCATGTCATGTACTCTTTCTATGTTTCTTCTCCTGTATGAGCTGGATCCGGCGATGACGCGCGTACGATGCAATCCAAGTAGTAGCAAGGGATCGTGAATCAAATTTTGTACAACAACAACGGTATGCAGACTGAAAATACAACTGGAACAGAAACTCAAAATCGCGTGCGACAAGTTACAAGACTAATATGCCGCAAGCTAGGAAGACGCTACGTACGAGAACCGAGTGGTAATAGCATCACATGCAAGCGTCTGCCTTTACCCGACCTTGACCGTAGACGATCCACTGCTGAAGTACCCCTCCGTAGCGACGATCTGGTAGTTATGTCTGCCCAACTGCAAGCCGAACTTGGCCCACGCATTGAAGTGGTTCCCAACCGTGACGGTCCCGCTGGTGCGCTTGGACGTGCGGACGGACCAGAACTGGTCGAAGGTCCTGGTGCCCTCGATGGAAGGCTGGTTAACGCGGGTGGTCTTGTGGATGTTGTAGGTTCCGCCATCGCTTTGCACGGTGCCGATGAGAGGGGCCGCGCTGCCGGGGTTGAACGTGCCGTAGGACTCGACGACGTAGTACTCGATGAGGGGGCCTTGGGTCCAGCCGTAGACGGCGAGGTAGCTGTTGCCGTTAGGTTGGTAGTTGGATGTGTATGGAATGGAGCTGGAATACGAGGTGAGTTAGGCTTCGATGAATACTAGAATCATATCTTACCGAACAGCGCCTGGGTTCCATCCTTTTCCCCCGACAAAGTTGCCCTTGTTGCCAGACCAGCGAACGCTGTACTGGCCGGCCGCCTCGTTGGTGTACGTGACGTCTGCCTGGCCATCGGTCCACCAGGAATAGTAGAATCCGTTGTGGGTACCAGTGGAACTGGGGGTTCCAGCACGAGAGAAGATGTCGATGCTTTCTGTGGAGTTGGCTGGAAGAGCAAGCGCACCCACGAAGGAGCACGCGAGGAAGATAGAGCTGAGGAGTTTCATGTTCGATGAGGGAAAGGCTGGTGATGATTAACTGTTTGTTGAGGTCGAAGCCCAAAACTCGCGCTGCCTATAAAGCGTACGGGAAGAACTGTTAGCCCTAACCGGCAATGGTGGTTAAACGTCTGCAGCATCTCGGTCTTTTCTACCTCGAACTGCACAAACGAAATGAGAGGTTGACGCAAAGTGTTGACCATAAGTTGCCGTCGACATGGTCAGTTGGAGGTCAGCATGATCGTTTAAACGTTTAAGCCTGGTCCGCGTGTCCACAAATCTCGAAATAGCACAGGTGAGATGACCGCTGTCGTCAACGTAACATGAAGGTGTGGTCATAAGGTGCGATGAGCAAGTCCTGCTGCCATGATGGCTGGAGACAACCTGGAGGATCCGGCAATTTGCGATCAACCACCCGTTCAATTGACCCCAAACGGGCCCCCGATCGCTGGAGTGATGGCCTTTACCGAGTCTAATTCCCTCAGCGTCGGTTGAGCACCGGTTTTTTCATGGAATAATCGCTCCTGTTCAACATTTACAGTACCATTCATGAGCATCCTTGCCTTGCTTGTTTCCGAAGCGTTGATCCAACCTGAATCAGTACAAAAACGGGCTATGATCTCAAACTGCACCCGCCCACCGGCTCTTCCTCTTGCAAGGCGAGCCATGCTTCTCGGGATATTGGTCCCCAGATTTGGCAGCGTCTTGCGCACGCCTCCCGCGTTAGCAGTAGCCCAATGCACAGTCCTTTGGAATGCGAAGTAAATCATGGATTAATCGAGGACGAAGGTCGGTCAACCACCATTAACCGCTACTGTGCCAGTTGCGCTGAAGCCTCGGTGGATGTAAGTAGTCAAGTTGAACCATACTCATAAACTGTATTCTTCTCGACACGAGATACTGTTGATATGTGCTGCGTCGACGTTAAAGATACATGCCGCCTCCAAACCTGCCAGCCGTGATTCGCCCTCACCCGAACCAGGTGCAGATGGAGGAGCTGTTGAAGTAACGCGTGCGTTAAAACGGCAAGAAAAAGAAATTGACAGAATGCTTGATGTTACTTGAAGCTCGCCAGTGCTAGTACTTGAAACTTGAAGCTGAGGATTTAGGAAGGCTTGGAGACGAAGTTACGGCCGCAGCTTGAAGTTGAAGATTGTAATTGAAGCTACCTCAAAGGTTTGGTTACAGTGAGAGCTCAGCAGACATCGAAGGGCATAGGCTGAGATATATGCTGTACTGCATATTCATCCTGGAGGCCACTGAAGCCGCGTATGTCAAGGCTGACACAAACGATGAGCGCTACAGTGCGTCTTCCGTATTAGGCAGTTCATGTCGTGAGATGGAAATTGATCGAGATCAGTGAGATCAGTAGGGTTTGTGACCAGAGTATCAGTGGTTTTTGTAACCCTTCGGTCAGTGGCGGGCTATCCACGGTTCTTCCGAACCAACACCTTTCTCTTGAGAGCACTCTCTAAAAGACCTTGCAATGCACCAATCGTTTTCGAAATTTAGCAACTCCTGCGACATGCTGTTAATGCATCGGCGGACGTTTCATCTCGGGACAAGAACGGACGCATCTTTTGGCCAGCACCTGGCCTCAAAGCGCACTCACTGGTCGATTTTTCCGACGCGACCCTGCCAGTAGATCGATTAGCTCGACCTCTGCGCATAGCAACTCTCGCGGAGGTTAACCCGACACAGATCTAGCGAAAATCTCTCTTCGCCGTTCTCTTACGAACATCTGGAGGTTGCATAGGTCGACCGCGTCAGCAATGTCGACACTCGTCCATTACTCAGTACAATCTCTGCGTTTTCACGATGGTGATATCTTTTTCCAGGTCGAGGCAGCGTCATTCTGCGACTAATTTTCCCTTGGCTGAAGTTTCAGAGAGTCCGGTGATGCTACGTTGGCTTGTGTACCCGAAGCCGCCGGTCCTGGTGCGTAAGCGGAATTGTTCGAGGTTTGAGTGCATCCGCGCTGTCTGATATCCGAGTCCGCAGGCCCTGATCGTGATACGCCTCCGAGGTCCCTCTAAAAGCTTATTTTGTGCTGATCATGACAGTATCATGACTGTGCGATCGACAAGATGACCGCATCTACAGGAACATTCCGTTTTTCGCTCACCAGAAAACGTCGCAGGATGAGAATAGCACACCGGATCCAGGCTTTTCAGGGCAGGCATAGCGATGGTTCCGCAAAAGATCGAGAAGGCAGACGGGTTTCTCGCTGTGTGGCGCGTGTTTCCTGTGGTGTTCAGACCTGTAACTCCTCTGCAAAGCTCATGCTGTGTGGCACCTGGAACGTACTGCATTCTCGACTTGAGACACGTCCAAGAGCTGTCCACAACGGCGAGCCTCAGCACCGCTTGAACAGGGACAGTGCTCTCTCGTACGGTGTCTTCAGGCAAAAGTCTCAGAGCGACAGGTTCCGGAGTGTAAGTCGTTCATCCGCCTCCTGAGGCCCGCGAAAAATCGTGATTCTGCTGACTTGCATCCCTTGCGTAGGTGCATTTCTCGGTCATCCACTTACCGACTGGAAGTGTATAAAAGCTGTATCAAGCAGCTCAGAAAACTTCACCATCCCACCTTCGCTCCTCACCTTCACTTCACTTTCCAAAGCCACTCCCAACCGTACCTCACTTCCCACCTCTCACTCTCACAACATGATCGCTAACGTGAACACCGTCATCACCCTCGCCACGATGGCTACCGTTGTCGTCGCTGCGCCCTTCAGCAACTACGGTGGCGACTCTGCTGCCGCTGCCGCTGCCTCCAGCGGTGGACGCGATGAAGGGCTCGAGCACTATGAGCACCGCCCATACCACGGCTACCAGCGCTACCGAAACTACGGTGGCTACCGCGGCTACAACAACTACTACGACAACGATGATGACTACTACGGCGACTACGACAACGACTCTGCTGCCGCCGCCGCTGCTGCTGCCGGTGGATCGTCCGCTGCTGCTGCTGCTGTCAAGCGCGACTTGGTACGTTCTTCCTCACCACTTCACTACCATCTTCACGATACTGACAACTGCTTTTTTCCAGTTGAACCGCGAGCCTGCGCCCTATTACGGTGGATACGGTGGATACCGTGGCTACAACGGCTACCGCAACTACGGCGGCTACAACAACAACTACAACAACTACAACAACGGCTATCGCAACAATAACGTAGGAAACAGCGCCGCCGCCGCCGCTGCTGCCGGAGGATCTTCTGCTGCCGCTGCCGCTGCTGGTGAAGCCGCCGCTGCTGCCGCCGCCGCGTCCAAGCGCGACTTGGTATGTTCTCTCTCCCTCCTCAATGCAAACTCATATTCTAACTCGCCTCTTCGATCAGGAATCCCGCGAGCCCGAGCCATTCTGGGGCAACGGCAACAACTACGGTGGCTACCGTTATGGCGGCTACAGGAACGGTGGCTGGAACAACTACAACAACTACAACAACGGCGGATACAGGAACAACAACTATGGCAACAACGGTGGAAGTAGCTCCGCTTCTGCTGCCGCTGCTGGCAATGCTGCTTCTGCCGCTGCTGCTGCCTCAGGTAACTCCGCTGCTGCTGCCGCCGCCGCTGGCACCGCTGCCGCTGCTGCCGCTGCCTCAGGTGGATCCGCTTCGGCTGCCGCTGCAGCTGGGAGAAACGCAGCTGCTGCCGCCGCCGCCTCCTCTTGAAAAACTCGTCTCTTAAAAAACTCGTCTTTACGACGTAGTTTCTGGACTGCTACTTACATAGACTTATGGACCTTTTCCCGCTTTGGTGATATTCATTACATGGGTTGTTTCATTACATGGGTTGTTCCTATCATAAGTTGCCTCCCTCTTGTTATGCCACTGTTATACTAGCTTAGCTCGTTGATCTCGCTCCTGTACTAACACTGTTGTTTTACTGTACTACGACTGTTGTTTTATCACTTGCAAAAATTCGCTTTTTTCACCTCCAACCTTCGGAACTATTTTCGCCTTCGTTTGTTTCGCCTTCGTTCATAAATATTGCATACCGTTCTCGAGCGACTTTTGCAACCTGACGATGCAATCTCGATTCGGTCCATCCGGCGATTTGCACAAGTAAGTACTACGGTATTCACATCAATGTTTGATTCGTAGCTCTACAGAACGTGAACATTGTCCCCTTTATATGGAGGCCAACTAACAAGTACGAGCACGTAGCAACTCAACCTGGCCTCAGAGAACCATCGTGCTCTCTACAGCGGTTTACAGCATAATCGATGTCGTGGGGTTATCAACACCTAACGGCACAGGGATCAGAAAGCGCCTCGCTACCGCCGTAGACACTGCTGAACAAACCAGCAGGTCCCACGGAACTCAGGGCATCGTCGAAGGGTTTTAGAGTAGAGTCTCGCATGAAATTCACCACCCACAGTCAGCGGGCTCACCACTCCTTCTTGTCCTCGCTGCTTTAGCTTGAGCTGTACACCATTACGTGTCTGGAAGATGGTCTACCGGTCTGCGTTGAAGTGATACACGGTCGTGTATACATATAGATGAGCTGACTTGATCTTTCCGGCTGAGCGGTGAGCAGAGGTCAAGCAACAATAACATATTTCCAACAACTGCTTACAACCCCGCGAAGAACTTGTCCAGTTGTACGTTAACCTCGTCTGGTGCCTCCATCATCACCCAATGACCCGTGTCGAAATCGTACGTCGTCAGGTTATCCTCTACGACGAAGTTCTTCTGCATCTGCTTCTCGGGCTCAGCCAAACTGACGTAGTCGCGCAAGCCAAGGCCCAAGAACACAGGTAAAGTAAGCTTCTTGCTAGCGTCTGCGTGGAACTGAGGATGAGAAAGAAGGGAGACAAAATGACGGATGTGAATTGGACAGACCGAAGCTAGGATCATCGTTATGACCCGCGATGAGGGCCAGGTACCACTTGTTTGGGGTCGAGAAGCCTCCATTGAGCTGGATGGCGTCTTGGTGTTCGCGTCTTCTCTGCGAAAGAGGGCCGACTATCAGTCCAGAACATTAGACAAGAGTGAGCCTTTGAGACCATACCTTCTCGTCCCAGAACTTGGGCAGAGCGTTGGTGCGACGGCCTTCAGAAACCCACTTGCGAGCTGCGTCCTTGGGAGCCATATGCTCCTTCCAGATCTCGGGATCTGCAGGGAACATGAGGTCGTACAGAGAGTCGATCTGGTGTCGGACAAAGCAGAGATCAGCGATTTGCGCGTACGTGAGGATTCGAGAGACACAACGTACGTTCTTGTCCATAATCTCTGCACCATCCTCTGCAGCAAACAGCGTCCAGTACCCGAGTCTGTCACTGCCGAAAGTCTGCTTGCAGAATGCGAGGACTTGTTCCAGGTCGAAGGGCTGAGCGGGCGGAGGCATGTAGCCCAGAGAAAGGTAGGCGGCGCCGAGTACACGGTCAGGGAACTCATTGATGAAGCGAGATACGACCCAAGCACCCCTGCGTGGATGGTCAGCGCAGGATGACAACAGATCCTAGCGGATACCCTCACCAGTCGTGTCCCACAAGCAGCACCTTTTCAACACCTTCCTTGTCCAGAATTGACGCGACATCCTTCGAGATCTCCGTGGTCTTGTAAGCAGCGACATCATCGGGCTTGTCAGTGCGACTGTAGCCTAGAAGATCGGGTGCGACGACGCCATAGCCCTTGTTGGCAAAATATACGGCTTGCGCAGCCCAGTCCTGCGAAGTCGAGGGATATCCATGCGAGAAGACGATCGTCGGAAGGTTCTTGTCTGGTGCTGGAGATCGGTGGTAGTAGCCGTAGGTGTAGCCTCTGGGAACCTTGAAGGACTTGTAGAATTGAGCGTCCATGCTGTCCGAGGTGGTGGAGAAAGGGCAGGTGAAAGTCGATAATGGGTCAACTGATGGTCATCCTAGCTTATAATACGCGGTCGGCGGTCGGCGCATGGCTATGAGAAGGGCCAAAAGACAAATATGCGGTGTTCGGGACATGGCTTAGAGGGGGTGGTCGGCGTTCGGAATAGGGTCTTACTCATCACCCTCATTCAGAAACGGCTGCATCCGTGCCTCTCTCTGCCTGTGCGCCCAGTACTTGCGTTGCTCGAACTTCGAAGAGACTGAAAATGACCGGTTCTATCTCATCCTTAGAAGTACATACAAGACTACGATATAAACGAATGTACAAGTTATCCACAGCACAAGAGCTACTCGCCCGATGTAAGACTACGATGCATGCAACACAAACACAGATCCGCGCCAGCGTACACGATAACGTCTCACGACTCTCAGGTCCAGAACACGCCTGCTCCATTGCTCTACCCTACCGAGCCCAAGCCCAGGGACTACGCTGAGAACCTTCAGTCGCCGCGATTTGCTCTAGATCAGCGGCACGCGAGTTTGTTCCCAGCAGGTTGTGACCACTACCCCCAACTGGCTCATCGCACTCAGGACAGCGAGCCGTCTGCATCGCGCCGCCGCACTGCAGAGATCCGCCATAAGCACCTTCCATTGCACAAATAGACGGATTTGACTTACCTCGCCGATAACGAACGGGTGTCCATTAGGGCAGTTATAGAAATGACCGGTGTGAGCTGGATCGATACGTAAGTGCTAGCGCAACAGAACTAGGATGAGCGACGTACAGAAATCCAGAGCCTTGACGATGGAGATCTTTTCCTGGAGAGAGACGGGTTCATAGAAGGTCTCCGTTAGCAGGCTGCGCTCCAGACTGGCCCATTCATCTGTGAGGGCCTTCATGGGCGATTTGACGTTCTCCGCCAGCCATTTCACTTCCGAATCGGTCTGAATCCTCGCGAGATGATCTTGCATAACCGCTCGGAACGTTGCAGCGACTTCAGCCATTCCGCTCCTCGTGCGAGTTACATAGCCTGCCCGAACCTCGGAATTCTTGAGGATCCCACTTTGCTGCGCGACCTCCACGCTAAAGCGGAAGCGTTCCAGGTACGCCCGGGAAAGCTGAACAGACGCCTTGCTCATCTGTTTACGAGCTTTCGAGCTCGCGGAAATCCTGCAGGCTCGGTCTGCATCTCCAACACAGGACTCAAGGATGAAAAGGACAAAAGCCGCCCACTGCTTGACGTGGCCGGGATTCTCAACTTGCTTTCCTAACGCCTTCAGTAGAGCCCCGCCCAGCTGGGCCTGGATGAACCGGTTCTCCAGGGAGGCCCAGATTGCTTCAACGACGTATCGCTTATCAGCCAGCGGTTCTGTCTGGCCAATGTGCTGTCGAGCTACAGACTGTGCATGGGCTATCACATCTGGGGGTAGATCCGAGGGTTGCGCGGCAGCACGATCTGTCTCCTGACGGAACAGGTAAGAGAAGGCCGACTCCCATGCCTTGGTATGGGCAGAGCGTGATTGGGCAAGTTCGAAGGAAGTCTTGTAATTGTGGGAGATGGGGGCGGTGATGTTCTTCCAGTGGATGCAAATTGCCGAAGGGATCCTGTGTAGAGATGTGTCCGCGGGATCCAGAGACCTTGGGGGGATGGATGCTTGGCGTTGCTCGTTCAAGACCTGGTTGCGTGCTGATTGACGCTTCTGACCTTTCACTACCACATCGTGTGCCAGCTCTTTCGGAAGTTTGGCAATAGCTTCTTCGATTTTCTTTCCCAGCGCGGGGACATTCCACGAAGAGATAGTCTGGCTGATCCGCGAGATAGAGGACGACATGGAGGACGCGACGTTCCGCTCCAGAATGTCGAGATCTGCGCGTTTGAAAACTCGACCATAACGCGGAGAGGTGATGGCAGCGCGACAGGTAGGGCAAGTGGGGGGTTTTTGGAAGTCGCTGGGTGGAGCTTTGAGCGCAAGATAGCGACCAGGTTCGCCATTGATCTCCTCTCGCTCGTACACCGAGGACATGTCGCAGTGGCCATCCAAAGTCTCGACAGTAAAGGTATGCTTGCACTTGGGTAGGGTAATGATGATGCTCTCCAGCGCTTCCGAGTTCGGGTCTATGTCGCCCAGGGTGGTGCCCATCACGAGGTCCACAATGTCATCTCTCTTCTCTACGCAGCAGACCGAACAAACTTGGATGCTGCAGTCCTCTCCGCAGACTAAAAACAATAATCAGAAGATGTTTTAGGGTAACTAATTAGGGTTGGCTCACCGGAAGGGCACCGATGGCCGCAAATGAGCTGCTTGGTGCAACGCAAGTCGCAAGGAAGTCGGGCGCATACCTGTAGGTAAGGTTCAGCAAGCTATAGACGGCGACCATAAATCTGGAAGTAGCTCACCGATCCACATGGTACAGAGCAAGTATAGTGCGAGCAATACCTGAAATCCAGTGAGACTTATTACTCCCTAAAAATTGCACATTTCTCACTCACCACGAACATGCTTCCTGACATGGTGCGCAAGGCTTTGAGCACTCGAATCTGCAAGTCGCGTGTACACACTCTTGACGGCACGGTTGGGGACATTTGACGGAGTGTTGGTGATCGACGGAGCATGTGTTTGAGCATGGGTGGCTGCAGTAGAGTAACGCCCGGCAGGAATGTGGAGTGTGTGAAGTGCGTGGTGCTAGTTGGGCTGGCGTCCCCGTCGCCGCCGTTGGCTGAGTTGACGAGAGATGCTGACACTGATGGCATTTAGCAGTGCATTGGCGACTACAACACGGCATCATCTTGTCGCAGGAAGCTTCACATGCATAACTGGAGGGATCTAAGGAGCAAGCCATTGTAGCGACGTGCTCGCATCCCACAAGCCGCTTCAACACCGGTTCAGAGCAGAAGACGTTGTCAAGATCGTCCACCATGTAGCTGCTTAGAAGTAGTCAGCAACAGATACACAAGTTGATACAGTCTTAATCGTGATCGTACCAAGGTATAGTCGACGCAAGATGCCCACAAGGAAGCGATACGTTTGAGACAGCAGAAGAACACGCCCCGCATTCTTGTGCGCAGAGCTTAGAGCATGGATGCTGCCGGATGCAGAGACGCGTGCAAAGTTCGATGCAGGAAACGCTAACATGATTCTTATCATCTGGATGACACTGCACAATGAGCAGGCTTTAGTGAAGCGTCGCCGGAGAAATCGGCTTCACAACAGACCTTGTAAGGACATAGATGTCCACACGCTAAGCGAGCTCCGCACTGGCGAAGACAACCACCTGGATAGGTGGATAGAACAATCTGAGCACAAACGGCAAAAATAAGAGATATCACGCACCGTCAGGAGCGAAGCTAGGCAGCTGCCCTGGCTCCGAGATATAGTTCACAGATTCAGGGTGTTGATGACAAGCAACAGGAAGTGCTGGACCGCAACTGTCATTCTCGCAGAGCTCCTCGATCACTTTCTTCCACATATTGCTGCGTCCTGACAGCTGTTCCGCATTCCCCAAAACAAACATACCCTCCCGAGCTCTAGAAAGAGCGACTTCAAGTTGTGTGAGCCTCTGACCATAATGAGCTGTCATACTGTAACGTACCATTCGACCTATTCTCGGACTATTGAGAGTAAGACTCGCATCTACATCAAGGTAGGCGTTGAACACTACTGACCTTCAAAAATCCGATGGCGTTCGAGAGCTTGTTCAGCCCTTTCTCTGAGTCATCAGAGCCTCCAGAATTGCGCACAAGGGAGAGGATCACGATCTGAAGATGCATCAGAGAAACGCATCCAATTGCACATCATAGTATTCACCTTGCCCTCTTCGCCTTGGAAGTTGTCGATGGTGCGAATCTTCACCTAAAGGGATCACATTCAGCCGCTGATCCACTGCTTTCAAGGGTTGTCAAATACCTTTCTCGAAGCCTGCACTCTCTCGATCGTGGGAATGAACTCCTCAGTCGGCGACAGACCCTCCTGGTCTTCAAGGGCGGCAGCATCTCTTTCATCCAGAACGACGGTAACTTGATCAGAGAGAGCATCCCTCACACGAGCGAGTTGGCCCAGGTAAGCGCAGAGTACGATGATGTCTCCGTCCCCCAGGTAACATCCTTGTCTGGAAACAAAAGTGTCAGAAACCCTAAGGAAGGGCGGAACCGCATAGAGACGACAGACCGTAGCAAGTACAAAACCATATCCTTGATCATTTGCACCTGAGGGTCGATAAGCACCTGCACATTGCCTCTACAGGCTAAATAGCATACCTCATACATGTTGTACTTGCTCGACGACTCCTCTCCTCCACCGTTTTCGCGATGGTTATGGGTGAGGAAAAAGAGATCCTTGGCGAACCCTCTGACGCTCGGATACCCCTTGACCACATCACTGTCTTCCAACGAGGGATAGAGAGTATTCCTGTTGTAGCTACCGTTTAGTCACGACATCCACAACCATCTGGTAGACGGACCTTATCAAGCTGGAGATACACGGCCTCATCCGGCGCTGCTTGTGTATGACAGACATAGGCAGTCCACTGGTTGACAGCCGTTCCATGAGCGACATATCCAACCTGTACAGATCCCTTCCCTGACGACTGTCCATAGACAAAGCTAAGATGATTTCAGCAAACTGGACCCTGGGCAGACATCGAAGGAAATAACGCACAGAAGTTGTTGAGCGTGGGCCGAAGTTGCAATGGGTCACCGATGAGGATTAGATGTTCGATAGATGGAACAAGGCTGCCCAAGATATGAGCTTCCAGAACTTGGCCCGCTTCTTCCACAAGCATGACGCGCGGAGAAACTCCCTGTGAAAGCTGTTAGCGAGGGAAAGAGTTTTGAGACGCTTATAGATCCAACCTTGAGCAAAGTGGTCAGCCTCGCCGCACCTGCGCAGACGTCGTTAATCGAAGTAAAGGATGAAGATCGCTCGTGTTGAACCCACCAGTGGTTGTGCAGCCGATGACATGTGCATTGGTGAGTAGATTTCGCCAAAGCTGCCATCGAATGATTAATTGAAATCTTAGAACATCCGAGTCTTTGCAAGACATATAGTCACCTCGTTCCTGCCTTCCTCGTGACGCTGTCGCGCGGTCTCGTGCTTGCGTTGGAGGTTTGCGAACTCCTCCTGGTAGAGTTCATATGACTCTGTGCTGACGAGGTCGACCCAGTGTGCATTCAACCGGGTCCGCTCAGCGAGGGACATGGACCAGATATTCGGACTCTCACAGAGCTCGTCGAGGCCACGGTCCGAGTTAGGAGTCAATGGTAGAGGAATTCCATAATGGCGGAAGAAAGCGTCAGAGAAGAATTGCCCAGATTCGAAATTATCAGGGTCGATGGTCTGTGCAAATGGAATCGGTGAGGGCGAAGGCGATGGAGGAGCTGGTGAAGGTGTCAATGAAGGCGAAGGTTGCACTGTGTCCCGAAGGGCATCCGCAGCTGACCATCTAGTCTTCTGCCAGGGCTCGCTTCCCTCTTCTTCGTCCTCGCTTTGGTCTTCAGTCGACGTGAGAGCAGCTGCTGGCGAATCTGGGACAACGAATCGGTTGGAAGATCTTTCTGCTTCATCAACTCGTTTCTTGCTTTGGGGGTGAAGAGGAACAGCAGCCTTGGGTGGTCCTTGCGAAGCGAGCCGATGAACGTTATTGATGTAGGAAAGGTCGTGTCCGGCGATCCAGTATGAGTAGAGTGTCGTGTCTGGGCGACCCCTTGCCTTTCCGCCACGCCCGACTGTCTGCCATTCCTCGCCGACCTCCTGCCACTGTGCGTACAAATCCAGGATCCAATTCGACGGGAGGTTCAAGCTATGACTGTGTTCGGGGTATGAAACCCGAAGATGGTCAAACAGCTCCTCTGGGGTGGGATCCTTCCGATGGATCTTTTGGACCAGCTCCTCGATTTGACGATCGATCGCTTTGAGCTCACGATGGAGTTGATGGCTGGTTTGCTTCAGGCCGGCTTGAGCTTCCGCCGTTCGTTCGAGGTTCTCAATCGAGAATTGTGAGATTCTTTCATCAGCTGAACGAGATCCCAGACGAACGATCTTCTGGATACCGATATCAAGAACGGCTGCAAGAAGATGGTCTAGGGCATGATTGGTGAATGCTATCATCAGTATCGGACCACACTTATTCGCGATGAGGACACGGATCAGCTCAACGCCCGTGAACGACTGAAAAGGAACGGTCAGTCGAGCGTGGTGCTGCGGCAAGTCAGAGTAAGCATACCTTTCCTGTGCCTGGAGGACTGAACTCGTTATAAGTTCCAACATTGAATGGGAAGAACTGCATGAATCAACGTACCCTTGTATTAAGCTCACTTCTCGGGTGAGGGTATCAACGACAGCATGAGCTTGACTTGCGTCTAGCCTGCTCTTCTGGACGAGCTCCTGGCGGGCGATGGCAACGGATGAACCATCCTGAACGTCGAGTTGCAGGCTTGTTACCCCAGCTTCAGGTGGGAAGAGAGACGCGAGCTGATACTTGAACCCAGGCTTCGTAGCCATCCTCGGAGGTAGAATCGGAGTGGACGCGAGCTTTTTCGCAGGCCTATGCGGAAGGTACCTCTCGAAGGGCACGGCCTCTGGGACCACCTTCAGGGCCTCGAGAAAGGGGCGAATAGCTTCGTACATGATTGGTGCTTCGACCAGAAGTTTGGTGTGGTTGAAAGTCGACTTTGAAGAACGGATCTCATCTACAATCCGCAGTGTAGCCTCGGCGTCGAAGAAGACGATGCGAAGTTGGATTCTGCCCTTCTCCTTTTTAGCGGATTCCACCAGATCCTTCTGAGAGGTTGCGACTGTCCCCAGGTAAACGTCGACGCTGGTGCCCCTCTTCCAGACAAGCCCCACCAGACCGCCTTGCATCAACCTTTTGCCGCCAACACCTTCCCAGAAGGCGGCTCGCGCTCGAGGAGTATCTGACTGCGCTCTTCCCGGGGGAGCATCCAGTGTTACGCTGATAGCGATGCCCCGGCGATCTGGGAACATTGACTGGAAACGCACATCGGTATATACGTTGAACAGCACGCTCTCCTGCGTGCTCTGAAATCCGTGGTATTTGCCGCCTTTCTTCACGAGAAGCTGATTCAGTTGGTTGGTCTTCTGCGGTGGCGACAGCAGATCTGCTGAAACGAGCTGCGTGGAAGACCTCAAAGGTGCACTGTAGTACTTGTGTCAACGCACTGAGGAAACAGAAATAAAACAGTCACTTACGTTAGCTCCTCTCGAAGAAGACGGAACTGGATGTCGAGGAGACGCTCCATGCTCTCCGGATCGAATTCGTGTGGTGCACCGTAGAGATTGGCCGGAAGGAATGGGGGTGTCAAACAGATGAGCTCGTCGTGAGTTGGCGCGATGCGGATTTCGTCGATGTGGAGGAAGTCATTGTCATGACGTGGTCCGAGTGCTCTCGCCGTTCCTGGGCCCTGGTAATTCATGGACAACATAGCCAGCAAGCCTTCGTTGGGGTGTGAAATGCCTGAGGTAACAGGGCGTCGGAGTGCCTTCTGAAGAGTGGCATTGTCGCGATCGACTATGGCAACAATGCGCAAGGACAGTCCTTGAAGGTTTTCCACAACGTGGATCAGCTCTTGTGGTGCCAGCGATGATGTGAGAGGGTCGCGGAAGGAGAACGAGTTAATGCTAGCTACCCAATCTTGCAGCCAGCCGTCGAGCTCTCGACCAAAAGTGGTCAAACAGGAGTGCGTTTGGGCAACATTCTTGAAACGAGTGAGGAGTCTGATACATGCGTAAGTTCGGGTGCGCAATGATGCTAAGGACTGATTACGCACTCAAACAAGACGATGAGCATACTTCTGAAGATTTCGTGCCCAGCGGGGATGTCGGCGCTATTAGCAGTAGGATCTTGAAAGGTACGGGCGGCGAGAATTTCTTTCATGCTCGCAGTGACATGGGATACAAAGCTGTCGATGTTTTGGACTAAGAGGCCATATAGGCCGCTAGAGCAGCTCGTCAGGCCTCTGAAAGCACATGTACAGATAATCACCTCACTTGACAAGATGGCTGAGGGTGCTTTTGACTAAAATATCGCAAGCGAAAAACTGGAGAGAGCTCGGTTAACAAGGCTCCAGCAGCAGAGAAGGCAGCTCGTACCCTGATAAGAGGCAAGAGGCCAAGCTGGAAGGATAGCGAGTGAGGGTTCAGGCCTGCTTTGAATGAGACCGGGGACCAGGCAAGGATGTCGTTGATTCTCAAGGAGCCGTTTCCCTGTGAAAGAGAAGGATAGGTCATGGCCTGAAGTCCGTGCACTCTTTAATGTTCGCACATTGGTAACGTATGTGAGGAGCATCTGAAGACGATGATCAGCAAGAGAGATTCAACGCGAGCGGGTGTTTCTCGTACCTGCCCATCTTCCATAGTCTGATCCCGAACATTGAGTATCGGAGGGCTGATAATGAGAGCATGAACGTACCCAAGATTGGAACGACGACGAAGCGGCACCTAGCAGCCGAGTGAAGATGTACACATGCTTCACGTTCGGGAAACGATACATATCATCTGAAAGGAACTTGCGCAAACCCTGCTGCACGTACGCAAGGGTGACTGTAGACGAGCTACCTGTTGCCGGCAGTGCGTGAGAGGACGAGGACGCGCCGGACGCTGGCTGGGGCGCCTGAGAGCCTGCGATGTGCTTGTACTTGCAGTCGAAACCCCGCTTGCAGGAGCCCCTAGCGTAGTAGAAGTCGCATGTGCCCAAAGGAGCTTTAGGAACCGCCATTATTTGAACTCTCGCGGATCCGGCGTGCTTGGCGTCTTTGCCTGAACTAGCGGCTTGTTGGGTAGGATCAGATCCTCCTGGAATGTCATGGGAGAACTTGCAAGATCTGGCAAATCTGCAGCCCTGGGGCGTGGAAAGGAATCTGCATGGCTGTGTTGTCCCTGGCTCACTGGACGGACCCGCTTGCTGTGCGGGTGTGGATCTTCCCGAACCACTATGGGAGAACTTGCAAGAGTTTCCAAATCTACAGCCCTGCGGTGTAGACATGAATCTGCATGGTTGCGATGGTTGCTTTGGAGGCATATCGAGGACGAGGACCTAGAGGAGAAAGAGAAGACGGGTTCGTATCTTAGGTGGAGGACTCAAAACGCCTATGATTTTATGCTCATATGAGGCACGATCATGATAAGTAGGCAGACTCCTCCACCGGGCTTGCATTCCTTCACATGGCACATAGACGCGGGGTTGCCATTGATTACTGCTAGGACAGTTTGTTTTGCCATGTGCCGGCACTAGCTATAGTTCTGGACTATCGTATGGCGATCTCTTTGAACGTATTCCTTTGGTTCATGACGTGAAATCGTCGGTCAAGTAACAGTGTCGCACAGGGATACATGGGTTGGCTTTTGGCGCCAGATAGTTGGTGGAGGATGCATTGGAGGAAGGAAGCACGATACGGTCACCTGTCAAGCTTCCTTGATGCGTACGCTTGAGGGACATTCACTTGCTAGTCTTCAAGCTTCCAGCTTCGCATCTTGTTGAAAACATAGGGTAAGTGCAGCAGTATATAAGTATGATCGCTCCAAAGAAAGAACCCAAGATGGTTGGATTATATGTAGTCGACTGCGTCAGCAGCCGGTACAGGATACATCTCAATGCTTTCCAGCAATACCCAACTTCGTCTTCCCTCCTTTCCCCTTCTTCGCCGCCTGCCCAAGAGGCATATACGCATACGGGTCCATCCCCTGCTTCTTCACATCACCGCCAGCCCTCTGCAAAACATCATCAGGAACCTGAAGAAAGAAGAAGAGGAAAAGGCAAACCTTCGCCTTGAACTCCTTCCCAAACCCAACCTGCTGCTTCTTCGCCGCTTTATTCTCCCTCCCCTTCGACCCTGCATCCCCAGCCTCCCCCATCTCTACATCCCCATCACCACCCGCCTCTGCCTCCTCCCTCCTCCGCTTCTTGGTGTCCTTGTTGAACTTGACTCGTCCATTCGGTCCGCGCGTGAAGCCGTCAACGGAGGTGAAACCTTCCCGGTAGGCAGTACCCGCGACGTCGTTCGCGGCCTTGGAGTCGTCAGCTTCGTCATCGCTGCTGTCGTTGAGGATGAGTTTGCCGGTGTCATCTTCGGTCTTGAACTTGGAGGCGTCTTGGCCGGGTTTCCGCTTGTTTCCGCGTTGGTTAGCTGTGATGAGAGGTTTCGTCAGTCGGACGGAGGGAGGGTAGGCCATTCGTCGAATGAAGGACGTACTGGATATTCGCGACGCAGCGCCCTCAAGCAGATCCATCGGCTGGTCATCGTCCAGGCGAAGTCGGGCACCACGATCATTCTTCTTGCTGCCCTTGGCGACTTTCTGCGCATCCTTGCCCTTCGCAGCAGCTGCAGGCCGATCCTCATCGTCGCTGTCTTCCAGCTCACTCTCACTGCCATACAACACGTCCTCAAACGCGTCTCCGCCTGTCTTCTTCGCGGCTGGCTTCTGTAACAAACATCGTCAGAACTCACTCATTATATTAAAGGAGGGAAAGAAGCAAACCTCATCCTCTTCGCCACCCTCCTCGACCGCATCATCCCTCGCGGCCCTCTTCCTCTTTGCTCTCTCCTTCCTCTTCTTGATATTCACCAACACCTTCCCCCTCTCCCTCGCCTCATCCGTATCCCCCACACACGAGTAAATCTCCTCGAACGACACCCTCCTCATCAGCCTCTCAAAGATATGTCGAACTTTGACTTTGAAGTGGTTCGCATGATCATGCGACCAGTTCATGAGCGCTGGGATGAGCTGGGGTAGGTGTGGCCTGAGGAGCTCGAGAGGGAGGGTGTGGATGGAGAGCTTGATGAAGCCGAGTGCGGATTTAACGATTTCGCGGTTGTTGGAGGTGACGAAGACGGTGAGGGTGGTGAGGAGCTCGGTGTGCATGTTTTCGGAAATTAGGTCTAGCCAGAGGAATGATGATCAGATGCGGAGACGCAAAACGATGTAATGAAACAAAACCCACCCTTGAACTCGAAAAGCAAACGCGAGATAGCCGTGATCGTAGCGCTGATCATATGAGGAGTAGCCCCCGCAAGCCCACCAGCGACCATGGTCACATACTCCTCAACAGAGGCGGTAGCTACAAAAATCCCGCGTCAGGATCCCAACTCTACGCAGACCTGAGTGAAGAGACCAACCATCCGTCATCTCATCATCCTCATCCATCCCATCAATCATACTCCTCTTCACCACCCCTCCCTCGCCCATCTTGTTCCCCATCTGCACGATGAACTCAAACGCCGCAAGTCGCCCCTTCTCCGACGGCTCCTTCGTTCCCAGCACAGCTTCAGGAATGAGCGAAGGGATCACATGCATAGCCGTCGATGGAAGCTTTGGCACAAGTTGAGATAGCAGAGTGAAGCGATCCTAACAGCGGAGATTACGATGAGCAAAACAAGCACGGGAAAGGAGGCAGAACGAAATCACAAACCTTCTTAGCAGCCGGCGCCAACGAGCTCGAAAACCCATCAAGCTGTTTCAGCACCGACTCCGCATCGACCTGAACCTTTTCCGTCTCAATGACCGTAGCCAGCAGCTTATACCCGCGCTTTTGGACGCCGTTATCAGTGCTTCCCAGGACCTCGTTTGTGAGGAGTACGGTGCAGAGCTCTTGCGCGTCGGCGACGGAGAGGTACGGGAGCAAGATGAGGAGGATATCTTGCATCATGGCGGTTACGCTGCCTTCCTTGTTCCCGGATGCTCCCATCGCTGGTCGAGCGTTCGCGAGGTTTTGCTTGAAGAGACCGAGTACCTTTTGGAAGGCTTGGGAAAGCTCCTATTAGATCACTGTCAGAGCGTTTCAAAACAAAAGGGTGAGAGAAAACTAACCTTCTCCTCCGAGATCGACGCCCACGCGTTGATGACATTCCCCACACTACTCCTCGAGTCCCTATCAACGCTGCTAAACACATTGAAAAGCACCGCCAGCCAACTCTCCGATTGCGTCTTCAAGAAGTTAACATTAGCCACTGCCTGCTCCTTCGAAATCGCCCTAGGAGCCCTCTCATCATCATCCTTCGTCAAAGCCACGTTAGACTCAACCGCAACCTTGAGAGCACGAAGAACCGGCGGTCGGAGTTCCTGTTGGCCATACAGCAGCTGAGACAGCAGCGCAGAGAAACCTTGATCAAAACTCTGCTCATAAAAAAAAACGAATATCGTGAGATTCCGTTTCATCGAACGAGAAGATTTGGTCGAGCCTACCTTGGGTAAGTCCGCAGACGCCCAGTTGTAGCAAGGAAGTCCTGCCCAGACTTGCGCAACGAGGACTCCCCACACTTTCGCCTCTGCTGCTCTGCCTTCGGTTTCTGCCTTTTGTTGGAGATCGAACATGCGCTCGCTCATGGGGACGAAATACGCGACGAAGTGCTTGATGGAGGATGGGTGGGGGTGCGCTAGCATAGGGAGGATGTACGCGCGAGGCTCCTTGCCTGCTTCCCTGGAACAAACAACTTGGAGTCAGGCATGTTCACGTCAAGATTTGAAAGATCAACATACCTGTCGACGGGCTCAAGATTGAGAGGCAAGAGTTGCAGAAGCTCCTCAGGTCCAAGAGCCTGCATCGCAGCTGTCAACGTTCTATCTGCATCCTCCTTGTACTCAAAGTCCTTCCCCGTCCTCATCGCCCCAATCTTCTCGATAACAGGCCTCAACGAGGTCGACGAATGTGGCCCAACGACTGTAAACAGTGTAGAAAACACTGCAAACATCTCCGGTACCGATCTCGCATACGCGAGCGAGTCCAGCGCCTTGGAAGAATGAGCAATGATCTTTCCGACTGCGAACCCGGAGGAGCTAAGGTGGGCATCGGAGAATCCATGCGTGATGGTCTGGAGAGACTTCACGGCAGCTGCCCTGGTCTGCGCATGCGTCGACTCGAGATACGCCCAGATGATCTTCCAAACTTTGAGGAGTTGTTGCTCCAAGGCGTCTTCGTCCACTTGACTGTAAGCGAAAGTGGCTTTTCCCACGACCTGGACCCACGCGGGTGCGAGAACGTTGTCTGTTTGGAGAGGAGGCGAGGCGAGGACAGCGTTAAGAACGTCTATGATCTGATGAGAGATGGGATTCGAGGAGTCATCCGCTACGGCGACGAACACGCTGGACAGGGTGGTGTATGCTGATTGGGAAAGATATGAGTTGCCGAATCTCGGTAGATTGAGGATGGAGGTGGTGATTTGGGGCAGGGACTATTGTGATCATCTTCCCGTCAGTATGCACTTCTTTACCACAGATAGATAGAATATACAACTTACGGATGGAGGTAGGAGCAGCAGCACTGGCCTCAAGAACGCGAGTAGATGAATAGCAGTGTCTGCTGGATCAACCGCTTTTGATTTCCCAAACACATTGCCGTTGACATGGTCGAGGAGCGACTGGGCCCAGGTCGCTACCTGTTCCGCATACGGATGGCGAGCCATGGGTGCAGGCGGATCGGCGAGAATGCTCTCGATCACTTCGGC
Source organism: Pterulicium gracile (assembly GCA_004369125.1). NCBI lineage: Eukaryota > Fungi > Basidiomycota > Agaricomycetes > Agaricales > Pterulaceae > Pterulicium > Pterulicium gracile. The sequence continues at coordinate 622,999 of ML178825.1, forward strand.
TGCCCTCTTGCGCACCTTGGGGCGTTTGTCTACACATAGTTGGAGAACGGATGCGAAGGTCTGTCGGATACCCTGCACGTCCAGCTGCGAGCGATCGAGGGAGCTGAATAGGGTGTGGTAGAGATTGATCTGTGATCGAAGGGCTGGCGCATGTGGTTCCAGGACCGGGAACAAGGGCGATGTGAGGGATAGGACGATGGAGATGTGTGTTCGGAGGACTGGCACTGGGACGAACGGTGCGATGAGAGCGAGGAGGTAAAGCTCGGCTGGGAGAACATCCCCATCTCCAATGGCTAGCTCGTTCTTCTGGATTGTGGCCTCGAGAGCAGTCAAGAGGGTGGCGAAATAAGCAACTGGTGATCTCTCCGTTTTTTGATCGTCCAAGGTGGATTCCAGTGCGGACAGCAGGGTTGCTGGAGCCTTTTGGTGGGCAAGCCCAGAATTTTTGTGTGGCCTTATTTTTGCAAGAGCCTCCTCCATTGTGGCCATGGTTGAGGAGAAGTGGTGAGGAAGGAGATGACGGTCGGATGTAAGTGATGAAAATTAGAGACGCTGGCTGGAGCTGCCTGTGGCAGGCCGCCACTATATTTTGCAACTTTATCTTTCACCACCATGACATTATTTCGCACTACTTACCTCGAATCAAGATAAACCTGAGAAGCACGCAACAGCTGCGAACTCGGCGCATCGCGAACCTCTCGTCCTGCGTTTACGCGACTTACACTCACGGTCAAAAGTCTTGATGGGCCGTCAAATTGCAACACTTATTCCCCACCTCCACACCGCATTTCGGGCAAATTCATGGTGCTCACACGATTGCTAGGCATTGTTAGAACACCCTAAGACACCCGTAAAGTTAATCCCAGTGAAATAGTGGTCGTAGGGTGGTCCGGCGTTGTGGCGGCCCATCAAGACTTTTAACCGTGAGTGTATCAGCCTGGCCGACAGGTTAATGTGCAAGCCCTACTTTAGACCTCAGGCAAGTAAACATCGACGGTCATACGTATAGATCCCATACTCTCGAGCTTTAGGATGCGATATGCTTTGTTTGACGCGACGGTACTTATTACTTCTCGAACTGGCTGCACTCGTGCTTCTCAGTGCTCACCTCCTCGAACTAACCTCCCGGCGCAAAGTACAAGCGCCAACCTCGAGATCAACGCCCTGATGCGAACAAATCCACGCCATCAAGCCATGTAGCCTAGCGACCCCGCATCGCTCACAGCAGTGCCTTCTTCTCTTTCCTCCTCCATCGACACTTTCATCCACGATCCTAACTCTTGACGGGCGGGTCAATCAGGAGCTAGCCTCCTCTTCTTGTTTCTTCTTCTTCAATGGCGTCGAACGTCGCATCCACCTCGTCTAATGCGTCGTCCAGCTCGACGACCACGATCGACACTGGGTCAGGGCAGCAGGCAGGTCCTCTGCCGATCAAGCGAGGGGAGATTGGTTTTGCAGAGGTGGAGGTGGAGGTTCAGCAGGATCAGAGCTCAGGTTCAGGAAGCACACCAACACTACAGGAGATCGCCGTCCCTCTCCCTGCGAGGCACCCAGCGGACAGAGACGCAGCACCACCCACTGTCACCACCACCCCGCCCCCACCAGAAACGCCCCCAACTTCAGTAGCATCCTCGTCCTCCTCCACCCACTCCAAGAAGAAGATTATCGTCTACCTCAAATCCAAACAAGTCTCGAAACTCAACGTCCACCTCACGACCTTCCTGCTCTTCCTCGCCCAACTGTTCGTTCTTGGAGGCTCCGTCGTCGCATGGATCTTCACCACCCGCGCATCACACAACAGCAAATTCCTGGGAGGCACAGGAGACGAGGACGACGCGACGAGCGGCCTCGGACCATCTATGACGATCCTCATACACGTCGTATTCGGTATCGGCGCCCTCGCCCAAATCATCATGCTCGAGCGCCGTCTATTCCGCCTCCGCGTCGAACGCTACGCGCAAAACCACCCTGGCCAAATCCTCCCCACCTCCCGCCGTCGTCATGGCCTAGGCACCCGCGGTCTCGCCGTCGCTCCGTGGAACAGACCCCCCATCCCCACTTACGCTGCAGCACTAGCAGAGAGCGGCGCGGGTACAGGTGATGTGGAGGATCATATCATCGCGCAGCCGCCTCCGCCTGCGTATGGGAATACGAGGGGAAGTGTGTTTTTGCTATCGGGGTATTTGAACCCGACGCTCGTTGCGCAGAGGCCGATCTCAGAACGGTCGGAGGTGAGCGAGGTGGAGCGAGGTGGGAGTCGACCGCTGAGTTATAGGAGTAGGGATGGGGATTGGGAGGAGATTGTTGATGCGGATAGGGCGAGGAGGCTGGAGGATACGCTGGCGAGGTTGGAGAGGCCTGCTTCGAGAGCTCGAACGGAGGATGCGAGCGATAGGGTGTAATGGCGACCACTTGACTTTCCTTCCTCGTTGTTCTCTTGCTTGGAATATCGCGTTTCGCTGTCTCACGATTTTTCTACTTGCGGTGGTCCCGACCTTGGGCTCACTAGGATATCTCTGTTGTATATACACTAATCTGGCTTCGCGCGTTAATTATTAAAAGTTCTATAGCTCTAGCTGGGTGAAAAGAAGCCTCACTCTGAACTATGTTCCCCAGATTCCGACACTCATTAACTCTGAGAGCGCTCGGTGCTGGACTTGCTGACGACTGGGCGCTTCACGTGCCACATTCCGACTCTGTCGTCGACATCGACTACATACTACATAGACATCGACCTGCGTTCACCTCCCCAATGCATTTCGTTCTTTGCCCAACACTCTTAAGCCATCCATTCGGTGTCAACCACGCGATTGATTGTAGAAGGCGACTACCGACCCAGACCATAGTGAAGGACGCCAGACTGGCGTCGCCAGGTAACATCCCTGACTTCGAATAATTCTGCCGACATATCAGCGTCCGCGAACGTGTGCGCATGTGCGCATGCGCGCTGCACCCCTGCACGACCGACCCAATCCCCACCGCAGAGTCATCTACACCTCTCGCTTACTTCCAGGCCAACGATCGCTTCCACACAGAAGAATGGAACCCAGGAACACAATAACCAGCCCAATATTGACGTGTATGAACCCACGGCGGCTGCACACAATTTCCTCGACTCTAGAGGATCCCAGCCCTGAGCCCGGCACCCGCAGGCCCAAGGTCCTAGGGTGCCGGATCTTGCCCTCCGCCTCCATTGGACCCAAGCTCCGCCCTTCGGCAGCAAAAATGACGCCGCCGTAGGACCCATCACGAAAAAAGAAGAGCGTCGACAAGAGAACGTTCCTCGTCACCGATCGCATGGCATTGCGCAATGTATTGGCCCGAAGGAAACAGGCTTTTCACAGGCTGGTCGTCACTGCGCAACGTTTCTTGGGACGTCATTCCAAGCAAATCAACCCATCCCATTGCGCCATGGTCAAGCGAGCTCTGGCCATTTTTTATGCGCACGCTATTGCGCACTGGAGCGCAGCGGTGAGTCTATGATTTTATAGGGTCACATTCCTGAGAGTGCGCAAGACCCGGTCGTTTCCAATAATTTACTGACTCGCTGACTGCCACCCTATTTCTGTAGACCGTAACGGTTATTGACAAGGTTATAAACGCCCAACGGAGCACTACGGAACCGGAACAGGTACACCGTTGCAGCTTCTGGCTTCGGGTTTGACGCGACTTCGTGCCATCCACCCAGATTTCCAGGGGTTTGCCGCGGACAACCGGATCCTCACCCACCTCAGTGGCGACGGTGTTTGTAACGCTTAATCCGAAGAGCAAGGCCAGCGTTGTGGGAGGATCAGCCCTGCCATGGTCGAAAATCATATCATCTGCAATGCTTCTATCACTGACCCTGCCTCGGCTTGAAGCGCGACAGAACACAGATGGAGGAAGTCGAAACCTCCATCCACCTCGAGCTCGGGCATCGCGATGTGACACAATTGACGGACACCGGCTCGTCATAGGTTTTACCATCAGGAGCACTGCTAAATATGCAGATCTGATCTCGGATGAAAAATTTTCAAGGTGTCGGTGGTAAGCGCCGGTTCTCTTTTGTGAACGTTCATTTTCGCATCTTGAAACAGTTGCAGATCTCGCGCCATGTCGTATATAAGGAGGGCTTTGGGCGACTCCAGGCTCCGGCCAACAATACTTCCACTTCCTACGCGACTTGCACCTCAGGCGACATGGCCATTGTTCTCCATTCCCCTGGTATGGACCGCCAATCTATCCAACCTGCTCCGGAGTACACGAGCAGCGCACCAGCTCCTCCGTACTCGGCAGATCCTCAGCCTTCTGAGAGGCGGTTGAACATCTCTCCTCGCTCGTCACAGCGCTACTTGACGCGCGGTAACGTCATCGTCGAACATAAACACGCGACTGTTGTCTTCCAGAACCAGGGCAGCGACCGGAAGACCCCTTCTTTCGGCGCGAACTCCCTAATTGACGGTGTCGTCTCTGCCCATGGGGAGAGGGACTCAATCACACGAGTGGATTTCAAGGTACGTTTGCTCGCCAGCACTTGCGTTGTTTATACGATTTCTAACGTTCTTGCATCGTTTAGCTTCAGGGCAGCATCCAGGTTACGAACGCGGTCAATGGGTTGCGGAAGCAGACTATCTCTCAAGTCCATACGCTGTTCCAGCACACTGAGGGCGAGATCTGCCCCAGTGAAATCCCTTTCGCCATCCCATTCCCAACGAAGTACACCGACGTCGACAAGGAGCACAATTTACCACCATCGTTCTGCTCTGGCCTCGATGCGATGACCTCGCTTTCCGCCAAATGCCATTACACCGTTCTCATCACCATCTATCGCCACAGCTGGCATTTCTTACCCAAAACCAAAAGGTGTGCATCTCCGCTTTCACTCTCAGCTTCCGTCTCACTGATCCATATGATATCATAGCATTCGCATCCCCGTTCGATACTACCCACGATCGCGCCCGCCGCGCCCACCGTTGTTCTCTCGCCTTCTGCCGAGCGTTAAGGTTCAACCTGATGAGTGGATGCAGATCTCTTCGACCATCCAAACCCGCGATGGCTCTGGCCTACAGCCTCTACAGTGCCATGTACGTCGTCCCAGCTGACTTTTATGACCCCATCCATCTAACAGTCCTCCGCACAGTTCTTCATTCCATCAGTCCAGATTTTCACGCTGTCCAGGGCTATCCCATTCCATATCCAGGTCTCAGGACCGTGCTCATCTATCCGCGAGCTTTTCGGATCAGCGTCAAAGTTCCAGGAGCCTATCGTCAGCGTCAAGCTCATGCGCCAGGTCATCGTCGACCTGATGGGCGAGAAGTCGTGGCGGAACATCGAGCACGCCCATGGCGATGTTCGGGCCCTTCCCCCTCCAATGACCTGCGGCAACGAGGGCGAGGGATGCGGATGCGACACCGTGTTCCTGGACTGGGAAGGCGAGGTCCGAAGCGCTGATGAGGTCTCCGTTGGTGGCTTCAACAGCGGCGCCTTGATCGTGAGAGTGAGTTTCGTTTCATCTCATCCATCCATCCTCAATAGTCGATCTTCGTCAACTGAGCTAACGGCTCTCTTTCCGCAGGATTTCCTTCAGCTGGAGATCGCCCCGGCGCACCAGAAAAGCTCAAAAATACTGCCATCTTTGAAGAGGCAGGTCATCAAGCTGGTGACTGATCCTTTCGAGGACGACCAGCCGGAGGGGCAGGACGCCTGGATGATATGATACGACATCGATAATCATCTTTGCGACTCTTCTCTTCTCCCTTCAGTCATATGTTCCTTCCTTCTCTTGGGTTTCCTTCGCACCGTATTTATTGCCTTTGCGTTCCGGCTCTTTCTTCTCACAACCACCGCATCATCCATCTATAGACATCCGACTCTTGCTTTCGGTTTACTCGACCATTACGACCTCTACACGATACTTCTTCCTTGGTCATATTATAGATCATCTTGACCATCTGTTTGTTTCCCTACTCCTGTAGCACTAGCTTTCTAGAACTAGATCAACCCCAACGCTGTAACCTGGACCCTATCCAAAATCTATCACATCACTCAGCAATTCTCCCATTATCAGACCCTTTTGCTGCTTCACCATGGATGAATGATATCCATACCCCGCGGTCTATCCCCAGAGAGCTGTAGGGTAGATGCGCCTGGACTTGCGCTCCAAGGGCCATAATTTGCTGACGGCCGCACGCCTGGCGCTATCAGTATGACGGAGTCTGACCGTGCACCGTAGGCGCTTGACGCAGCCTCTCAACAACCATCATCTTCACCCCCACCAGCCTCATCTTCCTCTTCCCCTTCCGACCCGCGGTTCATGTCCTCATTAACAACCGCGCTTCTCAGGAAACCCGCTCTCCGTATCGTGGCTCTGCCTCTTGCTCGACACGCTCCCGCCCAGCCATCAAATGAACCCACGAACCACGGTCTACTGACGTATTACCACTTCCAATCCGCGGCCAAGAAGCGCGAAGAGACAGACGGCAACTTCGTCAAGCGTAAAGGCGCATGGGCAATGCAGAAGGCTACGACGACGTGGGCTGGATTCGGGAAGGCGAAGACGGGCAGCTGGAAGGTCAGTTGCGTTGCGTCATGGCTCAACAGCATTTTGTGCACTGTGGCCGTATGCTTACTTTGGTGTTTTTGTGGGTAGCTCAGGCTGTACCAGTGGGGCGAGAAAATAGTTGACCGGATTGAGTTCGAAGAGCTAGCGTTGAAGAGTCTTGACCCCTCGTTGGGCCCGAGTATCTTGCACCCCGATATTTCGGGGAAGCGCGTTAGTGAGAAGGCTGAAGCTGTGGACACTGTGCGTCCCTCTCCCTCTTTCTGCATTTGCATTAGCTCTAATACGGCCATCTACTTAGATCCCATTATACTACCCGCCCTCTATCCTATCACCCTCTTCCTGTCTGGAACACCTAGATGTGCTTCTGCGTCATAGAACACCTCGGCATAGACGAGGCTTTTGGTTCTGGTTCAGCATTGCTCCTTTCACCGCGCCTTTCGCGCTACTTCGTGCGTGTATCATTCCTTCCCCGAATCTTTATGGTTTACTGATAGGTCTTACAGCGATTATACCCAATATTCCCTTCTTCTTCTGCGTCTGGAGAGCATGGCACCATCATCGAGGTAAGCACCCTCCGACCTCTTCTTATCAACGCCTCCGCCTCATCCACATCTTTGCTCCTCTCTAGCCCACCGAGCCTCGCAGTACCTCGAGGAGTGCGTCAAGCGCAAGATGATCGAACCCGAAGCTAGCGAAGAGCTCGACAAGCTATACAAGCAGAGTTCCACCGACAAGGGCGTGATCCTAGACCGGGAACGCGCTCTGCAGATATCCAACCTCATGGAGATAGACGAGGTTGATATCCTCAGGGCTGTGGAGCAGGCAAACGCGAGGAAGACATCATAGCCACAGCGAAACGATGCACCAGGCAGGCGTCATACACATGATTTGACCTTCCCTACCTCCCTCGTACCGACGGCTTCTCAGCGCCGATTTAACACGGTGAAGTAGCGCGGATCGTTGATTAACCATGGACCCACGCCGGAAGAGAGTGGGCTGAAGAAACATAACAAGCGGATTTCGGAAAGGTCGAAGCGAGCGTTTCAGCACCTATTTCGCGAGGAGGTCGAATGGCTTTACCTGCTTATACTTTGTATGTCTTTACAACGCTGTAGCACCGCTAACCATTGTATCCATCGCTTATTTGTTCCTGTGCGTACTACTTGTGTACTTCCACCCACTTTACATGCTTAGATGACCGCCCAGTCATGGCGCCTGGATAGCAATGGCTGAGCAATGGTTTCATTCACTGCCCGTGCTGGCCGGAGTATCACCTCACTGGAACTAGGCTTCCAATCGAACGTTTGCCGTCCCAGAACCATAAATTACGAATAAACACACACGCCAAGGATAAATACGACGTGTCTTCGCGGTTCGAAATGAAAACATACTTGTAGCCTGCTGTAACGCCGCCGGCTCGAGCAGCAGCGAGCGCGTACAGGCGTAGCGTTGACATCTTATCATCTGGTTAATGTATTGCTTGAACCTTCGCACTGCCCACGCCAGCGTCTTACAAGACTTGGCGAAGCCTTAAACTCCTCAGCCTCGACGAGCTCCATAATGACCTCATCGAGCTCAGGAGACTCTCTCAGAACAGAACAAGGTCCAACAAGAGGAATCCCTCATTGGACCTGCCCTTGAGCTCTAACGATCTCGCTTCTCCTAATTAGAATCCAGTATATATAGATAGAAACCTAGTAGTACGGCAGTGAAATACACACCCACTATCATACTCAACCCTTGCTTGACTTACAACTCCAACACCAACCACCGACAACCACCATCCTAACTAATCGACTCCTCGTCACTCGACTCGACCTCGACTCTCGACGACTCGTCTGTTACTGTCAACCCCCGATAGGACCCGTGCTTCCAAGCTCGAGACCTCTCACCTGCCACATCAAGGACGTCCATCCCGTGCAGTCACGTAACTTTGTTATCCGAAAAAACATGTCCACCGCCTGTTCCTAGAAAGCTCAAAGTCAGTCTAGTGCGCACAAACAGCCCAGGCCTAGAGAAAGACATACGTATCCTCGCGTAAGACGCGTGAAACGTCGTTGAGCCAGTATTCCTCGACAGTACATCGCCTCCCAGTCCGTTTTCGTCCTCCGTATCTGTAACGCGGTGACGTTGGCGAACTTCTAGGCGACGTAGAAAAAACACTAGTGCGACTGACTGATATCTGCATGAGACAGAACGGCGAGATGACCGCGCTCCTCATCCTCTTGTTTCACCTGGGATCAGCCCGGTGAGATTACAGCTTGTTTTTCGGGCGAGACGAGGAACATACCCTTGCCAGAGCGGCTGTTATTTGTCGGTTTGTGTCCAGCCCAATGCTCGCCTGGTGCCAATCGAGAGCCAGTCAGAGCTCACCGAACCTTCTCGCAGATGTCAACCCACAGAAAGATCAATCATGATACTGTCCAATGTTTGCGTATGCTTCGAGATATTACTCGCGTTATCGTCGTTATTGAAGAACTTGGCGATTCTTCCTTCGTCCGCCGCCTCGTCGATGTCGAGGGACAGCTGCTTCAGTTCTCTGAGATGAACGCAATTCAGACGACATCTCGGAAATGAAGCAATGTGATCTACCTAACAAGGCGTTTACATATCGTTTCTGAAGCCTGGTCTTTCAGATTCGCCTTGGTGACCAGCGGGTTGAGAAGCTCCATCCGCTCTGCAAGAACTTGGAAGCCTTCAGCGTTTGCGTTGATCCCCTGATACGACCGCCGTCAGCATAACCGTGTTTGCACCCAGAGAAAAACCTCAACTTGGATCCGCTCAATGGAGTCCACAAGCAACCGCGAGGCCAGGTCCGCACCCGGGAATGGCGCACAGCCCAAGATACCGAGACTCATCGTAAGGGCGTTCAGGGAGGTGTCGACAACTCTGTTCCGGGTCTTTGACTTGGGTCCTTCCTCTTGTAAGGTCGGGGTGTCAGAGCATCTATCGGCGGATCTCCGATTGGCCGGTGTCGGGGAGCAGCGCGGTGAGCGATGTTCCTCGGATTGAGATTGTCGGCGTCGTCGAAAGACTCTGCGAAAGTGGATGTGTTTCCAAAAGGTTAGTGTAAATGGGGATAGGCAGTTCATGTTGAGTTTGTTGAGGTCGTCTGGAAGATATAATTCAAGTTCAGGAGGTGGGGGCGCCGCTATTCGAAAACAGGGCAATGTACTCTGGTGGATGGGCAACGGGCGTGACGAAACGTGGGTCAAGGTCGACGATCTAGAGCAGTTCGAACCCGCTCTCCCTGCAAACGCACATCTCATCAACCGTAGAACACGCTGTCGCAGTGTGAAGCTGCTTATAGAACAGCTTCAACAACGAATTGAGCCGGCCAGCCACTTGCTGCATGCCATGCTAGAGCTTGAAAGCATCAGAACCCCAATCGAGGAGATAGCAAGTGAGTCTCTGGTGTGGATTTCGTCAACAAGATGTATTGCGCCAAACTTATGACGAAGCAGCGTTGAGAGCGATATGAAATACGACTGTGTGTGCGTGCTTGTTGTTCTTTAAGTGGTTACAGGATTTCCGACGGGTCCGTGGAGGCTGTTACCCGAAAAACAGGGACCACCCCCGGTTCCTAGTGAACAGAGAGAAATCGACTCAGCAAGAGATTCGCCGACAGGACCAGCTAAAGAACTTACTCAGCACCGCCTTCCTAGCGTTGAAGTACGTCGTGCCAACGTTTCCCGACAGTAAAGCTCCTCCTCCCCCTCGGCCATTTTCCGTGCCTACAAGAAACTTCAGTATAAGATTCCCTGCGGATAGGATTGTGACGGGACCCACTTATATCTGCAAGCGTGAGGATAGCATGATGGTCGGGCTTCTTGTTTGCGTCTTTCAGCTGTGTATAGTAGCGGTTCTTGGTAGTGAGTGGGTGAAAGATGAAGGTTAACTCGGAAACGCGCGCGGACCTTGTCAAGAGCTGACTTCACCAGTTCGTGAGTATCTAACCCCACGCTCAGCTACACCGAAAAACACACATGAGGACAGAAACAGCAGAAAAAAGTCACGGACTCTCGTACCGAGAGGTCCAGCATCATACTGTCAATAGTCTGGGTGCACTTGGATATCTTGCTCGCGTTATCGTTAACGTTGAAGAACTTGGCAACCCTTCCCTCTTTGGCTGCGTCGTCGATGTCCAGGGCGAGTTGCTCAAGCTCCCTGCCGTATGAAGATCAGCTAGAGTATTACACGTATAGGGAAAGACGCAATCCCACCTGAGAAGAGGTGCACATGTTGATGGATTGCTCGGGTTTGCTGTCGCGACCAGCGGTTGAACCATTGCCATGCGCTGTGCGAGTTGCTTCAATCCTTCTGCAACGGCTTTAATCTCCTGAACTCAAACCATCCCCATCAGTACGAGCATAGTCAAGAACGCAGTCGCATGCAAGGACAGAGCACCCACCTGGACCCGCTTAATGGACTCGATAAGCGCATGTGCGGCCAGATCTGCACCCGGAAACGGTGCTTTCGCAAGAAGATCGAGGCTTATTTTGAGGGTGTTGAGAGAGGTGTCGATAATTTGCTGTTTTTTCGACTTGGGCGAGGCTCGCTTCTGTGGCACCACGATCATCGCAGGCACCTGCGGCTCCACGACCGAAGGTGGCTCTTTAGCTTCAATTTCCACTGCGATGGAGGGCGCAGCCGACGTTGTGTCGCTTTCATTGGATGTGTCGGAAGAAGTGCTCGAGGCGGAAGGCGTTGGGGAAGTCGACGGGGAACGGTGTTTTTTCGACTGCCCGCGTCGAAGCCATGTAGGGCGGAACTTGGTCCAGACGTTTGATGTGGATGAAAGTCGGTCTAGCGAGAGGGACATGGTGATCACGGAGTATTACAACAGGTGAAGCTTCAAGAGGGGAAGGAGGTGCCTGTGTAGTACTTGAGAGCAGGGTGAGTGAGTATGTAGGCAGTGTCCCCTTCACATCGCAGATTATAAGGACACTTGCGTGTGGAAGGGAATACCGTAGAAAGCACAACAGAAGTGAAGTAATTGAAAGGAAGAACAAAAGGTTGCACTGCTCGGCAGCCCATCAATACAAAGACAGCCGCGTCTGGAAGCTGGAACAACAAAAAGCACAAGGGCTTCAACGGTGTCACAAAAAGGTTGCCTGCCATCCACAGAGACTTATCAGGAATGCCAATTGAGATGTTTCGGTCCACGCGGGATTGTGTTGAGGGGCAGTCAATTCGGCTCTGTGTGCGGAAATTGGAATGCATTGCAATGGGTTGCCGCCCAGCCCTAAGATTGGAAAGGTGTGCCTTGTACTTTGCATACGGACTGTGAAGCCGAAAGTGTATATAGAGGCTTGTCGTCAGCCCCACCAAGGGAAAAGTTGGTCGCCAGGTCGATTCGTGTAGAAGTAGAACGTCTACAAGTCGTCCTCGGTCAGCGAGATGGTTTTCACCGAGATCTTCCGCAGATAGAATCATGCCAGCCTGCAAGGGCGTTTGTGAGATTCGGATTCGGATTCGGAAGAGCTGCTTCGCGCTGGAGATGAAGTGATGACATACCAAGGGATGGCAGCAAGAGCTTCGGTCGGATCGCCTCAAGGCATAGGCTTGCAACAGTGACCCACAGATGTCACCAAACGACCCGGTGCTTATTATGAGTCCATTATCTCTTCGTCCACCGGTAGCTTCTTTGCCTCTTCCTTCGCTTTTCTCCGTCCACCCATCATCATGCTCACGTAGTCTGCACCACCCAGAACGTGGCCACCCTCCCGCTTCGAGGAGTTGGCAGCAGCAGCAGCCTTCGCTTTCGATTTAGTGGTGGCCTTCTTTTGTGCTGATTGTACCCTCTCGGAGGAAGCTGCACCGCCCGAGGACGACGAGGTGGCCTTGGTGCCAGCTTTCGGTTTCTGTAGCATGGGTTCAGAGACTTTAAACAATCAGCTACGTCGCAAAGCACTCACCACGCGCTTGTGTAGTTTTGCACTCTTTCCCATTATTGCAGCAGAAAATGACGAAGATCAGACACCGAGATCGCTACGCAGATGGTTTGCGGGCAGAAATAGTAGACTAGCCTTGCGCTGAAGGCGAGAGTGGAGGGGTGCGTAGCCTTGAAGCTCGGTTGAAGATGAGTGAGGGAGTGAAAGAGAGGTGTGATCGGGTGGGAGGGATCACGAATTCAGAATGTGGCGAGACGCAGGCTACACCTTGACTTCCATGGGCCCGGCAACCAAAGCACAACCTTCTCTGCTCTGCGATGCGCGAAATCGACAAGGAGCGTCTACCAGAGGACTGCTAAATTCTACATGTACCACACATGAAACTGGCTCTAATTCCACTGACGGCATCAACCCTCATTGGGCATACTAAGCTTAGCAGCCAACTGCCTCAAGGGCTGCAGGGAACGGTCATCATCACACCACGAACCGGTACATGCTGAGAATGGACAGCAAAGACGATGGACTCAACGAGCTTTTATAGCAGCGACCAGATGGAGGCTCACGTAGCTAACAGCAATCTCCGGCATGCACCCACCGTCCAGACATCCAACGTTTTTGAACCCCACAAAGCAACATCGCTGCAGATGGCGACGATGTACAAAGTCGGTATATCTATCTATGACGCGGCCCCCTTCAACATTGCTGACTGCTTGCTTATACAGCATTCGACGCGTACTCCTCCAACATTGCTTACAACTCGAGCCGTTCTCGCGTTAATTTGACACGGTGGAAACAGCGTGAAAGCTTGGCTTCAGCTTATTGAGGCCAGTCAGCGTAGTCAGCGCATGTCTTTGTAATGTCAGGAACAAACTCGCGCACATAGCCTGACCACTTCCTGAATTTCGAGAACAATCCCAAAGGTAATACTCCTCTTATATTGAATGCCGTCGAGTCCCCTCATCACTTAACACTCTCCCGTTCCCTCAGTGTACCTTCCTCACCATGTCCGCCGAACCCAAAATCCACCTCCATGTCTTTCCCAAAAGCACCGACAAGCCGCACAACTCAGGCTACTGCCAGAAGATGGAGACCTATCTCCGAGCATCCCCCTCCTTGCGCAGCTCCTACCAAATTGTGGGCGGACTCCAGATGTCCCCCAAGGGAAAGGCGCCCTGGATCACCATCGCCTCAGAATCTGATCCATCACACCGCACCGTCATCGCCGATTCCCACTTCATCGTCAAGCACCTAGTAGCGAGTGGACTCGGTGAAGACCTCGACGCTGAGCTTACCCCCGTGCAACGTGCCGAAACGCGTGCTTTTGTCTGGTGGACAGAAGGCGTGTTCTTCCCAGCTATCAACGCTCTTCGATGGTCGCCTCTTTGGCCAAAGAACTACGAGGAATGGTACAAGGCCATCCCAATACCAGGGTTCCTCCAATGGTGGCCCGTCAAGCCGATACTCATGTTCTTCATCCGCCGAAGGAACGTGCAGGCGCTCGAAGCCAGGGATGTAGGTAAACACACGAAGGAGGAGGTGGAGAGTCTCCTGAAGGAGTGGGTGGACGGGGTCAGTGTGCGCTTGGGAGATGGCGAGGGGTGGTTCCATGGTGGAACGGAGCCTACATACGTGGACGTCGTTCTGGGCTCGAACTTGATGCAAATCGCCCTCAGGGATGTAGCTGAACTCGTTGAACTGGTTGGGAATCACGCGAATTTGCTCAGGTACACGGAGAGATGCGTCGACTTGTGGTTTCCAGAATACGAGGAGTTCAAGCAGAAGCTCGCAAGGTGACTTTTCATGTTTCATCAGCTTGCGATTCTCCTTGCTGACATACTATATGATCTAGGATGAAAATCGCTGCTCAGATGGATTGAACGCTGTAGCTTCAACGTCCTGTATTTCCCTCAGCTACTCCTGGCTGGAAATGTACCGTACAAGTAACACCCTGATGTTCTTATCATACCCCTCTGTACCCACTCCGCCCTACTGCATATGCAGTCAAGTCCGACACAATCTCACCTTCCTTACATCTTGAGTTCCGCTATCTCGCAAGCTACTCGCTAAGAGATGAACCAACACATCTGTATGTCCAGGCAGACTCCGTATCATGTTTATTCAGCAAGCTTCAAGGTCAATCTGACTTGGATGAGCTCGAATCTTACACTTCCTAAATATGTATCAAGTCACAGCGGAAACGAGATATAAACAATGCATTGGAAAGCGGATGAGGCTAGGGAGCGCAGGTGGCCGAATGGCAGAACGAAACGGAACGGACAAATCAGTGGGAACGATATAGAACTTTACGAAGATGAGGGATGAATCGATGATGTGCAGCCACGAGACCAAAATTGTACTTGGAAACTAGTCCATTGCGAAGACGAAGCGAACAAAACAGACATCCAACCAGGAAGGTGGATCCGAACGAAGGGAGGGATCGAAGTTATGTGGTGCAGCCTCAAAATGCTTGGGGTTGCGGGTGAGGGGCGTTAGGCGTAACCGGGCTCCTCACACCTTCCGATGCAGCAGTAAGGTGTGAGATCCTATACCCCGGCCCAGAGTCCAACTGCCCCGTCGTCAACTGTCCAGTAGGGAACGAGCCGAACATCCCATTCGACGCGGTCGAGATGAACGACGTCGGGTCCATCGGCACGTCCGCCGGACCTCTCCGTTTCTGGCGAGAGGACACCCGCGTCTCCGACATAACAGAGTCTGGGGTGACGGGGCTGACGACGACAGGCGAGGTGGGGATATCTTCGAGGGAGAGGCGGATTGAGGTGAGGTGCGTCTTGGAGGATGGCGTGTCTTGAACGGGAATGGCTTGTTGACTGCTGTGTTTGCTAGATTCGGATTCGAGCTGGTACTGCCCCGCTGACTCGGCGGTATCAAGCATGCGTACGATGTCGAAGGACGAGACGGAGTTCAAGCGGGGATACTCTCCGGTCTCCCTACTCCTGCTCTTCACGTTCGGCTGTTGGCGCACCATGTCCACGCCTATACCCATGGGCGAGGAGACAGACGTATGTCTTACGGACACCGCGAGCCAAGAGTCCCTGCTTCTTCTCGCCTTCTCATCCTCGCCGTAGTACTGCGTCGTGTACGCCGGGTTAATGATGTAGCGGGTCGTTCCGGTAGGGCTGAGGATTGTACCTGACGCAGGCTGAGAAAGGGGACCTGGTGGCTGTTGGCCATTGTCGCCCCCCTGCGTCATGAAGAAGTCTGAATAAAGTTGACTGTCTTCCTGCCTGCGGCGTCGTGCCCGCAAAACGAAGAACACCATAGTCCCAACGACCAGAACGACGAAAATGCCGATCCCGACGCCGATCCCAACCAGGGCGGCTCTGCACGTAACGTCAAATCAGCACGATCAGGCGGTGAAGATGGAAAATTGAACGTACATTGGCAACCCGTTCTCTTCAGCTGCGGTGGGTTCGTGACCCAAGGGAGGCTCAAATGTGAAGTTGCCGAAACTGATACACTCCGCCGAGGTGGTGGTGTCGCCAAAGACGGAGAAAAGCACGGTTGTCTCGCTGTTTCCTTGACCGTCGTCGATGGCGAGCGCCACTTGGGCCCCGCGGAAGGCGTTCAAGGAGAAAAATGCTCCTCCTACTCCTTGCTCCGGGCTGTCCACCTGTGCGAGATTGTAGGATACACCAAGGGCGGACACGACTTTCACTTGGGGAATGGTCGTGAGCTGAGACGCGTCGTAAGAGATTTCGAAGACCTCGCATTGGGTGAGGCGGTCTGGGATAGAGTAGACGGGTGGGGTGAAGGCTGCAGGGAGGCAGGTGGTAACATTGGATGTTTGGATCCTGATGACGTCGGATATTGACCCAAGTAATTCGTTGCGCGCGTCTGACAAGGAGAGGAAGAACGGAACGTCGGCTGGGACGGGGAGGAAGTCGAGCTGGATGCTTTCGCTGCTTCCTGACAGACCAGCGATAGGAATGACGATGTTTGACGAGTTGAACGGCAGTATGGTCAGTGACACCGGTGTAGGGTCATCTCCTCGTCCATCGGTGCTGAACGGAACGGTCAGTGTGAGGCTTGCGTGTATCGGGATATGGACGTACAAATTTCCTTGAGCCAGTGGGATCGTTACTCGACCACATTGAGTGATTGGACCGGGTGTTTGTATCTGCAAGTAGGATAGAGCAACTGCTACCTGCACAGGCTGCGACAATAGCACGAAGGCGATATAGAGTAGGGGGTTAAGCATGGATCGCTCTGGTGAACGGGGTGACTAGCACAGAGACATAAAACGAATGGACAAAAGAAGGAAAACTGCGGGCTCGCCGCCTGGAGTCGAGGTCAACTCAAGGGATGGTAATGGGAGAAGAGCGGAGAAGAAGAGCAACCGCGAGGAACTTGGCGGATATTATATCGCAAGTATTCATCACCGTCAGGTACCGTCGTGGGAACAACTCGTAGCCGCATGTGATGCTTAGACTTTCTTGGGGGTCGCGAAGGAAATCTGGTGGTCTGATGTGAATAACGCCGGACATACTTAGGTCGCCAGGACGACATCAGTGTTTTCCACCTTGCGACGGATGGTGGGCGCCACGAGCACCACGGTGACGAAAGGATCCACAACGTTTGCGCTGCAACGAGGGTTCTTCCCTTGGAGCTGCTGAAGCTAAAGTCAGTTGCTACTATGCCTCGCAGTGCGATTCATACCTTGGTTGGGGGTGTTGAACTTCGAGCGCTTCGCAACTGATCATACATACTTATGCCGGGATAAGGATGTGCAGCTGCAGCCGTTGAATCCGAATCTGCTGCAGTCGTCAAGAAGGGCCATATCGGCGGAGTTACAGGGGTCAGATTGACAACAGAATTGTACTTGCACAGGTCATCAGATGTAAGATGCATTTCCCAAGTGCAGGTTGCTCGTGAATGGGTGCAGACGAGCTTGCGCTGTATGCTGCTGTATGGTGATGGTCTTCATCGAAGGGTTTCATGTTGTGATAGATGGTAGCTCTTCGATTGTCTGGAGCTCGACATAATGAAATTTCTGTTACTGTAAGAAGGAGGATACGCCTCAGCAGATTCAGTACATGGAAGTTCATGAACAAGATGTGGGGAAGTGATCGGTGTGGCTATCTCAGCCTAAGGCGGATCACACCGAAACTTGGATAACCGTTTGATGGCTGTAGTCTGCAAGCTCCGTTCCATAATACCAGAGGTCCCCAACTTGTCTCCTCCCTCCATGTTCCGCCCAACTGCATTTTCAACTCTTCGCAGAGGCTTCGCGACGCAGCTACTGCCCACCTCGAAGTCGCCCATCTCTCCCAGCCTAAGCTTCTTCAACTCGGTGACCGGAGATGATACCCAAATACCGACTTACCGTGTGCTCGACGGTGTGGGGAAACCGATTGAGGGCGCAGAGATACCAGAGGTGAGCATCTTGTTGTGTATCGCGTTCTTATGCGAAGAGGCTTACACCAATTTCTAGATAACGCGCGACTTTGCTCGAAAGATGTACGCGCACTGTTGCAACTAGATCCGTTAACGAACTCTGACCTCCGAGATAGGTACGAGAAGATGTGCCTTCTTCCTCAGATGGACACCATTCTCTACAACTCTCAGCGACAAGGGAAGATCTCTTTCTACGTGCGTTTCCTTGCTCACCTCAACCCACTTCATTGTAACTTACCTTGAATTCTGCATAGATGACATCAGTTGAGTTATTTGAACGCGACAGTGGTTCGTGCAAACCTAATCTTTCCTGTAGCATGGCGAAGAAGCAGCCATCGTAGGCTCTGCTGCTGGGTTGGACTTCGAAGACGAGTACGTTCTTGAAATTCTGCATGATCCGTCTCTTGTCTAACCGGACTACGTTTCGAAGAGCTCTAGGTAAATTACCCGTACTTCCGCAAGGCTTTCAGTTCTCTGACCGCAACAGCCCAGTATCGCGAAGCCGGCCTGCTTCTTTGGCGTGACTACCCTCTCGACAGCATCATGGCCCAATGCTTCGGCAGCCATGAAGACTCTGCCAAAGGCAGACAAATGCCCGTCGTA
>ML178825.1:641476-689614 GCA_004369125.1 Pterulicium gracile
CATCCATAACAGCACTACGGCTCGAAAGAGTACCACTTCCACACCATCTCCTCCCCTCTCGCCACCCAAATCCCCCAAGCAGCCGGCGTTGCCTTCGCCCTCCGCCGCACCCCCTCTCGCCGCGACAAATCCATAGCCGCATGCTACTTTGGTGAAGGCGCCGCCTCCGAGGGTGACTTCCACGCTGGCATGCTCCTCGCATCGACAATCCCCTCTCCCGTTCTGTTCATCGCGCGAAACAATGGGTTCGCGATCTCGACTCCGGCAGCGGAGCAGTACCACGGTGACGGTATCGCTAGCCGAGGGCCCGGCTACGGCGTCGACACAATTCGAGTGGACGGGAATGACGCGCTGGCTGTATTGGCGGCGACGAGAGAGGCGAGGAAGAGGTGTCTTAAGGGCGGTCGGGCGGTCCTCATGGAGGTAATGACATACCGGTTCGTCCTTCCCCTTTTCTTCACCCTCATCATCGCCTCACTTTCTAACATCCATCTCTCCCGGACAGTGTCGGCCACCACTCAACATCCGACGACTCCTTCGCCTACCGTGCCCGCTCCGAAGTCGAAGACCGTAAGCGCATCGACAACCCCATTGCTCGATTCCGGTTGTTCCTCGAGTCGCAGGGGTGGTGGAACGGCGAGGAAGAAGAGGAGCTGAAGACGCGGTTGAAGACGGAGGTGATGAAGGCGTTTAAGAAGGCGGAGAGCGCACCGAGGCCGCCGCTCGGGGAGATGTTCACGGATATTTATGCTGGGGAGATGCCGTGGAACTTGGTCAGTCCCGCTCGCCTTGTCTTGTTTGTTGGTGTATTAGCTTTACTGACGGATTCTGTAGAAGGAACAGAAGGAAGAGCTGAAGCAGCTACTCAACAAGTACAAGGACTACGATGGATACAAGAAGGAGCTGGCAAAGTTCACGAAGAAGGGGGAGGATGTGATGCAGTAGAGTCCGGTCGTCTCTCTGTAGCGAAATATCATCCAAGTTGTACTACTGCACCAACACGACTACGTTCCCTTGAGCTCATCCTCGACAAAGCTTACGCCCTTGTCGACTGGGGCATTCTAAGGCTCAGAATCGATTCAGCCAGACTGGGTAGTGAGCAAGCGTGCGTATTATTGGAGCTCATTAGCTAGTATATAGGTTTCGACATGTTTCACGCATGCACAGAAGCTCGAGAGCGTTGGATCGCTGGGGACAAAGACGAGGGAAAGTAGTTCTCGAAGAGAGAAGTTCCCGCGAAGAGGGTTGAGCATGCACAGAAAAACGCGCGGACCGAATGGACGAGTCAAGTTCAACAAGGACACCAAGAAGCGGAGGAGGGAGGAGGCAGAGGCGGGTGGGGATGGGGATGTAGAGATGGGGGAGGCTGGGAACGCACGGTCGAAGGGGAGGGAGAATAAAACGGCGAAGAAGCAGCAGGTTGGGTTTGGGAAGGAGTTCAAGGCGAAGGTTTGCCTTTTCCTCTTCTTCTTTCTTCAGGTTCCTGATGATGTTTTGCAGAGGGCTGGCGGTGATGTGAAGAAGCAGGGGATGGACCCGTATGCGTATATGCCTCTTGGGCAGGCGGCGAAGAAGGGGAAAGGAGGGAAGACGAAGTTGGGTATTGCTGGAAAGCATTGAGATGTATCCTGTACCGGCTGCTGACGCAGTCGACTACATATAATCCAACCATCTTGGGTTCTTTCTTTGGAGCGATCATACTTATATACTGCTGCACTTACCCTATGTTTTCAACAAGATGCGAAGCTGGAAGCTTGAAGACTAGCAAGTGAATGTCCCTCAAGCGTACGCATCAAGGAAGCTTGACAGGTGACCCTATCGTGCTTCCTTCCTCCAATGCATCCTCCACCAACTATCTGGCGCCAAAAGCCAACCCATGTATCCCTGTGCGACACTGTTACTTGACCGACGATTTCACGTCATGAACCAAAGGAATACGTTCAAAGAGATCGCCATACGATAGTCCAGAACTATAGCTAGTGCCGGCACATGGCAAAACAAACTGTCCTAGCAGTAATCAATGGCAACCCCGCGTCTATGTGCCATGTGAAGGAATGCAAGCCCGGTGGAGGAGTCTGCCTACTTATCATGATCGTGCCTCATATGAGCATAAAATCATAGGCGTTTTGAGTCCTCCACCTAAGATACGAACCCGTCTTCTCTTTCTCCTCTAGGTCCTCGTCCTCGATATGCCTCCAAAGCAACCATCGCAACCATGCAGATTCATGTCTACACCGCAGGGCTGTAGATTTGGAAACTCTTGCAAGTTCTCCCATAGTCGTTCGGGAAGATCCACACCCACACAGCAAGCGGGTCCGTCCAGTGAGCCAGGGACAACACAGCCATGCAGATTCCTTTCCACGCCCCAGGGCTGCAGATTTGGCAGGTCCTGCAAGTTCTCGCATAATGCTGGTCGAGGAAGGTCCACTCCCGCACACCAAGCGGCTGCGTCGAGCAGTGGTTCGGACAGAGGCGCACACAATGCCGAAGCTGCAAGACATCAGAAAGCACCCAAAGCTCCTGGTGGAATGTGTAACGACTACTACGCCAAGGGCACCTGCAGGCTGGGCTTCGAGTGCAAATTCAAGCACACGGCAGGTCCCAACGTTAGTCAATCGCCTGGCGGCGCGTCCTCGTCCACCTACGTAGCATCGACCGCTAGCGGATCGGCCACAGTTACCCTCGCGTACGTGCAGCAGGGTCTGCGCAAGTTTCTTTCAGATGATTTGTATCGTTTCCCGAACGTGAAGCCTGTGTACAGCTTCACTCGGCTGCTAGGTGCCGCTTCGACGTCGGTCCATTCATGGGTATGTGGCTACTCCCATGTCTCTTACCCTCAATTCTGACCGGCGGGTATCAGTCTATGGAAGACGGCCAGGTACGACGAAGATTTGTGCTCTGCTCGAACTATCTTGCTGACCGGTATCCCTAGATGCTCCTAGCCTATGTCAACAATGTGCGTGCACACACCCAGGCAGCGTGATTCGTGGCTCAACCTCTCTTTCTACAATAGGATAACGGCTCATTAAGAATCAACGACATTCTTGCCTGGTCACCGGTTTCATTCAAAGCAGGTCTCAACCGTCACACGCTGTCTTTCCAGCTTGGTCTTCTGCCTCTCATTCGGGTACAATCCACCTTTCCTGGTGATTTCGTCCAACTAAGCAAGCCTTCTCTAGTTTCTCTCTTGCGACATCTTGGTGAAGAGTACTCTCAGTCATCTCGTAAAGTAATGTACACTTCTGCAGTATGATTTAAAACGCCTGACGAGTTCCTGTAGCAAGCTCTACGGTCTTCTGCTTCAAAACATCGACAACTTCGTATCCCACTTCACTGCCAGCATGAAAGAAGCTCTCGCCGCTCATACCTTCCAAGATCCCACTGCTGGTACCGCCGACATGCCCGCTGGCCATGAGATTTTTAGACACATTCTCGTCGTCTTGTTCGAGTGCGTATCCATTCATTAATGCATCTCATTCCCGAGCTTACGTTCGGACTAGACTCCTCACCCGCTTCAAGAATGTCGCACAAACACACTCATGTTTGACCACTTTTGCCCGAGAGCTCAACAGCTGGTTGGAAGACTGGATTATCGATGTTAACGCGTCATCCTTCGGCGACCCTCTTACATCTTCGCTGGCTCCGCAGGAGCGTCTTCACGTTACGCAACCACTCCTAGCTCTATCCGTACGCATCGTGGCTATAGTTGATCGCGACGATGCAACCCTTCAAAGGACACTCCGACGTCCTGTTACTTTGGGTGTTTCACGCGCCAACGAAGGTCTGCTGGCCATGCTGTCCATGAACTATCAGGGTCCCGGCTCGGCTAGAGCACTCGGACAGCGGCACGATAATGACTTCATCCATATCGAAGAAATCCGCATTGCACCAACTCACGACGAGCTTACCTGTTTGACACCGCCATTCCTTCCCGCAAATTTCTACGATGCCCCGCACGAATTCGATCCGGAGAGCATGGAGCGTCTACTCGACATCCAATTCCGATTGCTAAGAGAAGAGCTGACGTGAGTACAATGGCATCATCACTTCTGCTTTGAAGCGTTCTGACCCCATCGAAACAGTGCGCCCTTGAGATCTTCCACCCAACTTGTTTCGGCTGATTTGAAGTCACCGCCGCACAAAGGAAACCAACTTAACCAGCTTCTCGCGAAAAAAGGCGGCAAATATCATGGATGTCAAGACACCCGCGAGAGTGTGATGTTCAACGTCTACACAAATGTGCATTTCCACTCAATGTTCCCAGACCGTCGCGGGATTTCCATCAGTCTAACACTTGATGCTCCCCCCGGAAAAGCGCAGTCGGATGCTTCTCGAGTGCGCGCTGCTTTCTGGGAGGGTGCTGGTGGAAAGAGGTTGATGCAGGGAGGTCTTGTAGGGCTTGTATGGAAGCGCGGCACTACCGTTGACGTTTACCTAGGGACAGTTGTAACCGCCCAAAAGGATATAGTTGATTGCGCCAGGAGAGAGAAGGGCCGAATTCAACTTCGTGTCGTTTTCTTCGACTCTGAAGCCACACTGCGAATTATGGACGACATTCGTTCCTCCCACCGATCTCACAACCACACCAAGATTCTCGTCGAAGCGCCAATCATGTACGAAGCCATCCGCCCCTTCCTCGAGGCTCTTAAGGTCGTTCCAGAGGCTGTACCTTTCGAAAGATACCTTCCGCATATGCCTCCGCAAACGCTATCAACTATTCCTATCCTTCCTCCGAAGATGGCTACAAAGCCTGGGTTCAAGTACCAACTTGCGTCCCTGTTTCCATCCGAAGCCGGGGTGACAAGCTTGCAGCTCGACGTCCAGGACAGCCTTTCAATTGCCATTGCCCGCCAGGAGCTCGTGCTGAGAAGTAGGCTGGACGAAAGTCAGGCCCATGCCGTCGTTGACACCCTCACCCGAGAACTGAGCCTAATCCAAGGGTTCGTTGTTGTAGTTTCTCTCACCTGCCTCTCCAGAACTGACGGCGCCTGTACAGTCCTCCAGGCACAGGAAAGGTCTGCTTTCCGTTACTCGCTGCAGTCTTCATATCCACTAACGCTGACTATTAGTCGTACACTGGAGTTGAGCTGATCCGGGTGCTCATCGAGAACAAGTGCGGTCCAATATTGCTGATAGCGTTCACCAATCACGCTTTGGATCATCTCCTAGCGGCCGTCCTGGACATAGGCATCAAGAAGATCGTTCGTATGGGATCTCGTTCATCTGACGAGAGGATCTTGGAACTCTCTATCGAGAATCTTGAGCGAACGGCGGAAGCTCAAGCCGGTCTCAAGAAAACCAGTGGCCGACTCTATCGTGATCTCAAGTTGATTGAGGAAGAAATCGAGAAGCTGGTTAAGAAGATACATCGGAAAACACCTACCTCGCAAGAGCTGCTTGACCACCTTCGTGACAAATACCCAGAGCACAGGCGTAACTTCAACTTTCCATCGGCCTGGATTCTCGATCTGTACGCGCAGTGGAAGGCTGGCGATGATTGGCAGACAGCCGGACGTAGCGGAAAAGCGAAAGCTCCAAGAGATACAACGCTATACTCTTTTTGGATTTCTGGTCACGACATCACCTACATCGACTTCGCTCGTCGATCTGCCTCGCAACCACCAGCGCAACACACGAAATCCACGCCAAGCAAAAGCCGGACTGAAAACCTTGCAGGAAGATCCTCCAATCGTTTCGTCTTACCAGAATCCACAGCAACGGCCACCTTCCCTGAAGACCAGAGCGAAGACGAAGAGGGTGACGAACCGTGGCAGCAGATTCGCTGGTCACTTGCAGGCAACGTTCGAAGCATAGCGCCTGTTTTGCCTTCACCAACTTCTCCGCCTCCTCCACCACCTTCACCTCCCCCAGTTCCATTCGCCCAGGTTATGGACCCCAATCAGTTCGAATCTGAGCGCTCCTTCACCGACTCTTTCTTCAACCGTTATGGACTTCATTTCCCGACGATTCCCAGTTCAAACCGTGATCTCGATGAGCTTGTCCAGAGCTCAGACATCTGGTCCATGTCAAAAGTCGAGCGGAACCGCTTGAATACACACTGGGTTGCTTTCGTCAGCGCAGAGTCGTATGAGCTGCATCAGGCAGAGTTCATAAATCTCCAACAAAAACACGCGACTGCGCGTCAGCGTCACGAAGAAGGCAGAAACGAGGTAACGACCTCACAGAACTCGCATCGTTCTCAGATGGAAACTGATTACTTCGCAGCTTTGGCGTAATATACTTACCAATGCTCATGTCATTGGCTGTACGACTAATGGTGAGTTCCTTATATGTAACGTCTTCAAAACCTCTACCGGACCTGACCAACGAGTTCATGTAGGTGCGGCCAAGTTGACTACGCTACTGAAAGTGAGCGCTGGAACCCAGTCAGGACTGGAATGCTTGCTCATTACCTCTTCCACAGGGAGTTTCGCCGCGCGTCATGCTTGTGGAGGAAGCAGGGCAAGTTTTGGAGGCTCATGTTCTGGGCAGCCTTGTCCCATCTGTCGAACATCTCATCCTCATTGGTGATCCGTTGCAACTTCGACCGACGTTGAACAACTACTGTGCGCACGGTTCATGCCGTCATCTTTACAAGTTCCGCGACTGAAAGTATTCTAGCTCTATCCATGGACAGTCGGCTGGGAAGGGATCTATACAGGCTGGACATGTCGCTCATGGAACGGCTGTCGACGGGTGGACTGCCGATGTCCGTTATCAACACTCAACGTCGTATGCGGCCGTGCATCTCCAGCTTGATCAGGTACGACAACAAGATATCTTGTCAGCGGCGAACTAAGTGATTGCGAGTGCAGAAACACGCTCTACAAAGACTTGGAAGACAGCAATATTGTCAAGCAGTACCCAAGCGTTAGAGGGTTCGCTAAAGACCTCTACTTCCTGAGTCATAATCATCGTGAAAGCGGTGGAGGAGAGGAGTCATCGAGCAAGTACAACATGCACGAGGTACGTCCTGCCATCTGCATTTCTCAGCAGTAATACACCAGTTGACCGTGAACCCTTAGGTGCAAATGATCAAAGACATGGTTCTCTATCTTCTACGGTAGGTACTTCCGAGATGATGTTACGTCTTCATTCTCAGCTCCTCACGCTCTGCTCCAGCCAAGGATGTTATCTGGGAGACGGGGATATTGTTGTGCTCTGCGCCTATCTTGGCCAGCTTGGTCGCGTGAGGGATGCTCTCTCCGATCAAGTTACTGTCGTTCTCGATGAAAGGGATGCCACGGCGCTTGAAGACCAGGAGGGCCTGTCAAAGGCGGAGGAGCTTACCTCCACGATTGAGAGGGTACAAGCCTCAAGAAAGGTATTTGATATGCGCACAGAGAGAGTGCATCAGTGGTTGAATATATCCTGATTCCTCTAGGTGAAGATTCGCACCATCGACAACTTTCAAGGCGAAGAGGGCAAGGTGAACACCACTTGCTATTCGGCGTACCTCTCTAACGCAATTTCCAGATTGTGATCCTCTCACTCGTGCGCAATGCAGGAAGTCTCGAAGATCCAGAACGAGTGTTGAGCAAGCTTTCCAATGCCATTGGATTCTTGAAGGTAAGAACTCTTTGTAATTACGTAGTTTATGTTCGTATCTTGCTGACCCTTGAGTAGTCTGAGAATAGGTCGAATGGTGCGCTGTCGGGCGTCTGCTTGGTGTTCCGAAGCTGACGTCTCTGTAGTTGCTCTGTCCAGAGCTCGGGAGGGAATGTTTATCTTAGGAAACGCCGATCAGATGTCAGGACGCAGCAGTATGTGGAAGAAAGTGATAGAAGAGCTCTGCGAAAGTGATAGTTGCGGACGTGGACTTCCTGTTGCTTGTCATCAGCATCCCGAATCCGTGAATTATATCTCCGAGCCTGGGCAGCTGCCCAGCTTCGCTCCTGACGGTACGCAACATTACCTCACATACACAGTCTTTTCCTTATAACGCTGTATCTAACTTACGAAGGTGGATGCCAGCGTCTCTGTGAAGCTCGTCTGGCCTGTGGACATCTGTGCCCGTATAATGTCTGTCCTTTGCGTGTCTCTCCGCGACTCGACACTTAGGCCTCTGAATAATGCAGTGTCACCCCGACGACAAAAACCATGTTAGCGTCTCATGCACCAAGCTTTGCACACGTCTCTGCATCCGACAACACCCATGCTCCAAGCTCTGCGCAAAAGACTGCGGGAAGTGCTCTTCTGCAGTATCGAATGTGTTGCTTCCTTGTGGACATACTGCGTCGTCCGTACCTTGGTACGCTCACGTTTTGGATCTGTTTCCTGCGTATGCTTACTACTTTGGGTGTAGCCACATGCTGGACGATCTCGATAACGTCTTTTGCCTCGAACTCGTCTCGAAGCAGCTCAGGGGCTGCGAGCACACCGCTACAATGGCCTGCTCCTTAGACCCCTCCCGTTATGCATGTGAATCTCCCTGCGACCAGACAATGCCATGCTGTGGTCGACAATGCACCGCTAAATGCCAACAATGCCAGCATCTTTCGATGCCTCCGTCCGCGACGCCAGCCCAAGTTACGCCAGCCCAAGTTACAGTTACACCGCGCGTCTCGCATAGTCCACATCCCTGCAGGGCTTTACTCTACTGCAGCCACCAGTGCTCCAACACATGCTCTGTCGATCACCAACACTCCGCCAAGTGTCCCCGATCGTGTCGTCAGGAGTGTGTACACGCGACTTGTAGATTCGAGTGCTCGAAGCCTTGCGCTCCATGTCAGGAGGTGTGTTCTTGGTGAGTCTCAATGGTGATCACTGATCATTACGGGATATCTCACGACTCGTCCACCGTTAGGAATTGCTCGCACCACACTTGCTCTGTACCATGTGGATCGGTGAGTTATTTGTACAGGTTTCTCGTTTGGTGTTTCCAGCTTGCTTACCTTGTGATGGCTAGGTATGCGCTCGACTTCCCTGTGACTTGCGATG
Source organism: Pterulicium gracile (assembly GCA_004369125.1). Lineage (NCBI taxonomy): Eukaryota > Fungi > Basidiomycota > Agaricomycetes > Agaricales > Pterulaceae > Pterulicium > Pterulicium gracile. The sequence continues at coordinate 650,417 of ML178825.1, forward strand.
CGACAAACAACTCAGTTGTGGCCACCGCTGCCCTTCCGGTAAGCTTAACCAGATCGATTGATTGACCTAAACCGCTTCTGACTGGGTTCTTCTCAGTCTGCGGAGAGAATTGCAGCATACAAGTGTGTCCAACCTGCTGCAAAGACAAGAAGAACGATGTTGTGGACCTCTTGATGAGCACCACCCTTGGCAACATAGACCCGAACTCGGAAGCGCTGGAGAGCATCATCATTACCCTACCCAAGTGCAAGCATACTTTTACTGTCGAGACTTTGGATGGTCACTGCGACATGTCCTCGGTGTACGAGCGGGAGGTAATCAACGGCGAACCTGGTCGCTATCTTGCGCTCAAAGCTCCACCCAGCGACTTTCAAAAACCCCCCACTTGCCCTACCTGTCGCGCCGCCATCACCTCCCCGCGTTACGGTCGAGTGTTCAAGCGTGCGGATCTCGATATTCTCGAGCGGAATGTCGCATCCTCCATGTCATCCTCCATCTCTCAGATCAGCAAGACCATTTCCTCATGGAATATTCCCACGTTGGAGAAAAGGATGGAGGAAGCGGCTGCTAAACTTCCGAAAGAGCTGGCGAACGACCTGGGAGTCAAAGGCCAAAAGTGTACAGCAGCTCGCAATCAGATCCTGAACGAGCAACGCCACGCCCCCATCTCCCCAAGGTCCTTGGATCCCGCGAACAGTTCTCTTCACAGGATTCCGACGGCGATCTGCCTCCACTGGAAAAACATCACGGCTCCCATTTCAGGCAATTACCAGACCGCGTTCGAACTTGGCCAGACACGGTCCGCTCATACCAAAGCTTGGGAGTCCGCCTTCTCGTATATATTCCGTCAGGAGACAGATCGTGCGGTTGTGCAACCCTCGGATTTGCCTGCAGACGTGATAGCGCTTGCACAGTCTGTGGCTCGGCAGCGTATTGGACAGCCAGAACCATTGGCTGATAAGCGATACGTCGTTGAAGCAATCTGGGCCTCCCTGGAGAACCGATTCATCCAGGCCCAGCTGGGCGGGGCTCTACTGAAGGCGTTAGGAAAGCAAGTTGAGAATCCCGACCACGTCAAGCAGTGGGCGGCTTTTGTCCTTTTCATCCTTGAGTCCTGTGTTGGAGATGCAGACCGAGCCTGCAGGATTGCCGCGAGCTCGAAAGCTCGTAAACAGATGAGCAAGGCGTCTGTTCAGCTTTCCCGGGCGTACCTGGAACGCTTCCGCTTTAGCGTGGAGGTCGCGCAGCAAAGTGGGATCCTCAAGAATTCCGAGGTTCGGGCAGGCTATGTAACTCGCACGAGGAGCGGAATGGCTGAAGTCGCTGCAACGTTCCGAGCGGTTATGCAAGATCATCTCGCGAGGATTCAGACCGACTCGGAAGTGAAATGGCTGGCGGAGAACGTCAAATCGCCCATGAAGGCCCTCACAGATGAATGGGCCAGTTTGGAGCGCAGCCTACAAATGGAAACGGTTTATGAGCCCGTCTCTCTCCAGGAAAAGATCTCTATCGTCAAGGCTCTCAACTTTTGTACGTCGCCCGTCCTCGTTTCATTGCATTACTGTAGAACTTACCTGGTGATCCAGCGCACACTGGTCACTTCTACAACTGCCCCAATGGACACCCGTTCGTTATCGGAGAGGTACGTTGTATCTGTTTATTTGTGCAAATCCAGAAGCTCACGGCAGATCTCTGCAGTGCGGGGGCGCAATGCAGACTGCTCGCTGTCCTGAGTGCGATGAGCCTGTTGGGGGTGACAGTCACAACTTGCTTGGAACAAGCTCTCGTGCCAACGATTTGGAGCAAATCGCTACGGCGGAAGGTTCTCAGCGCAGTCCTTGGGCCTGGGCTCAGTAGGTTAGAGCAATGGGGTTGGTGTCGTCTTCTGGAGCTGAGATGTTATCGTGTACGTTGACAATGACTTGTGTTGAATGTGTCGTAGTTTTACATTGGACGAGACGGAGTGGTGAGCCCGCTGACTGTGGGTGGTGGTTTTCATGCGAGACTCTACTTTAAAACCCTTCGACGATGCCCCGAGTTCCGTGGGGCCTGCTAGTTTGTTCAGCAGTGTCTACGGCGGTAGCGAGGCGCTTTCTGATCCCTGTGCCGTTAGGCGTTGATAACCCCACGACATCGATTATGCTGTAAACCGCTGTAGAGAGCACGATGGTTCTCTGAGGCCCGGTCGAGTTGCTACGTACTCGTACTTGTTGGTTGGCCTTCATATAAAGGGGACAATGTTCACGTTCTGTAGAGCTACGAATCGAATATCGATGTGAATAACATCATAGTTACTTGTGCGAATCGCCGGATGAACCCAATCGAGATTGCATCGTCGGGATGCAAAACTCGCTCGAGAACGATAGGCGACATCTATAAACGAAGGCGAAACAGTTCCGAAGGTTGGAGGTGAAAAAACAAATCTTTGCAAGTAGTAAAACAACAGTCGTAGTACAGGAGCGAGATAAACGATCTAAGCTAGTAAAACAGTGGCATAACAAGAGGGAGGCAACTTATGATAAGAATAACCCATGTAATGAATAGCACTGAAGCGGGAAAAGGTCCATAAGTTCATGTAAGCAACAGTCCAGGAAGACGTCGTAAAGACGAATTTTTTAAGACGAAGCAGCGGCAGCGGCAGCAGCGCTCCCAGCGGCGGCGGCAGCAGAGGCAGATCCACCCGAGGCGGCAGCGGCGGCGGCAGCGTTCCCGGCAGCGGCAGCAGCAGCAGCGGAACCTCCTGAGGCGGCGGCGGCGGCGGCGGCAGCGTTTCCAGCGGCGGCGGCAGAGGCAGCACTACCCTCGTCCTTGTTGTCCTTGTTGTTGTCGTTCTTGTGGCCGCCATTGTGATTATTCTGGTGGCGACCAGTCTTGTAGTAGTTGTTGAACCAGTTGTTGTAGTTCCAGCCACCGTTCCTGGAGCCTCCGTAGCGGTAGCCACGGTACTCGCCGTTAAATGGCTCGGGCTCGCGAGCCTCGATCTCCTGGAAAGAACGACGTCGGTATAGTGAAGACAGTATGGAGAAATTGGGAGGACATACCAAGTCGCGCTTGGACGCGGCGGCGGCGGCGGCAGCAGCGTTACCAGCAGCGGCAGCGGCAGCGGAAGAGCCGCCGGCAGCAGCAGCGGCGGCGGCGGCGCTCTCCCCAACGTTGTTGTTGCCGTTGTACCCGTTGTTGTAGTTGTTGTTATTGTAGCCGCCGTAGTTGCGGTAGCCGTTGTAGCCACGGTATCCACGGTATCCGCCGTAGTAGGGCGCAGGCTCGCGGGTCTCCTAAGGGTGCGAACGTCAGAATCACGAAGAAGAAACATGATTAGTGATGAAAGAACGTACTAGGTCGCGCTTAGCGGCGGCGGCAGCGGACGATCCACCGGCGGCGGCATCAGAGTCTTTGTCGTACTCGCCGTAGTAGTCTTCGCTGTTGTAGTAGTCGTCGTTGTTGTAGTAGTCGTCGTAGCCGCGGTAGCCACCGTAGTTGCGGTAACGCTGATAACCGTGGTAAGGGCGATTCTCGTAGCTGTCGAAGCGGTCGTTGTCTCCACCGCTGGCGGCAGCGGCAGCAGCAGCAGCAGCAGAGTCACGGCCGTAGTTGCTAAAGGGCGCAGCGACAACAACGGTAACCATCGTGGCGAGGGTGATGACGGTGTTCATTTTGGCGATCATGTTGTGAGAGTGAGAGGTGGGAAGTGAGGTACGGTTGGGAGTGGATTTGGAAGGTGAAGTGAAGGTGAAGAGCGAAGGTGGGGTGGTGAAGTTCCCGGAGTTGCTTGGTACAGTTTTATACACTTCCAGCCGGTAAGTGGATGACCGAGAAATGCACCTACGCAAGGGATGCAAGTCAGCAGAATCACGATTTTTTGCGGGCCTCAGGAGGCGGATGAACGACTTACACTCCGGAGCCTGTCGCCCTGAGACTTTTGCCTCAGAACAAAGGACACTGCTCCTCTTGGAGCGGCGTTACGGCTCCTGGTCGCGGTTAACTCCAACAGTTGTCTCGAGTCGAAATTGCAGTGCATCTATGTAGCAAGCGAGCTTTAGTGTTGGCAGAAGAGCACAAACTCTGAGCCCAAAACACTGACCGTATAGCGAAAATCTCTTCTGCTCCCTTGCTCGGTCCTGCGGAACCATCGTTGTGCCTGCCCTGAAAAGCCTGGATCCGGTGTGCTATTCTCATCCTGGGCAAGTTTTCGGTGAGTAAAAGACGGAAGGTTCCTGCAATGCGGTCATCTTGTCGATCATAGAGTCATCGTCAGCACAAAATAAGCTTTTAGAGGGACCTCGGAGGCGGATGCTGGCCAGGGACCGCGGACGCGAATGTCAGACTCGGTACCAATGCGGTACCCAAACCAGAATGATTAGGCTGCCATATCGGCTTCGGCTTGCGTCCTTTGAGGTGCCTAGAACCCCAAAAGCGAGGAAAATAACCCTGAGATGACGCAGCCCAGGTGTGGGAGAAGAGATCACGATCGCAAGAATGAACAAAAATCACCGTACTGAGTAATGAATGACATTGCTGACGCAGTCGGGCCTTTTCAGGGTGCCGATGACTCGTAGAAGAGCTCTGGGGAAAGGAGTCTTGCGTAAACTGTACTGTTTGTGCTGTGCAAGAGTGGCCCGATTCCGAGCGAGTGCACAGAGGATTGCAATGCTGGGGGATTACCGCGCCGTGAAAGCGGACTCTTCACAGATTCGAAGACCGTGCGGTGAAAGGAGGATTAGGTAGCTATCCTCCTAAGTAGATATAATGAGATATGATTGCCATGTGGTGGAGTTGCGCCTTGAAGAGAACCGAGCATGGCTGTTTTCGAAGAGATATTGGTCTCTACTTAGGTTGGCTCCCACTGACTGTGGTCACAGACGGTCATAAACTTAACTGATGGTGGTCACAAAACATACTGATCTTTTGCAAAGCATCAACTGCCTAAAATGGAAGCGCCCTACGGGACGAGCTCATCGTTTGTGCTCGACATGCAGGGCTTCAGTACTTCAGTGGTCCTCTAGAGTAGGAATGCAGTACATCATCTCTCTGGACCCGGTTCATTCAATAAATGATTCAGTTTCAACAGTGACCCTCAACTTCAAAATGTCTTCGGCTTCCTGATCAAGCAACCGTCGACGTTCAGCATTTGAGTCTAAACATACTTCTACTTGAAGCATCTACTTCAATTTTTGGTGCAGAGTAGTGTATTCAAACCTTTTTCCAGCACTAATTCACATCTTGGACATACATCATGTGCCCTCCCCACGGTCGCGACTCCAAACGGCAACGCCTCATAAAACTGAAACACCAACCCCGCAGAGGACGGTCGGCGCACTTTATTGATCTTCCATCCCGTACCCAACAGCAACTCTTCTAAGTGGTCGAAGGTTCGCTCTTGGCCACCGAAAAACTTGAGCATCTGGAGGAGCAGTCAGATACAGTATAATCAGCAGCCCCTAGGTAGGACACCGAGCCACTCACCAGCATATCGAAGTTAAATATCAGCGATGATCCAGCACAAGGGAGTAAAGGAGACGGGGCTTCTTGATTTATATAGCCTAGCACACGGCTTGCAGAATCGCTTCCATGCACCGTCTCTCGACAAGCATACGGGACGACGCCGTTAACGACGACAAGTCGAAGCAATATTGCGAAGATTTCTGAGGATCTTCTGAACATAGTGGTCGGACCAGTTGTGCGTGATGTTCTTGATAAAGAAGACGTCGAAGTTGCGCTCGGGTTGGGGTTCGAGGAAGCTGTGAGCTGAGGGCAAGAGTTTGTTCATCAGAGAAGCAGTCAGACAACCCTACGCTGACTGCACGCACCCTCCAACAGCATTGCGGCCTTCCCGACACTTGCTTCAGAAAATCCTCCAGCCTGGGACTGAGCCTCAGGATTTGGGTAGATCAGATAAAAATGTAACAATATCAAGCGTGGAGGCGACCATGAAGACCCACTTGCTTAGCGTTTTCAACGGTCGCTGGAAGGTCCTGAACGATGTATCGAAGCGTGGGGTACGTTCTCGCCAGTGCAGTCACATACGTGCCGACCCCACCCCCCACATCAACGACGATGGAGCCAGAGGGCAGAGATTCCCAGGAATACCCTAGCGATAAATGCCCAGAAAGCTATCATCGACCGAACTCAAAGATCGAGGAGCTGCCACTCACCCTCTAGCATTGCTTCAGGAGAAATCATATGTTCTATCGTCTTCATCGCCAGATCGCATCTCTTTCGCTGGAAGTGCTGTTCCGGTTCAGAGTAGTATTCCTACATAGTAACGTCCCTGCCCAGATACATCGAGAGTGGGCACTGGTTCGGCTCTTCGGAGTGTCCTGTTCGCGGATTGGATACATTGTCCCAAATAAACCCAGATGCCTTGAAGTTCTCGTTGAACCTGCAAGCAGCACTGTAAGCACTTCGAGTGGCAGTAGCTGGCTGGAACGGCCACTTCCTGGTAATCCACGAGCGCCGCTATGCCTTTAGCACCGTCATACTTTGCATCAGGTCTGCGTTTTTGAGGACATCGGACCTTAGGGCGCAGGTAAATTAATCAGGAAGAATGTCCGTACCTCGCGTTCAGATCCGCACTAGGTTCCCCAGTGTCCAGAAAGACTAGACAAGCGGTTGTTACGGAAGACATTTGGCTCGGGCTCGTCGTAGATGTGATGACTAGCAAGGAATCGCAGGAACCGAGCTGAGGAGCAGTCACGTCAGCAACTGCATAACAGGAACTCCGATACGATACATTACTCACTCAACTTCTGGCTACTGAAGCCGTTCCTCTGAGCAATCTTCTTGACGTGCGATCCCTGGTCCCTGGAAACGCACAATCAACATGAGTCTTTGTGTATTGCACCAGTAAGAAGCACCGCACCGTAGAACCAGCCTCTTGGAGGGTTTCAGTGACATTCGTCGGGCTTTTAAAGGGCCTGCAGAGACCGGACGCGCCTTTGAAACTGAGTAGATTTGATGGCGACTTATAAACATACAGAGTATTCCGAAAGTACAGAGTATCCCGAAAGCATGTAGGAGACAGCCGGCCAGATGCGACAATGGGGAGAAGACACACAATCATAAAGAAGAGCAGAAATGAGAAGACGGATTTGATTTGTTGTGTCCCCAGCTGGTCGTGCTTCAGGACAAGTCGATGGCAGCAGAGATCACGCGGGGTGACTGTAACTTCACCGTAACCATTTTGAACCAGACCGTATACCTTCATCAGCCCATCGCAGACATGGCTTTCGAGTTCACCATTTATCTTATGCAACACCCGTGGTCTCCATCTCACAACACTCTGCAAGTAGCCTCATCTCAATATAGGCATCAACGACAACCTTGAAGTATACCCCGAGATGCGCACACAGCCGTACCTCTCATCTACCTCCCGATACTCTAATTCTCACGCTGCCATCATCAGTTGCAGCTGATCCGCCTCTCCAGACAACCTTCAACTTCCGTGAGCATTGGCTGCAGACGTCGAAGTCCTGCGTGCAGACTACAAGTCTCACCTCTCACTGTCCCTTCTTGAGCTTCCTCTTTTCTCCGAGTTGCGTATCCACGTGCACGTCTTTGGCAATGCTTGTTCCCATCGACGATACGAATGGAGATCCTATCGCGCTTTCACGGATGAGGTTTGGAACCAAACCCAGTACCAACTCCAACACAGAAGCATGGATACTAGGCCACACTTGTGCAGCTGTGAATTGTAGGGCACTGGCTACGCTGGACCCGAGCCAGACATACATGGTGTGTTGACCTCCTTTTCGTCCTCCTATATCAATGAAAGCATAGCATAAACCGTTGCTAACACGCCACCACTCTGCTCAGGGCACTTGGCACGACTCAACGGCTAATGCAGACATTGTTACCTCTGTGTCTGTCGATTTCGTCGGTGGGTGACTCTTCCTATTCTTATGCAGAGTATCAACTTAGAGCTCTATTTCGGCAGGCTCTGCGGTCTATGTGAAAGCTGTGCTAGCAGGACCCAATCCACCAGAGTTCATGGGCGGTCTTGACCCGGAGTACTACATCAGTATCAACGGAACAGCCGCTGGAACCTTCAAGCAACCAGCACCATCTACAGATCGCTCAGGACCTCAATTTCTATACAACATCACAATATACGAGAATACCACGCTACCTTTCGGGAGACACAGCCTCAACGTAGATGCCGGCAGGACTGGTGGTCCGCAAGTCCTGTTCTTGCTGGACGCGATCCTGTACGATGACGCCCTGTGAGTCCTGGCTCTAATGAGAAGGGCATCATCTGTGCACAGCGATGCTCATGCTTACAGTACCAGAAATAGTATCTCAAGAGATAAGCCAACCAGCGTTACCAGCGCGTGGCCACCCCTCGGGCCGTTCTCTGAAACCTCCCCAGGTCTACCTAACACAGTACTGGTTGGCCTTATCCTTGGACCTCTCCTAGACTGACACTTGGAGTTGGCATGACCATATTCGTACTAAGACGCCGGCACCGGCGTCGCGCTGTCTTTCCATCGAGCTCTGCTTCTGCCCTTCGTTACGACGCCGTGTTGGAAGAATCCGACACGTCGTGTCGACGGCCTCGAAACATAGCGCATGGTAGGTTCTCTTCTGCTTGCTTCAAAGTTTCACCAGATAGACGTGTTCTGACAACTTGTTTGTAGGTCAGAACCGCGACTCAACGCACGAACTCCCAGCCATATCCGTTCGAAACGACGATCACCAAACTAGCCCCACTGGCAGCCCTCGTAGATTGACGAGCACGGGTTCGGAGCCCATACCATCTTCCTGGACATCCTTCTCTGACGTTGCGGAATCATCGATGGCGGTCGATACCTACGTGGATAGATCATGGCGGAACTCTGACTGTTCTGGTCTAACGTCACGAGCAAGCACCCTTCCTGAATATTCCGGCTTCATTGGAAATCCTCCGGCGTACGATTAGCGTGACGAGCAGAGTTGAAATGGAGACAAAAGAAAGCAGGCCAGAACGGCTCACGAGAAAACAGACAATTATGGAGAGGTGGAAAGAAAAGCTCACGAGGAAACAACCAAGATGGAGAAGTGGAAAAGACTGCGGTCTTTTATGATGAGGAAGACATGTATACATTAATGAATTGAAGTGCAAAGCAAGTACGGACGCTGATTGATAATATCAAGCAGGTAGCAGAGAAAGTAGAAGGCACTGGGGAAAAGCTGCAAGCTAGAATTTATGCCTTACGATGCGGCAGCGGCAGCAGCAGCAGCGGAACCACCGGCAGCAGCGGCGGCGGCGGCAGCAGCAGACCCCCCACTTGCGGCAGCAGCAGCAGCGGAGGAGTCTTCATGATCACCACCGTACCCGCCATAGTCGCCACCGTATCCGCCGTATCCGCCGTACCCTCCATAACCCCCGTAGCCGCCATAGCCGCCGTAACCTCCATAGCCACCGAAGTTGGGCTCGCGGATTTCCTACACTCATCTATCAGAGCTAAACGAGGGAAATTGAGCTGCTAAATACTTACGAGGTCGCGCTTGGAAGCAGCAGCAGCAGCGGCAGCAGATCCACCGGCGGCGGCGGCAGCAGCAGCTGCCGAGTTACCTCCTCCACCGTAGTTATCGTAACCTCCGTATCCTCCATATCCTCCATATCCGCCGTACCCTCCATAACCGCCATAACCACCGTAGCCACCATAGCGATCAAAGTTAGGCTCGCGAATCTCCTACAATCATACCATCAGAGCTGGACGAAGGAGCTTGGCCTGCTAAACACTAACGAGGTCGCGTTTGGAAGCAGCAGCGGCGGCAGCGGCAGAGTTGCCTCCTCCACCGTAGTTGTCGTACCCTCCGTACCCTCCGTATCCCCCGTAGCCGCCATATCCTCCGTAGCCTCCGTAGCCGCCGAAGCCGCCATACCCTCCGTACCCGTTGTTGCCTCCATACCCACCATCGCTGGCAGCCGCGGCAGCAGCAGATGAGTCGCCGCCATTATCGTATCCACCAAAGTTGGGCGTGGGTGCAGCGAGAGCTGATGTGCTCAAGAGAGCGAGAGCAATGAAGTTCTTCATGTTGGAAAGCATGATGAGTGAGTATTGTTCAACGGACTGCTGGTTGTTAAAGGGCTGGATGAGATGGGACAGCTGAGTGAAGCTGATGATTTCCTGCTGCTTTCTGGCAGCCTTTTATACGAATTACGAGCAGCATCGTGTCTGACTACGGCAGGCAGTTGTGAAAGACTGGGTGGGAGTCAGCTCATCGAGAGAGAGTTTGACGGCTGCGGTTCCTGTGTTCGGGAGGCGTTAGACGAGGCACTCGCTGGAACCGGAGGGTCTGCGATCAAATCCCAGACATGGAGGAAGCGCCAGCTCATCTATCTTGGGCGACGACGAGGACCACAGCCGCAGTTTACTGGAGGAAAGATTCAAAGGTACATTGGGGCACCCTATTACGCGCATGACCAGCGTATCGTCAGAGATACGCAGTGCATGCGCCATCGTTTGAACTCACATTCTGAGAAATCTAGCTGCCTCTCTCTGCCCCTCCAGAAATGCCTTATGGCCTGTCCCTAAGAGTCTGGTTTCGATCAGGCTGCAGAGCTCAACGCGGAGGAGCTGAAGCCAGTGAAACCATCATAGGAGTCGCAGTAGTCATCCCAGATGCTTTCCGGATCTAGAGCTCCCTTTGACACTTCGGAGCCTCAAACGTCTCGTCATCGAAGACGCCCCCAGAATCAAAGGCACCAAATCCCTCCTTCCCCACCTCCGCGCTCCGCTCCTTCGCCATCTCTCTATTCACCTCCTGGATCCCCCCACGTACAAATCCCTCGAGAAGTTCATCGTTAACTCCTCCTGCCACATCACCTCCCTCGCTGTCCGAGTTCACGTCAGCTCACCAGAGGCGAAGAACGTCCCTCTCACCATTTCCGCTCTCGAGCGCCTTTTCCACAGCCTACCAGACCTCCAATCGCCGGACTTTATCCCCGTGCGCCGGCAAAAGCATCAGGAGATCACGACGGTGGTTTCTCGGTTACCTCGCACACACCGCCGACCGACCTGCCTTCGTTGGAACATCTAACATTGGGAGACATCACAAATTCCCGCGTTCACCCATGTTCCCATACTCAATGGACGCCAAGTTGATCACCACGAAAGAACATTGGGCGTTCTGGAAGGCTAGGAATGAACTGCTCGTGGACGCTGTGAGGGCGAGAACAATTGAGATGCCGGACGTGGTGGGGTGAAGGAAGCTGAGAACGCTCAGGTTTTAGTTTCGATCTCTATGTGAAATGTGATCCCGGAAAGCCGCTTACGGATGGGTTGGCTGCGATTAGTCTTGAGACTGGCTTGCGAATTCTTTACGACTGTCTTGATAAGTTCGAGGCTAGTCGTTGGTTGATACATAGCGAGCAGTGATTGATACTGCACTACATATCCCTACTTTTAGCTCGATTTGCAGCGCATTAACCAAACTTGACATAACGAACATTGTGTTAAAGAGAGGAGGGTCTACTAATACTCTTTCGTGATCGAGGAAGAATATGGATAGATTGAGATGCAAAGGATGTACAGACGATAACTGATAATAACAGACAGCAGGGAAAGTGAAAAAAGTTGGAGGACTGCTAGCTACAATGTATGCCTTATGATGCGGCGGCAGCAGCAGCAGCAGCAGCAGAACCACCGGCAGCGGCGGCGGCGGCGGCAGATCCACCACTAGCGGCAGCAGCTGCAGCAGCGGAGGAAGAGTCGTCTCCGTATCCTCCGTAACCGCCGTTATCGCCGTACCCGTCATACCCGCCATACCCACCGTAGCCTCCGTAATCTTCATACCCGCCGTAGCCGCCGTAGTCTTCGTAGCCACCGTAGCCACCGTAACCGCCATAGGGTGCGCGAGATTCCTACATTGACACACTAATCAGAACGACGAGGAGTAAACAAAGACAACGATGAACGCACAAGATCCCTCTTAGAGGCGGCGGCAGCGGCAGCAGCAGCAGAACCACCGGCAGCGGCGGCGGCGGCGGCGGCAGATCCACCACTAGCGGCGGCAGCAGCTGCAGCGGAGGACGAATCATCATCGTAGCCTCCGTATCCGCCGTATCCTCCATAGCCTCCATATCCACCATAACCGCCGTAGCCACCGTAACCACCGTAGCCACCGTAGCCACCGTAGCCACCGTAACCTCCATACCCGCCGTAGGGTGCGCGGGATTTCTAAACACAGTGATCAGAACGGGGAAGATGAGATAGATGATGGGAAACGTACAAGCTCTCGCTTCGAGGCGGCAGCAGCGGCGGCGGAGTTGCCTCCTCCACCGTAGTTGCCGTAACCGCCGTATCTGCCGTATCCGCCATAACCTCCATACCCGCCGTAACCGCCATACCATCCATACCCATCGTTGCCGCCATAACCGTCATCGCTAGCAGCCGCGGCGGCAGCAGCAGATGAGTCTCCTCCGTTGTTGTATCCACCAAAGTTGGGCATGGGTGCAGCGAGAACTGATGTGCTCAAGAGAGCGAGAGCAATGAAGTTCTTCATGTTGGAAAGCATGATGAGTGGAGATGTCGAACGAGTTTCTGCTTGCTTGAAGGGCTGGGATGAGGTGGGACAGCTGAGTGAAGCTGATGATTTCCCGCTGCTTTCTGGCAGCCTTTTATACGCATTGCGAGCAGCATCGTGTCTGACTACGGCAGGCAGTTGTGAAAGACTGGGAGTCAGCTCAGCAAGAGAGTTTGACGGCTGCGGTTCCTGTGTTCCGGAGGCGTTAAACGAGGCACTCGCTGGAACCGGAGGGTCTACGATCACAGCCCAGACATGAAGAGGCGTCGCTTGATCTATCTTGGGCGACGACGAGGACCACAGCCGCAGTTTACTGGAGGAAAGATTCGAAGGTACATTGGGGCACCCTATTACGCGCATGACCAGCGTATCGTCAGAGATACGCAGTGCATGCGCCATCGTTTGAAATCACATTCTGAGAAATCTAGCTGCCTCTCTCTGCCCCTCCGGGAAGGCCTTATGCCCTGTTTCTGAGAGTCTGGTTCCGATCAGGCTGCAGAGCTCAACGCGGACGAGCTGAAGCCAGTGGAACCATCGTAAGAATCGCAGTAGTTACCCCAGATGCTTTCTGGATCATCGGCGGAACGCTTTTAGGTTCAGGAACTGCGGTGCGCATGTTAGACGTCGCGGTTAGGGTCAGACTTTGACAAAGTGAGCTTTCCCTAGCTAGTGCCTTAGTCCGTTGTCATTTTCACCCTACGCGCCTCACGAAGCATACGTTGCAAAGAGTGCGTTATTACGGTCCTTGATCTTACGGTAAGTACTTGGAACGAGGTTGATAGAAGAAAGAAGGGTGAATGAAAGCACGAGCAGCGAAACCATCACTGATTGCATACTCTGAAATAAGTCATAAATTTGTGATCTTACCTCTCTTCACTGACCTCCTTCGGCGTTTCGTCCCAAAAAGGCAATACGCACTACCGCCAAGTGCTCGCAGAGTGGACGAGGCGTCTGATGCGTCTCGCAGTAACAGGTCGCTGTATCTTCAGGGACTATAAATCCTCAAATATTCTCTGGCACGGAGCTTTACAATGACATAGTGCAGGAAGATGATACAAAGAGATGATGCGTATAATGTACGAAAGATGGTCACAACCACGGGCCTTGATGGAAAAATTGAGACGGTTGCAAACATCGCGGTGGTAAAGAGATTTCCATTGAGTTCAACATTAGGGACGAAGATGCAAATCTTGCATGATGAAGCATGTTGCTTAGACTATCTCAAGAGATGGCCGACACAAGCTATCTTCCTGCCAGCGTGAGAAATTTAAACACATGAATTTGCAGAAAGACACGCTGGGCTTGGTAACGGTACTCGAGCGCCTTCTGCTAAGCTTTACCCGTTGAGTCACAGAGCTCCTCATCCACTTACCTTCTCGCAGACCTCGCACCTTCCATCTGACCTCCCACAAAGCTTCGTCCAAACAATCGCCATGTCGATCATACGGAGGCACTCAAAAGATGCAGAAGTAAGTGAGGGGTATACATTTCTAACGTGAGCTAAGAATACATTGTGTTTGAGCCGGCGGCGTCTAAATTCTACGAAATATCTAAAAAGTCTAGTGAGATCATAAGAGCATGAGAAGTCAAACATTGGTTTTAGAATATGGTGGTCCGATCAGCGAGAAGGAACCCCGAAAGGAAGTGTAAGATAACTAGGAAATAAAGATACCCAGGGGGGGGGGGAAAGAAGGTGACGCGGCGCATACGCGGTAGCTCATGCATCATGCTTGGGAGAACCCAACCTTCCCCTTCGAGTCCTCCTCCGCCCTCATCTGCTTCGCGATCTTCAAATCCAAGCACGGCGCAAACGAGCTCATCCCTCTAATCCTCGCACCGTACTTATAGAACAAAAACGGACTCGGCGCCAGCACAAGCGCAATAAACCCAAACAGCGTCGCTGCCCAGTTCACCCCGAGCTTCGTGAACATCTGGGTGGTAAAGAGCGGGAAACAGGAGGCGACGAGGGAGCGCGTCATGGCGTTTGCTGCTAGGGCGGAGGCGGCGTACATGAGGTATGTTTCGACGAGGTAGGTCTGTCGGAGAGATTTGAGTATGAGTATGAGAGCGGGAGGAGGGAGGAAAAGGGGAGACGTACCAAGAAGGACATGAACACTAAACTAACGCTCATCCCGATCAACACCACGCTCACCGCCGGAACCGCCCAATGCACACTCTCGTAATGCCCGGACCACCCCAGCCAGAAACATCCAATCACCATCAGCGGTCCGCCAATCATTGCACCAAACAATCTTTGTTCGGGGGGTGGGAATCCTCGCCATTTGGGGAGGAGGGTGGGGTAGTGGCGGGAGGTGAAGAAAAAGATGAGGGCGCCGAGGGTGGTCCCGATGCCTACGCCGATGAAGATGAGGGAGGATTGGAAAAGGGTGAAGCCGCGGACGCGGATGAAGACGATGGGAATGGCTTGGAAGACTGTTGTGTAATATTATATGAACAATTGAGACTATGGTAGGTGGGGAGAGAGACGTACGAGCATAGAGGACACCGTAGACGAGAGAAAGGTAGATGGTCGAAAGGAGCAAGATAGGCTCGATGGCGAGCATATGGAATGGTCGGTAGATCGTGCGCTTTGCGAGAGCCTTCAAATCCCAATCTTGGTCTTCGTGCTCGGCCATGACTGTCGAATCTGGGTTGTCCTTTCGCATTTTCCTTGCCTACAAAGGAGCGAAGCGGATGAGTTTGGTACGAGATGAAGTTCAACGAATGTGCGCACCTTCTTAGCAAGAATAACAGGCGCGTACGTCTCGTCGAAAAACGCAATCATCATAACCGTCACCACGCCCGCGAACATCATCATAACCCAGTACACCCAGTGCCAGCTGACCCCACTCTGCATAATCCTGCACAGAACCCATCAGCACCCGTCTACACAACAAACAGAAACAGACGTACGCAGCGCTAACAATCGGTCCACACACGGGCCCCAAAAACACACAGGCCGTAAACAATCCCGTCGCCGGTCCCCTCCCAATCGGGTCCCAAATGTCGGCAATCATACCGCCGCAGTTGGTGAGCGGCGCGGAGGCAAAGAAGGCCGATAAGAAGCGTGTGATGAGGAGGGTTTCGATGTTCTTCGCGAGGGGCTGGCCGAGGATGAAGAGGGTATAGAGGGTGAGCGCGACGACGAATACTGGGCGTCGTCCGACCACTTCTGAGCCGGGGCCCCAAACGATGGGCTGTAGAGAGGAGAGGAGATAAGTGAACTGGAGAAGATTGGAAATAAAGACGAAGGTATGACGCACACCAAAGGTATATCCGAGCAAAAACACGGTGGTGACGAGGTATGACACTTCAGCCGAAACGCCAAACACCGGTTCCATTTGCATCATCGTTGCCGTTGGTGACGAAGAAGCGAACGTTCTACATCCGAGCAAACGTCAACACCGCGTCCAGTAAACAGGCGAAATATGGAGACGTACACATTCAAAGTGACGACACTAGCCATGATCGTTATTATCCACTTCTTCCGCCGAGTCCAGTTTTGAGGGTTCGATGGGTCGTCGGGGCCATCCCACGTAACAAAGTCGGCCTTCTGCTTGCCCTTCTCGGATATGGGAGTGGACGCGACTGGTGTCGGTGTGCGCGTTACATCGTCGTTGAAATGGGTCGGAGGTTCTCGTGGGTCATCACCTCCGTACGTCTCCATTCTCGCTTCGTCGAGTTGGACTTCGCGGTCCAGAGCAGTGATCGATGATCGAGGCGTCGAGTGCATAGTCGGCGATTGACTTTCTGACATGTGTGGATGCGGATGTGGGTGCGCGGCCATAGTGAGGGAGGAGGGCGGGTGGTAATTGAAGGAATCCTTTCACGGTGACATGTACTTTATAAACAACAAGTACCCGATGGCCGTACGATGAAAAAATCAGGGTTGGGGTGAATAGATAAGCATATGTCGTCCGGCATAGCGCAATCACGAAAATGATCTGCCGTTGACGGAGGAGGGTAGTGGTGGCGAGTGGAATGAACCCGGCGTCTATTTCCGAGTGGAAGAAATGTCAGAGCACCGGGATCGGGAAGCGCATAACCGGACGATAACCGGGTAGTACAAGGGGTAGTACCCGCTTCGTAGCGCACACAAAGCAACCACCCAAGGCTCTTCGTCAGTTAGAATATTCGTCAGTGAGATACATCTGAATACACTTTGCCTGCAGTTTGATAATATGCCAAAGCAAAACTCGGTTTCCTGTAGATAATCAGCATGCTGGGCGGTATTTCTACCCAGCAGTAACCGGTTTAGCACCTGCATGCTATAACTTGGTCTAGATCTGCTACAGCCATCGTCGATAGGTACTACAAACCAATTACACACCTCGTAGGCCGCAGCAACCGCGCCTTTGCTGCTCTATAGCGTTTCGACACAAAGACACAGTGACACACAATATTTACCGGTGAGAGGCGCACCTCCGATAACCGGACCAAGAGGCTATTTATAACAAGGAACGGGTACCTTCCGAACTCCGAGCTCCGAACTCCGAAAACTTCGGGGTTGCTTCGATCACCGAGGTGCGCCTTGGGTGCGCTTCGTAGCCTCGCAGGTTAACGGCGCGGTTGCCCACTGCGCTCGCCGAGTAATGAAGCGAGGTATATTATCTCAATCAGAGGTAAATACACCTATGTATATTTGCGCATTGTAACACCAGCGACCTCAACGAACGCCCCAATATGGCCTAGAGCCTAGCAAAATCTGACCATCCTCGGTTGGCAGTCCTTGAACTCACTCCTTCCCAGCCGACTTCTTCAACAACGCTGTCAAAGTCGCATTGGCGGGCTGCACGAACGTTCCCCTGTAATGAGCACGATCTGGATAAAACCTATCAAGCAGTATAAATAGGAGACCAACTTACTTTGCATCAACGAGTCTAGTCCCGTTCATATCTTCCACCGTGCCTGTAACTTCCGCCTTGCGACCTTTCGCGGCAACGAGTTGGGTTCGAATGACGATCCACTGCGAACGACAGTATTTTTCAGTAAAAGTCATAGGTAGTAGGAACGTGAACTGACTTGATCAGCCTTCGTCGGCGCTCTATACTCTATCGTCAAGTTCGCAGTAACTCCAACCTTACTCGGAAGATTATTACACGCCTATTCCACAACTTATCAGTTCAACCTTCCCACCACAGATCCAAAACCCAACATACCGTTCTACTCAACGCCTCATCCAAAAGCGTCGCCATCAACCCCCCATGCACGATCCCCTGATGCCCACAGAGCCCCTCCCCAAGATGCACAAACACCACACACTCAGAATCATCCTCCTTGCATCTTACTAACGGCGCGACGCCTAGTTTTCCGGGACCGGAGAGGGTGTGGGCGCTGAGGTGGTTGGCGCGGCGATGTGGGGGCACGTCGGCGTAGGCGCGGAGTTCGTAAAAGGAGGGTGCGAGGGCGCGGTGGGATTTGAGGAGGGGAAGGGATTGGAGTTCGGATTCGAGATCCAGGGGTTTGGGGGAGTCTGAACTCGAGGCTGGTGAACTTGGGGTTATTGAGCTTGGTGGGTGTGCTGAGCCGCTGGTGAGTGGTGCTGCGGCGAGAGGGGGCAGGAACAGGAGTTACTGGCGCTTTGTAATGTGGGCTTTGAGCTGGAGTATGACCTCAGCGACCTAGCAGACGCACGAGGAAGGGAACGCTGTAACAGTCGCAACGACATGAACGGAATGTGCAGGTGTGCTAGGGTGTGCTGTTGGCGTAGACCGTTCCGACTGGTGCCGGAGCCCAACATGTTTGATCCGAGCTCCGAGCCGCCGATTCTTTTGGACTTGACCTCCTCTTTGGGAGATACAGTAATCCACCGTGGATGTCATTGTCAGCTGGAAATGCTTACTGCAAAGCTTGCCTTGTATCGTTCCTCGAGGCGGGCGATCGTTGTGTAAATACTTTTACGTGTTTGGACTGTGCGATCGTACCACCACGAGAAAGCAGCTCGTCGTCGAGCTGCGAGCGTATGTATTGTAAAGCATTGCATTCTATCATCCATACTTTCTGTGAGCCCACGACGACAGAGATTGGGCTATCCCAATTAGAACACCAAGTCCAGAAGGTAGGTACAATACCGCTCCCTCATCGTCCCTTCTGCCTCGACGACCCCTTCTTCCCTTTATCGCCCCCGCCCGACTTCCCCACAACCGTCACCCCCTTCCCATTCTTCACCATACTCTCCAGCGCCTTCTCCTTCTCCCTCTTCACCCCTCCTATCCCCTTCACCTTCTTCGTAGTAGTCCCGTTCAGCGCCCGCGCCTCCTTAGCCTTATCCACAGCCTCGCGCATTTTCTTCTTCTGCTTGCGGTCTTTCGTGCGAGCAACTTTCTTCTCTTGGGGCGTGAGCTCTGATTTGGAGCGGAGGGAGGACGGGGAGGGGGCGAAGATTTCTTCGGGGGCGAGCATGGTGGCGATGGATTGGGTGGTGGGCATGGCGGATTCGAGGGAGGCGGTTGCGACGTTGGAGATGGACGCGATGGTTGTCTTTGGCTGGATCGAAGATTTCGTTAGCACGGTGTTTGGCGATAGCATTGAACAAAACGAATGTAGAACGAACCTGCTTCGGCGTATAATGCGCATTACAGAGCGCATCCAGCTTCGCACAAATCCCGTCCCACATCCCCTCCAGCTCCGCATGCTCCTTCGCCAACTTCCCGTCCCTATCATCCACGCCCGTCGCACCGCCCTGCGCAGCCATAAACTCATCCTCGTAGCTCTTCCCCAGCCCCTCCTTATCCCTCGTATCCTTCAGCTCAATAAGTCTACTCGGGAGGAACGCCTTTTCTTCCACCACCCTCCTCCTCACCACGTCGTCAAAGTCCTCCGCGAGAATCCTCGCCTTGATGCGCTCTTCGAGGTCGTGCACGACTTCTTCGGTGATGACGGGCGTGGGCTTGAGCGTGCGG
Source organism: Pterulicium gracile (assembly GCA_004369125.1). Taxonomy (NCBI): domain Eukaryota; kingdom Fungi; phylum Basidiomycota; class Agaricomycetes; order Agaricales; family Pterulaceae; genus Pterulicium; species Pterulicium gracile. The sequence goes on from ML178825.1 coordinate 669,826, forward strand.
TCGAAGTCGAGGTCGGCTTCGAGGGTGGAATTTTTGGGCCGGGTGCGGGAGGTGGTTTCGCCGCCGAGGACCCAGTCTTTGGGGGCGACGTTTTCGGCTTCGAGGGCGATGATTTGGGCTTTGAGGGAGGCTTGGCGTTTTTCGTGTTGGGTGAGTTCTGGTGGGGTGGGGAAGGTTAGTATAATGCGGATGGGAAGAGGGATTGGAGGGGAATGTACTCACCGGCGGCGGGGTCGGCTTCGTCGTCGGAGGCGAAGAGGTCGTCTTTGAAGCGGTCGATGGTGTGTTGGCCGGCAAAGTCGTCGTCGGAGGCGTCCATCTCTATGTCTTTATCTTCGTCCTCCTCGTCATCGAGTTCGGCCATGTGTTTGCGCTTCTTCGACTTCGACTTCGACTTGGGCGCAGGGAGTTCGTCTTCGTCCTCCTCGTCTTCGTCCATTTCATCGTCTTCATCGTCTTCCTCGTCTGAGAGCATGCCCATACCAAACTCGCCGTAATCATCTTCGTCTTCGTCATTTTCGTCGTCGTCATCCGCAAGAGACGAGCCGTTTAGGGGAAGACTCTTCCCGCGGCGCTTGATATTTTTCACCTTCACCTCTTCGTGGAACCGTACACCACCCGCTTTTTTCTTGGGCGAAGAAGAAGAGGGTGACGGCGCAGGCTTGAATTTCTGTACCGAGGGGACCTTGGGCGGTGGGTCGAAGAAGTCGGTGTACAGGATATCTAAATGCAAATGCGTAGGGAAGTTAAGAGTGTAGACAGAGAAAATGAACGAGCAATAGAACTTACCGCCAGCATCGGCCGCCTCATCCTCCTCGTCATCTTCGTCCATAGCACCAAAGGTGTTCCCACCTCCCTCCTCGAGATCCTCCTCGTCAAAGCTCATCTTCCCTCCCACCGGAGCGAAGAAATCGAACTCTTCCTCCAGCTCTTCGTCGTCCTCGTCGCTTCCATCGTCCAGGTCATCCCTCAGCGAGCCCTTGCCCGCCGACCGAGCCTCAGCAGCCTCAGTCTCGTTATTAAACGCATCGATATCGAAGAACCCGTCGTTGAGCCCGAACTTGTCCTTCACAAGCTTCTTGCTCTTACTTCGTTTCGACTTTTTGGAGGCGGGGAGGAGCTCGGATTCGGAATCAGGTTCGGAGGAGGGGTCGCGGAGGGGTGCGACGGCTTCGCCCATGTCGAAGGAATCCCAGACGTCTTCCTCTTCTTCATCGTCTTCGTCTTCTTCCTCGCTGTCGTCTTCTTCGTCCTCTTCACTGTCGTCCTCGTCTTGATCGTCATCCTCGCTATCGAACTCCCCGAACTCATCCTCCATGGCCTTGAGCATATCCGCCTCGTCCCCAACCGGCCCCTCCTCCTCCTTTTCTTCATCACTCGCCTCCTCCTTCACCGCGCTCTCCAACATCTTCGACACGCGCTCGGCCCTCAAGTCCAGCTGAGCCCAGATCTGATCTTCACCCATATCGTCGGTATACAGGGATATGAGCTCTGTCGGCTGAAACGCCTTGAACTTCGACTCTCGGCCCTTTTGCTTCTCTTTCGAGTAAGCTTGGGAGCGTGTTTGGGGTGCGGAGGACGGGTTGAGGGAGTCGAGGAATCGGGTGATGTGTGGGAGGGAAGTTGGCTCAGATTCGAGGGCTGCATTCATTCCTTCGTTAGCACAACCTAGTAGCAAAACCGAGACGGAGAGAGAAGACGCACAGAGGTCGAAGAGGAACTTGACTGCGTCCAAAGCAGTCTTTTGCATCTCGTCGCTTCCTCGAGCGAAGGATTCAGGCGTGGCAGAGACGGCATTTGCTAGTGCATTGAGCTGCGGTGGGAGTTGAACCTCGGTTCTTTCGTCTTCAGCCATTTTGGTAGTGTATTCCGCGATGGAGGACCGGAGAAGGAGGAGGTGGTCGTCGAGCAGGAGAAGGAGTGAATTTTGACACAGCCACACGGAGGCTTCAGTTCGTGTCTGATCGCAGCTCCCTCGCCACTGTTAACGACGACGACGATCGCGATGTCTTTCAAGTCTCTAGCGGTGTATCCACCGACGCCTGTTACGGCTCGAGGAACGGCGACGAAGCTGAGCGCAAGCAAGGGGAAGATCACGTATGGAAACGGAAGGATCGCAGTGGTATGTTGTTGTTGTGCACATCATCTCGTTAAGCTATGCGTACTCATAGGACCTTCTAGTTACACGACATTAACGTGCGTAGTCGAGTATACGAGACTTCAATCGGTACCGATGCGATGTATAGAACCCTGGGCTCTCGACGGCATACGCAGGGCACACACAGAACGTCACCGTCGCGAAGATATCGCCAACAGGGTACTACTGCGCTTCTGCAGATGCACATGGCACTGGTGCGCTCATTTCAGCACTTTCATATTCACCCATGTTCATGAGTATATGCAACGGGTAGTCCGAGTTTGGGATCTCGTAGGCGAAGACCAGACTCTCAAGGGCGAATACCGTGCGATTGCTGGTCGGATGTGAGCCCCTACTCCCAACGATATCATGTTACTACAACTTATCGAGTATGCACCTCAGTAACGACCTCGAATGGGACGGAGAGAGTAAGAGAATCATTGCTGTTGGTGACGGGCGAGAGAAGTTTGGACATGCGTTTATGATGGACACCGGCACTTCGACGGGGGAGATTATCGGTCACACAAAGGTGTGTCAGCGTCGTGGTCGCCTTCGCTCTGGATCCATTGTTGACCGGGAGTGCAGGTGATTAATGCAGTGGCGATTCGCCACCAGCGTCCATTCAGAGCGGCGACTGCGGGCGACGATACGCAGATTGTGTTCCATACGGGTGCGTGGCTAGAGATCTAGTTCTCAGCCTACTCAACTCATCAGGATAGCCCCTTAGGTGTGCCGTTTAAGTACGAGAAGGTGCGTTCCTTGCGTCTCTATGCATCCCCTGCGACTTACTCGGGCATACCACAATGACGATAGACGATCAAGAACCACACGAAATTCGTTCAAGACGTTCGATACGCACCCTCAGGAGACCACTTTGCCAGTGTCGGCTCCGACTCGAAGATCTTCCTCTATGACGGAAAGACAGGCGAAACAATCGGGGACTTTGGCGGGGAGGGACACAAGGGCAGCATCGTGAGTACCCCCACCATGTCGGTGTGAAAGTTGGGAAGACGCTGATTGGATTGGTTGGCTGTAGATGGCTTGCTCGTGGAGCCCCGACTCGAAGACGCTCGTCACTTCCGCGGCGGACTGCACCGTCAAGCTCTGTACGTTCTAAGTCTCCTCCCGACCTTGATTCCGAGTCGTCGATTAAGTTCACTATATAGGGGATGTCGAAACCCGCACCGCCGTCACATCCTACTCCCTCGGCTCTGGCATCCACCACCAACAAGTCGGTGCCGTCTGGTCCGGCGAAGCTGACATCGTCTCGCTCTCCATGTCCGGCGATCTCAACGTGTTCGATAAAAGGGTGGCGGACAAGCCGGGAAGGGTGATCAAGGTGAGTACTTGTTTATCCCTCCTCACACCGTCCCGTACTGACTTCCTCGCCAGGGCCCACAAAAACCCATCACATCCACCGCACTTCCGTCCTCTTCTACCTTCCTAGCCGGAACCGCCGACGGGCGCGTCGTAGCGTATTCCGTTGCTGGGGATGAGCTGAGCGAGGCGCGGCACGTAGCCGGAGATGGGCACACGAACTACGTTTCTGGGCTCGCATCTGCAGGCGAGGCGGGCAAGGCTTGGAGTATTGGGTATGATGATCGGGTTAGGGAAGTGACTGGGTCTGCTGAGGTTGCGTTCTCTGTGAGTTTCTGTTCTTTCATTGACCTTGCAGAGCACTCATTGACATGTCGAAGACGTCGGCGCCACCAAGCACCTCCTCGCAGCCACGCAGTGTCGCTGCTGTTGCAGACGGGACTGTATTCGTCGTCGAGCTGGGATGGGGCGTTGAGGTGTTCCAAGGGGGCAAGAAGGTCGGGGAGTTGAAGACAAAGTATACCCCGGGTTCTGTGGCCGCTGTGGGAGGAGTCGTTGCTGTGGGCGGCGAGGTGCGTTCTTTGTCTTTGCTCGGTCTACGGGCTTCTTTCGCCTTTAGGAATGTGGTGACTTATATACCAGCGCATAGGACGACACGAAGGTCCATCTATACGACTGGACTGGGTCGGAGTTGAAAGAGACGGGCGTGCTGGAGGGGAACAGAAGTGCTGTTAGTGCGGTTGCGGTGTCTCCCGATGGGAAGATGATCGCTGCTGGCGAAGTATGTTCTTCCTCCTTCTTCTCCTTCTCCGGACGCTCAGAGTATGTTTCCATGTGTAGACAAGCGGCAAGATCTTCCTGTTCGATGTCGCAGAGAAGAAGGTCCGTCTTCCCTCCCGTCTCTCCCTTTTAGACTGCCCCGCTAATCTAGTCTCAACCTACACCCAGCTCATCACCTCCCGCTGGTCCTTCCACTCCGGCCGCATCAACGCCCTCTCCTTCACCTCCGACTCCAAGCACCTCGCCTCCGCCTCCCTCGACACCAACGTATACATCTGGAGCGTCGAAAAGCAGATGCGCAATATCGCGATCAAGGGCGCGGCGCCGGGGGGTGTGAATGCCGTTACGTGGCTTGGAGAAGGAGGGGGTGGGAAGCAGAGGTTGGCGAGTGCGGGGGCGGATGCGTGTGTAAGGGTTTGGGATATCACGTTCCATTAGGTTTGGGGTGATATGGACACTGAACTTGGTTAATGTTTGAAACCGCCTAGGAGAAACATAAGTTGTACGAGGGCGCTGTACGTTGTGCATTGAACACTGGCTTGAAATGATCTGTGTGGGCTGGGTGGCAGCTTGAATTGCTATTGCCTGCAGCTGTGAATCACGAAGTTATCCTGGGAGTTTGCGCAGCCCTTCGACTTGCCGAGCAGATGCGTCATCTTTACTGTAAAGCAGCTCAATCGTCTCTGCGCTGTATTCATTTTCCAAGGACCGCGTCAGTCGGCCGGCTTTCTTGACGTGCGCTTGTACAAGCGACTGAGCAGACCAGGGTGCCTGCCAGGGCTACACGTCTGCCGGCTAGCACTATCATCAGGTCTATAAGTACGTCGTCAAAATAGGCGGGCCTCCCTACCGAACTGCAGCAATCATGAAGTTCTCCTGGTGGAATTTCATCGGCACCCAATGGTCTCGCCCTCTTCCAGTTGCTCACGAAGATCTCTTTGGACAAACTGTGGTCGTCCTAGGTGCTAACACTGGATTGGGCTTGGATGCTGCCAAGCACTTTGCGCGGATGAAGCCTGGGAAGTTGGTTCTCGCATGTAGGAGCCGATCGAAGGGGGAAGAGGCCTTGACCGGTAGGCGTCTTTTGTTATTCCCCTTCGCTCGGCGTGCTGACCAATTAAATCTTCTCCAGCAATCAGGCAAGAGACGGGGTACGAGCGAGGAGAGGTCTGGGTCGTCGATCTGGCGGATTTCACTTCAGTCAGTCGTTTTGCTGAGAAGTTCGACGCTGAGGAGGCCAGGCTCGATATTCTGATGGCAAACGCTGCATGTGAGATGGCGACGTATGAATTCACGGGAGACGAGTATGAAACGACGTGAGTCATCGTTATCCTTTTCCACGCCCAGGCTCTGACATACCGCCAATATTCAGCGTACAGGTCAACCATTTCTCGACAGCTCTAGTCTCGTTGCTTTTGCTTCCGAAGATGGTTTCGACGAGCAAGCTTGGAAATTCGACGCGAAAGCCTCGGATTGTCGTGGTGACTAGCGCGTTCCATCATCTGTATCAGTTCGACGCCCGTGCTCTCACAAAGAAGAGTGTGCTCGCTTACGTCTCGGGTCCTGAGCACTGTAATCCTGCTGAGTGAGCGCCAACATTCAGATTCCAGTTTGCAGCTAATACTAAACTCAACCTCTCTCTATTACTAGGCAGTTTATCGGCGCACGCGTGTACTGCCTCACCAAACGTGAGTTTATCTAACAGCATCAACAATCTTGACTGGATCAAACTATGCAGTTGCTCATGCGCTACGTCCCCCGACCTCTAGTGCTCAACGTGTTCTTTGCTCGAGCCCTCGTATCTCGTCTCCCGATGATTGGCGCACCAGTGATCGTGACCCTTGTCGAACCTGGCTATTGCTACTCCTCCCTCCGTCGAAACTTAATCGGTCTGCAGTCGCTTTTCAATCCGGTCTGGCAGTTCCTCTTAGCCAGATCGACCGAGGTAGGGTCGAGGCAGCTGATCTGCGCTGCGTTGGGATTCAATGACGACGAGGTGCAAGGACAGTACATCGACACTTTCGCCATTTCGGAGGTTGCAGACTACGTACTTGAGAGACGTGACTTGGAGGATCGACTTTGGGTACGTCTCGACCGAGCCACGGAAGCCGCTGGTTATGCTGACTTACTATCTACGACGTCAGGACGAAACGCTTGCTATTCTTACTAGAGTAGAGCCTCGGATCACACAAGTGGTCGAGCATGTATTGGGATATCACGATTCTCAAGTTAACCGCTCCACGTAGATCTCTGACTTGAACGGCTCGTACGCTAGCCGTGTAGCATGGGCAGTACTTGCTCTGGCGGTCGCCGAGTCTGCCTACCCCATGATCTCATAAAAGATTAATTCCCTCACCGAGTTTCAAGTCTCGATATTCTCCCGTTCAATTGATTCCTCAGACTGCCGGCTGCAGTCCGAGTCGGAGGCCCATCTGGGGATTGAGTGTCAAATCGCATTAAAGCTACCACTTCAAATAACATCTGAGTTTCGATCTCCTGCGCGCGTTCGCTACTCCACCCACTGTTCCGAGCGTGATTTTTGAAGATTGAGCATCTAGGGCCTTTGCGTGCATATGCAAACAGCATCGTACTGTACACGAAAGAACTCGTGTGAGTCCTCAGTCCCCAAGGAGAACTCTATGCGGGGGGTTCGAAGGGCTCGATGAATTCTTTCTTGGTACTTGATCTACCTCCGACCCGCCCCATATGCACTGGAGACTACCCGTGGTTATAATCTAATTGCTGCTCCAATTTCGACTTGGGGCGCACTGACAGTGACGAACGGCCCCACAAACGAAAAGGTCATCTTGGCGCCCTATGGCCTCACTGCATTCTTCTTGGAAGGTGGTTCACGGTGCTCTAAGCATTGACGCTGAGAAAGTGTTTAAAAGCTCGACTTCCTGACTGCTGCTGTTCCAACCAATCATCTACATCTACTCTCAGAACTCAGCCTACTCAGCAAACTCAACTTCGTTCACATCATGCAGTCCCCCACGTCCAGATTCTTTGCCCTCGTTGCCACCGCTCTCTGGGCCACAGCTGCCGTTCAGGCCTATGAAATCACAGCATGGTCCGGCGCTGCCTGCAGCGGCATTGAGGTCGGGTTCATTGAGGGTCCAGACACCCTCAATGGATTATCCGGCGCGGAAGAGACTCCTAGTACGTGGTTTGCTGATCGCACGGTATCAACCCAAGTCTGATTCTCTTCTTGCATCCGCTCAGATGGCAGCTGTGTCACCTTTGACCAAGCCTTGCCCGGAAACTGTGACCTGTACCTTTGCGCCGACGCGGCTTGTAACGACCAAGGCGTTACCATCGAAGGCCCTAGGGACGCAGGCACCAGGGAGCCAGACCAAAGCTTCGCCGGAATTCAAGTTGGATGCCAGTGAGAGACTGGGTGAGTACAACATTAGCGACATATTGCCAACACGACTGATGCCATTGTACTCGTAGGCGAATGCGGATGTGTCGCGACACAGTCAATGAAGTTGAGAGAGTGTCGCTCATCTGTACAATAGCCGCAGTCTTCGAGAGGTGTGCTACATGGATGGAAGAGCTTGACTCGTAGTTTGACCCCGGACTGAAATGTATAAACGTACTACTGAAACATCGTGCTGCTGGATCTACAATGGCACTCGGAGAGTCGTGCGGCCCCCCCTCCTGCGAGAACATAGGAGAGAAGGCCCTCAAGCTCCTCATCGCAGGCTTCTTAGTCTACCCATGACATCGCCCCGTTCCAGCTCCATTCATCTCCCCATACGCTGTTATAAGCCCGAACTAATCAGCGTTCGTCTACGCACACGCACATAAAGGAACACGTACCCAGCAGCTCTGACCCCACCAGCCCCCAGTTCATCTGCTTCTGGACCAATAACAACGAAGTCCGGCCCTGGCAGCGCCGTACGGATAGGGAACAGCCTCAGAGCGCGCTCGAGACCTGCTTCATTGGATCCAAGGATGAACAGAGCTACACTTGCTTGATCATCGGGGTGCGGGTGGAGGAAGATTGCTCCTGTGGGACAATAAGAATCAGCATACAGTGAGGTTCGTTGTAGGTGAGATGGGGACGTACCCTCATCCGACGACAGCTTGCGCCCCTCAAGTACTAATCCACTCTCCTCGACTTTGAGCGGAGTCGTCCCTCGCCCAAGCAAATCCGTAGCATACTCATTCCTCTCCGACGAGCCGACAACGATCAGGTTCCCTGGGCCCGCGGCTTCTCCCTGCAGCAGTTCTGAGCTGGTGACGACGTTGACGGGGCTGATCCCGAAGTACATGTACAGGTCGTGCGCCAGTCTCTGAGCGATGGATAACTCGTGCGACGTCGGGGTGTCGGGGACAACAATACGGGTGGGAGCGCCGGAAGATGAGAGGATAGCTTGGAGGCGGCCGGAGCGTGGGATGGGTGGGAGGGAATCTAATGCCATCTGTGATGTGTGGTCAGCGATGACGATGAAGCGATATGACAAGTGGACGAACCCAGTTGCCGTCTTGTCCCCTTGCAAAAGCGACTTCGCCTCTAAACGCCAGGAGAGCCAACGTGGACCCATCAACTTCAACGCCTTGCAAGCCTTCAGGGAGGTGATCGCCGTGAACAGAGAAGACCTTGATGTTGGTAGTCTTCACTTTCACAACCCCTTCTACAGACTGGACGCGGATCCTACCTAACCTACAGAAGGACACATCATAAGCCCGAGAACTGGACGTCAAGCAAGTAGCTTATGGAAAACTTACCGCCCGGGAATGCTAAGTCTCCTCACCCTCCACCCATGCAAGCTACCACTCTCACTAGGAATCGATACGGTCAACGTGAACTCCCTCGTCGGCTCTGAGATATTGCTTGGTGCACGGTCAAAGAACGCCTGGACGACTTCGTTGTCGATCACCGTGTCAAACCAGTGGTTCTCGCCCGGTACTTCGCGCATCCTACACGCCAATAACCATCAGGCTGAAAACACTAGCGCTTGGAGATGTACACTCACTCGATATCTGTTTCAGGATCCCACGTCTTGATAACGCTGACATACTCCCTGGAGTGCCATGTCGGGACGTTGTTGTCGATACCGCTATTCTCAGAAACCCTCTTATTACCCTAGTTCGGCCTCAGGAAAGTGGGATGAGACGTACCCATGAATACCCATGACCTGCTTATTCACCAAATTCGTCAAAAACAGCTCATTGTTATCCGCAGTCAACGACGTCTCCAAAACAGCCTGCAACGCCGGGTCCGTATACCTCTGCGATCTATCACACATCCCACGAAAATCAGCTCCAGTCCAAGTCTCCCAGTCAAAAAAAGGAAGACGCACCGAGACATAGTCCAAGGAATGTACGACTGCGACTTGATATACCCGGCCGCCGCCGCAACAGCTAGAACGCGATCCGGATTTCTCGCTGCGATCCACCAGGCGCCTTGGCCGCCGTTTGAGTGGCCTAGGAGAATGACGGGTGTGTTTTCTTCCATTTGAGCGTGGGAACCTTGTTTGGTGAGGATACGGGCGAGGGCGTCAACGGCCTGGAGAGATTGGAGGGCGGAGGGACCGTGCCAGTCGAGGCCCTGTAAGGGGAGGGTGATGAGTTGAGGAAGAAGGGGAGAGAGAGGGGGGCAAACGTACCCAAGACGTGCCTCCAGTGGGCAACACAATCCACCTCCTCTCCTTCCTCGGCACCGCGTCCGACCAAAACGGCGCGTCGAAGATCTCCACGCCAGCTCCGTCTATCCAATACTTCGGTTAGATTATGACAGCAGAGAAGTGAGTGGGACGTACGCAACCCCAGAAGCGGAGGCAACACCCCCTCCTCGGACTGCACGGGCGGAGTCGCAAGGAACGCAGCAGGCACCGCGTCCATCCACAAGAACGACGTCTTGATAGCCTCTGCGTGCGTCTCGTTCCATAGAGGCCTGTGAATGATTGGTATGCTAATCGAGATAACTTGGGTATCGGCACCGGATTCCGTGCTGTTGTCGTCTCGCGTGAGGGTGAGCTCGAGATTTACTTCAGTGGTATCTTCTGAGATAGCGGAGGTTTGCTGGATTGTGATCGGGACGAGTTGGAATTGTGTTTCGATTAGGCGGACTGGGTGAGGGAGAGAAAAGGCAAGGGAGTCCTACACAGATAGCGAGGAGATGAGCTCTCCTGCTCGGGGCTGAGGATAAACTGAGAACGTACCTGAGTCTCATTCATCCCAGAAACACCAGAAACCGTCCACCATCTTCCTCCACCAGGAACCACGCTTCTCAGCCCAACGCCAATCGTGTCGCCAAAGGCATGGCCAGCCACGAAGTCGCAGATGATGTCTTGCTCGGGCTCGTGCACGATAAACTCGGGTTCTGACGAGTTTGTTGTGCTGGATAAGGGATCTTCGAGAGTGACGTTCAGGTTGAGCGACTGGATGGGGAAGGGACTTTCGTATACTGCTGAGTCGCCGAAGAGGCGTATCTAGACAGCGACCGGCGTCAGTTGTCATCTCCAGAAACACACGAGCAAAGTTCGAGACGCTCACCTCGTAGTCTCCCGCAATGAACAGCTCGTACTCCGTCGGTCCATCGCGCGAAGGTGGGATGGGCAGCTCGACAGTGCGAGGCAACGCATGTGGGAAAGCGTATATGTTCCCGCTGTACCACTTCGGCGCCACCCCTTCAATTGTCATGTTTCCAGAGCCATCGCCAAACCTTGGAAGAACAGCGAAGTATGCTCCCTGGCTCAGTTTCACACTCAACCTCGGCTCTCCCAGTCCTTGCAGCTCACTGGCAGGAGGAGGAGAGACCGTAATCTTTCCATGCAACAGGGCATGATGTTGGAGCGCCGCCCAACCCTCCGTATGTCTGAGGTTATCCCATCGTACATCCGGGAAGGAAACCTTGATATCGCCCGTCTCGGCGCTGAAGTTCGTGCTGGACCATGAAACGAACCCGCCGTCGGCGTAAGACGAGGGAAAGGTATGGGTCAAGTCCGGTGGAGATGTCACTTTGCCGAGAGATTGAGTACAAGGGTATGAGGAGAAAATGACAAGTGCATAGCTTACGATCGAGGAGAGGGAAAGATGGAGAGAGGATGTGTTGCTCTCTTGCGTGGATGGGGAATGGGCCGATCACCTATATATGATGGAAAGTTAATGTCGGTAAGTCAATGTACAGAATGGCAAAGTGCAAAAAGAACAGAGCAGGGTGATTAAACAAGGTCAAGCTTACATTAAACTGGGTGGAGATCACGACGGACCAGTTGCTGAAGAACAACATCGCGTGGAAGTATTAGCCGCTCGGCAGTGTGGGATGATGGTATGGAATATTCCGGACCCACTGAGGTTGGGCAGAGACGACGGCGACGGTGCGAGAACGACCTGCATCGCGACAACTCGTGTTCTTATATCGCTCTCAAGAGTGAATACCCGGTATCGCCAGAGATAGCAAGGGTCAGGAGGAGAGGGTCAGTTGACTGTGGCGGGTGGTACGCGACTCCCACAGCACGCGGCTAGGCCTCGGAATCAGAACAGCACTAAGTCCGTTTTTCAGGTACGACAATGGCGGCTCTCATGGACGTTGAGAATCAAGTTTAGAATACGAAGAAGAAGGTGGATTGAATAGTGAACTTTGTTCCAAACTACGTGGATTTGTGCTGCAGCCGAGGGCCTTTGTGTGGGTAGAAAGGCGTTTCCCTTTGTGTCCGAAGAAGGAAGGAGAAGTAGGCGCCCGTCGCTTGGCTGTGACCTCCTCATCCTATAAAGCTCCATCATATTCTCTGTCCTTGTATTCTCCATCTCCCCTTTTCTCATAGACGCGCTTTACGACCTTTCTCTTAAATCAACCTACTCTCATCTCATCGACGGGCTCGATTCCATCTTCTGTATCCCTAATAACCACCACCACCACCACCACCACCACCGCCACCACCACCAGCATCAACATCATCATGTCTTTCTCAACCGCAATCAACCACGCCATTGCTTTCCTCACCTTGCCTCTCATCCAAGCCACTCCAGCTCCTTACCCCACGCGCACAGTCCAGGCCTTGCAAAACGCCCTCTTCACATCACTCTCTGCCTCCCTCGCTTCAGGACGCAAATTCTTCACCCTCAACCCCCGTACTGTGCCACCGAAGCCAGTCTACACCGCTTGCCTCGCTGCCGGCGTGCAATGGGCCCGCTGGATCTCCCTTCTCACGGACAGGGAAGTAGATCTCATCATCGACGCTGGAAAGGTGGAGATTCGCGTCGAGGGGCAGGCTGTCACCGTATGGGAGGACACCACCCGTAACCTCTGGAACACCCAGCCCAGCCGAGTCGAGGCGCCGCGTGGAAAGACTCTGGCGCAATTGGTCATCGAGGCAGACGAAGACGAAGAGGAGGAGATTTTCGCGATGCTCGCTGCGAGGATGAACGTCCCCATCGTCTCGCCCACCCCAACGAGGGATACCTTCACTATCGACCCTATCCCCACTCAAGAACCCATCTCACGCTCATCGTCTCGTTCCTCATGCACCACTGCGTCGGACTGCTCCACCTCCCCTTCGTCATGCTCTTCCTCCCCTTTCTTCGTCTCCAAGCACCTCTCCTCGTCTTCGTCTTCGAGCGAATCCGACCTCGAGTCCAACGAGTCGAAACCCCGTAAACGATCCGTCATCTCCCGCCGCGAACGCGCTCGCCTCGCCCGCGTCTTCATCGACACCTCCCGCGTCCAGCCCACCGACTACGATAGTGGTCGTACTGGCGTCTTGACCGGCGGTGTCATGCTTGGTGGCGGAAAGACGACTTCTTCCGCCAAGCCTAGGGTCACTCCTACTGCTACTGCGAACAGCTGGCGCCGCTCGTAAACCCTCACTTATACCCTCCCAACGAAAAAATTGACGACTCTTGTCATGATCATGATGACCCTCATTCGCTTGCTGAACCCTCTCCTCTCCCGTTTCTGTTCTGTTCACGAACGAACACTCTACAAGACTGCTCTGCTCCTACTGTATCGACTACCACCTATCCCTTCGTCCTTTCTCCACCCCAACTATTTGTGTCTGTCTTTTCTCTCATGTTCTGTTCTGGGCTTAGACCGATCTCCACTGTAGCAATAATTACTGTTAATATCTGGACCCATCTGGATGGTGGTTAGTCCGAGTTTTCTTTTTCTCTCCCTCTCGCGTTCTCGAGCCTCGTTCTTTGTATCCATTCATTGATGTCTTTCGACTCAGTATCTTATAACCGTATCACTGTATTTTTTTGGGCTTCCTTGAAGCAATTCTATATCTGTCTGCGTCTTCATCTATACCTGCGTGAGACTCGTCGTTATCTGCGAGCACTACATAGATGTTGAGAAACTGCTGGAGAGGTTGAGTGGTGGCGTAACACCAGCTCGATCAGCCCCGATTATGGTATACATAAAGTAGTTATGAACGTGTACGTACTTACACAGGGCGCACCAGCCTTGGGAGAACGCCAAATTCACCCGCCGTGGGTGAATCCTGGGAGAAACGCTTTTTTCATACGATTTGGCGAAGAAGCTCATATGTTCAGTTACGGGGTCGAGAGGCGACGCAGATGTCTTTCACAACCTCAGCCTGGTGCTTTTTTGAACAAAGAGAGGGTCTGTGTTCATAAGACACGTTGCGCTTCAACAACTCAACTGGCTCCGAGTGGCACGTTCGGAGCGTTTATCAGGCGTTCACCCAAGGCGGGAGAACGCTGGATTCACCGAAGGCTGATGCGACCTGTGTTATGTGCTCCTCACCTTGGCCGGCTATCCTCGAGAGCGCTCCGGGCTACTACGCGTTTAACGTTTGACCCTGAATTTGAAGGTCATGCATGCAAAGGGTACCAGATTGATGATCAAACTCAGCTTTTCTACATAGAAGGGACGCTGTGAGAGAAGTCATCCACCACTTTTCACCTTCGGCTTGAGTTCGTCAGCCGCGGAGGGGCCTAGTATTTCGAAGTCCGGACAACACGTATACGGCACTACGTTAGTACTAGAGCGTATCAGCAGGGGGGTGTGCCCTAACACGTGGAGTTTTCGAGCACCGACGCCGCCAGCGGAGGGCGATGACATCGATGGCCTCCAGCTATCTGCTGAAGCAAGACGGTGTGAGCGAACAAAAAGTTGCTGGATTGTGCAGGCACCCCACACCCGTAGACGTCGACGATAAACCCTCCCTTTCTACACAGCTCGAACACGGTCGTTCTCTGTCGTTTGGTCTGCCATTCTCGTTCTCAAGGTGAAGCCACACCGTATGATAACTTAGCACTGGCGACAACGGGTTCTGGCAATACGCTGCCAAACTCCAATCAAGTACAAGCGAGTTCTGGATTCGCGTAGTCTACCTTTGATCGGGCAGTAATATTTCAGTGTACAGCTAATGTGACGAGTGTACGAGTGGACACACTCGTGTACACTCGCCTCGGGAGCAGTGCAACTTGATGAGTGCACCAATACCCATACTCACTCCATCTAATTCACTCGTCTTGAACCTTCTAGAGGGAGAATATCCATGGAACGACGGAACCGAGGTGGCGAGGCGATGGCGGCGAGGTAGTTCGCAAAACTGACCTCATCAGCCAGACCGTCACTCAACCAGGAGCGCGAAAATGTCCTCCCCCCGAAGCCTAGCTCGAGCATTTCCCCCGAGAGCATCGAAGGTGACTCCCAGAACAAGATTTAAGATAAAGTATCAACACTCGTGAAACATCGAGTGTTACTTGTTACACTCGTGTACACTCGGGGTACACTAGCACCACTGGGTACACTAGCACCGCACTGGGTACACTAGCACCACACTAGCGTACACTCGATCATCACACTCGTCTTATGTCGGTACACTAATGGTACACTCGATTTGCGCTCATGTTGCACTCATGAGACACTCATTCTACATGTGCGGCGGAGATAACGCACTATTGCAGCTCCTTGGTTACGTCGAAGCAATTGATGATCGGGCAGCACTGACTTGAGTATGTTGTTGAGCTGATCCCCATGAGGACGATGCATCGAGGCCAGATTGATGCTGAATAGAGATATCAATGCCATCTTCACTACCACGATCTACCTCTTCGCCAAATCCAGCCCCATCGTCTACAGTGTCAATGAAAGGGCGAGGTGTTCGTAGTATTTGACTCGAAGACCAATGTGATTTGTAGCCATCGCCCGGAACGAAACGATCCTCGTAGTTTGCTGCCAGCCCCCCGCCCTCGTCCTTACGCTTCCGCTTCGCCGATCGATTGATACTGACCTGGGACAGTAGGAGCAGTCTCGACGGTGGCAGGTTCGGACTTCTTCCTTTTTGCGGGGCGAGGTGGTGGTCAATCTTTCACTGTACTTTCTGGCTTGCCTTTACGAGGACGAGGTACTCTCTGAGTGTTGGAACCGGACGTTGCGTAAAGAGCCCCCTCCTCGGAGGCTTTCTACAGTCGATCATACTCCGTGACTGGTGCTGGCTCATCATTCTTTGCCCACGCCATCGCGCGTGAGCTGCACTGGACTCTGCTCTTCAGCGTGCTGATCGTGATCAGCACAATTAAGGTCTACCCCGATGGCTGCTAAGCACAGCGCGTCAGGATTCTTGAAAGCGAGAGACTGAAAGGGTTCGGGGCGTTTATTTGACTGAAGCAATCCAGTTCAACGCTGATCATGACATGCATGGCAAGAAGAAAATAAGGGCT
The DNA here is from genome assembly GCA_004369125.1 of Pterulicium gracile. Lineage (NCBI taxonomy): Eukaryota > Fungi > Basidiomycota > Agaricomycetes > Agaricales > Pterulaceae > Pterulicium > Pterulicium gracile. Next base: position 685,700 of record ML178825.1, read on the forward strand.
ACTAGCTCTCTCTACCCTACGACACCGTTGCAACATCCGGCGTGGTCATCCCGATCTTCCAGCGAGCTGGCGTTTTGAGAGAAGATCAAAGACGACGCGGCCGTCGATCTGAATGAGCTCGGAATCTTGTTGGTCGCCGTCGATGAAGATGCCTGGTACCCCGCCGAGAGCGCGGATGTCGCCCCGGGTGATATCGAGACCAATTTGCTTCAGCAAAGACTTGGGCTGCTCGGCTGCACCGACGACATTGTCGAAGGCTTGGTAGTGGTCGAATAGCCGACAATAGATCTCGAACCCATGAGCTTCGGGTTGGTTGACTGAAGGGAGAAGATCTCCCCATGCGATGCGCAGTCGATTCATGGTTCTGCACAAGGTGCGGTGGCCGCAAATCAGCATCGAGTCGGACTTGGAACGCTTATCATGAGCGTTCATTTGGTAGAAATACTCGTGTTCGGTGCCAACCGACCCATAGTGTTAAACGACTAAAATCAAGAGAGAAAGGTCAACTCAAGATAAAACACTTTCAGCGAGTCTAAACCTATTTCGACAGAATTCCGAGGTGATCTTCAAGCCACGTTCGAAATCGAAAGATAGATAAGATATCGCGCGGCCATTGAGCAAGCATCTTGCCTTCCATAACTGTAAAGCCTAAAACTCAATGTCGCCCAGTGAGTCACAGAGCAGGTGAACGTGTTACACAGTCAAGATGACCCCAGTCCCGAGGACCGAAGGAAGGTTCGAACCGTGGTGTGGGCGAGGCGGAGATGTCGACGAGTGGTACTAGTAGCGAAGCACAGCAACGGGCGGCAGGTCTTTCTTATCACGAGAGACGGCAGGGCTAACGTATTCTTGAGCTATCCACTTCGTTGAAAATCGAGGAGGAGGTGTGCTTGGGGCGAGGTCCAGTGGTAAGGGATGACTCAGAGCGCAGTCAGAACGCGTAGCGAGCAAGTTCGGAGTGGAGTGTGAATAGCTGGATAGCTTACAGTGCTTGGAGCGTGGGTCAGAACTACTAGCTGAGCAAGCGGAGTAATGTGTCCTTTGCTTATGCATAAACACGAGTCAAGCTCACTCACCTGAGAGAGAGTCGACTGCACGGCTTGGCTGATACACACGAAGCTATGTACGAGTACACGCACGACCCTCACGCCAACTCAGCCTCTCCTGGATCCGCGTCGGTTTCTAGAACCTCCACCACGCCGTTCGTGCGAGGCATCCCTGCGTCCCGACCTCCTAGCGCTGCAATACACTGCGAAAGTAAAGTAGATTCTCAACTTCATGATCGAACACTCACTCTCACTTCGGAAAAACGTACCATCCATCCCTTCGGATTGCTTTAGGCTAAGGTCCGGCTGATACTTAAGAAGCGCGTGAGTTGACGTCGCGGGGATTCAAGTGACTGGCCGTGTACTTATTCCAGCACCCGTCTGACGACGTGGCAGGTAGATAGATCATGATGACGCGCAACTCATGCCATCCCATCCCCCAGCTCGGCAGAGAGCGCCAGCTGGCATTAATCATCTCCCTCCGCGGCTCGCCAACGTACGCCTCAATCCCATCTCAACGTCCGCTGTCGCCGAGAACAATACACGTCTGAGCCAGTGCGGTGTGTGCGCAAGGCGGTGCGCAGGCGGACCCTAGGCGGGTTGACGACGCCCGAGGTCGTCGTCATGCCCATGCCACGCACCAAGCAGAGAAAAAAATACTCGTCCCCAGGAGATCATCCCTAAGGAATCCAGAAACCCGCAACAGCAAGACACAAGACCATGACCAAGAGACGACCGTAGTCAGTAATCCGCGACACATGATGAGCTGGCCAGACGAATCCAGGATTCCGGATTTACGCCAATGGGAGAAGCCCATCTGCACGGAGAAAACGGACGGGACGGCGAGACGGGATAGAACACTATATATAAGATCAGTTTAAGTTCAAGGCAGGTGGGACTTGGTGAGAGGCTTGATGAGAGCGCTGGCCGGCCGGAGATCAGGCGATGCCGTCGAGATGTTCTTGCGTGAGAAACCAAGCGGATTTTGAGGTTTAGGAAAAGGATCAGATGAGATGCGGATAGGAACTCGGGAGTACTGTTTTTTTTTTCCCTTCTGCTGTCGAGTTGTTCGAATTCTGGAAGAAGAACGTCGAGGTCAATATCGATGGACGTTTAGAAAACGGCGAGCTCGAGTAGATGTCCAAGCCAAAGCGCTGTTCAAGCGCGTTGCTCGAACGCGTCGAATTCAACGCACGGGTGTTGTTTTTGGGGATGGGGAATCGACGTGCCTTGACCTGATGTCCCGATGTTCTGTGTTTTGTTTTCTGGGGCGTGGGTTGATGTAAAATCCAATAAAGATCCAAGTGGGTGGCGTGTTGTTGAAACGTCGCAAGTGGGTAGCCGTGTCGGCCGGCTACTTGGAGGCATGCTAATGAGAAGCACTTAGCCCCTAGGACTAGTGTACAAGTACTATTCGATTGTTAGGTTAATTGCTCTGCATGCATATTATTTCCTTTGGCCTCGAGAGGTGTAAAGGAGGCTCGCAAGTGGACCCTTTTCCTAGTCCACATCCATCTTCCTTCTATGAACCTGGTTTTGCTTGCGGACGTTGCCCAAATGATCTAACGCTGCCCGAAACGCATGTTACGGTGAGGCGCGTAGGGTGGAAGTGATCACGAACAAACGCACTAGGTAAAGCTGGATTTGTCCAAGTCTGACCTTAACCGCAACGTCTAACCTGCGCACCCGCAGTTCCTGGACATGAAAGTGTACGGCCGATGATTCAGAAAGTATCTGGGATTACCTACGATGGTTTCATTGGACTCAGCTTGCAGGAACGTTCCGCAATCTGCTCACTTTGAGCTCTGTGGCATGATCGGAACCAGACTTTCAGGGACAGGCACAAGGCCTTTCCGAAAGACAGTGGACGGGCAGAGAGAGACAGCTGAAGTATCTACCTTGTGAGTTTGGAGCTTGCATTTGTATGCGCTGAACATCACCGACGACACGCTGCTCATGCGCTTGATTGGTACCCCCCATGTGTCTTCGAATATTTCCTCCAGTGTGCTGCGGCTGCGGTCATCTTCGTCGCCCAAGATAGATCAAGCGACGCCTCTTCATGTCTGGGCTGTGATCGCAGACCCGCCGGTTCCAGCGATCACCTCGTTGAACGTCCCCGAGCGCAGGGGCCGAAGCCGTCAAAGTCGCGCTTTTGCTGACTCTCGCATCCGCCAGTCGAAGTCAGACACGATGCCGCTCGCAATGCGTATAAAACCCAACCAGATATCAGCAGAATTTTCATCAGGTCTCTCAGCTGTCCCACCTTATCGAGCAGAAGCAACTCATCCAACATTCTCACTTATTATGCTTTCCAACATGAAGAACCTTGTCGCTCTCGCTCTCTTGAGCACCACTGTTCTCGCTACACCCACGCCCAACTTTGGTGGATACGATAATGGCGGCGACTCAGCTGCTGCTGCCGCGGCTGCCAGCGATGGCGGGTATGGAGGCGACAATGGGTACGGAGGTTATGGAGGCTACGGCGGCTACGGGGGATACGGCGGTTATGGAGGTTATGGCGGATACGGCGGATACGACAACTACGGTGGAGAAGGCAACTCTGCCGCTGCTGCTGCCGCCTCGAAGCGAGACCTCGTACGTTCCCCATCATCTGTCTCTTTTTCCCCGTTCTGATCAGTGTGTTTAGAAATCCCGCGCACCCTACGGCGGGTATGGAGGCTACGGTGGCTACGGTGGCTACGGTGGCTACGGTGGCTACGGAGGATACGGCGGCTACGATGGATATGGAGGCTATGGAGGATACGGCGGATACAGAGGCTACGATGATGATTCGTCCTCCGCTGCAGCTGCTGCCGCCGCTAGTGGTGGATCTGCCGCCGCCGCCGCCGCCGCTGCCGGTGGTTCTGCT
>ML178825.1:692209-765817 GCA_004369125.1 Pterulicium gracile
ACTACGGCGGCTACGGCGGGTATGAAGATTACGGAGGCTACGGTGGGTATGGCGGGTATGACGGGTACGGCGATAACGGCGGTTACGGAGGATACGGAGACGACTCTTCCTCCGCTGCTGCAGCTGCTGCCGCTAGTGGTGGATCTGCCGCCGCCGCCGCCGCTGCCGGTGGTTCTGCTGCTGCTGCTGCTGCTGCTGCCGCTTCTTAGAGCGACCAAGTTAGCTCATAGCTTTGTATCTTCTCTCACTTGTTGTTGTCTATTCTACGTGTACCTGTTATGTTTGCCTACTCGCTTGCTCGCTATGTCATGCTATCTCCCTTCCTTCAAAGACGTGTCGCACCCACTTTCAACTATCCACATATTTCGAGCCGCCTGCAAACCGCCTTACCGCATATGCTGCCCCCTGTGAGCAATCATCACGCTAGCTGTCTCCTCGTCAATATGACATGGTTTGCCCACATTCTAGTGGCACTCTTCTACCCGGGAACGATCACGTGTGTTTCTGCTACCTCTCATGGTCGAGATATTTCTTCAGGCGTAGAGAAAAGTTTGTACTGCAACTAATTATGTTATTTACCTTTGCTTCTCGCTCAGCATCTGGTCGAAACTGTAAGCCTACACCGTGTCCAACGTAGCTCAGAGGCACCTCCCACCTCCTTGTGTGACAGTGACGTTACATCGTGACACCCATTGGCCTCCCACTCACCTCGATGACCGCTCGCCCCCCACCAACCCGACCTCATCTCATTCACCCTACCTCCAACTCGTTCACCACCCACTCTATCACAGAATCCTGGGTTGAAGACGACGCATGGGACAGTGGTTCCGACTCGGAATCGCCCAGGCACTCGTCTTTCGCTAGTTCCTGGGCAACTCGATCGTCATCGGCGTTTGCTTCACCCTCGTCTGCTGGCGGAACGCCGCCAAAGCCTGTACCGAGGCCGCCAGCGAAGAGAGCGTCGACGTCGACGCTCGCTTCCTCTTATACCCATTTGAACGCACCGGATCCGAGCTCGTACCCGCCTCGACCGGAGCTGCTGCCACGGGATCAATCACAGACGCAGAGCGGGTGGACGATCGTGCGCAAGTCGTCTACGGATAAGCGACAGCAGCAGGTTTTGAACGATGACTCGTCTGTAATGGGGATGTCTATTGATCGCACGATCAGTATGGGGGGACAGAGCGATGCGGATGTGGAGGGGGATATGGTTGTGGGTGATTTGGAGGGCGAGGATATGGATATGCCTATTATGCCTGTCAAGCCGAGGCTGGACCAGGGAATTGTAAGAGAAGATGCTGAGCAGATAGTGGAAGGTTGGTTGTATTCGCTTCTTCTCTGGTTACTCGTCGCTGGATCAATATGCGTCTGGTAGATCCACTAAGTAGCGTTGCCCACCGCATGTCCCGCCGACAGGAGAAATCGCCTTCTCCATCCCGCGTACAGAGTCCAGAACGCTCTGAAAAGCTACGCAGGGAGCGATCAATGCGCACGAATCGAAGGCACAAATTTCTCGAGTGCCTAAGCAGCGACGAAGTTAACATCGGTGGGTTTCTTTCCGTGCTTCTTCCCTCTCTTCTCTGTTGTGTTCTCCTTGCCTCCATCTATACTCTATTTTACTTCTTGTCTTGTGTTTCTTACAGCTGGTCCCTGTCTCCCTTTGCTATTGGCTGTCTCCTCCTGCCTTCATCTACACCAAACTATTACCCCATACTGATACTCAACTTGTCCTCAGCCGAACTCCGCAAACTTGGCTGGGCAGGCGTGCCCACCGAACTCCGGCCACTAACGTGGCAACTCCTCCTTGTACGTCACTCTAGCTCATCCACAGCACACTTCATCACAATTCCACTTCCCCGCCTGCCCACTTCCCCCTCTGCGCATTTCCCCCTCTGCGCACTTCTCCCTCTGCGCACTTCCCCCTCTGCGCACTTCCCCCTCTGCGCACTTCCCCCTTCCAACCTACTCCTCATCTAACATCTCCTCACAGGGCTACGTCCCCCTCCCCGCCTCCCTCCGCTCCAGCACCCTCGCCCGCAAACGCCGTGAATACCTCTCCCTCGTCGAAGTCGCCTTTTCTCGCGAACGAGAGGGGCTCGACCAGCAAATCTGGCACCAGATTGAGATCGACGTTCCGCGAACGAGGCCGGGGGTGAAGCTTTGGATGCAGGAGGCGACGCAGCGGGTACGTGCTTTTCAGCTTGAGGAGAGGGAAACGCCTTCCTGACGTCTTGTGCAGAGTTTAGAGCGGATACTATACGTGTGGGCGATCCGTCACCCAGCGAGCGGGTACGTGCAAGGGATCAATGATCTCGCTACGCCGTTTTTCCAGGTGTTTCTGTCTGCGTACATCGGTACGGCATCCCATTCTATCACCCACTACTCTTTCACTCAAGTCCTCACCCAACAGACTCTGACCCCGAAGAATTCGACCCCGCCATCCTGCCCCCGTCCGTGCTCAACGCGATCGAAGCAGACTCTTTCTGGTGTCTCTCGAGATTACTGGATGGGATACAGGATAACTATATCTCGGGACAGCCGGGCATACACAGAAGTGTTCGGAGAATGGCGGAGTTGGTTAGCAGGACGGATGGTGAGCTTTTCTCTTCCCTCTCTTTGGCATTTCCCACGCTGACTTGTGTCTCACAGCCCCGCTCTACGCGCACCTGGAATCGGAAAACGTCGAGTTTATGCAGTTCGCGTTTCGGTGGATGAACTGCTTGTTGATGCGGGAGATCAGCGTGCAGAACACGACGAGGATGTGGGATACGTATCTCGTACGTTGACATTCTGCTGTGCTTTGGCCTTCTGCTGACCTTTATTCTGTAGTCCGAAGGACCCGACGCATTCTCGCAGTTCCACCTATACGTCTGTTCTGCGTTCCTTGTGAAATGGAGCGATAAACTCCGGCAGATGGACTTCCAGGTGCGCTGCGTTCCCCTCTTTTAGGGTCTTCACGTCGCTGATTCTCGATATCATTCTCACAGGGCATCATCATGTTCCTCCAGTCACTCCCCACTCAAGACTGGGGCGACCACGAGATCGAGCTGCTTCTCAGCGAAGCGTTCGTGCTGAACTCGGTGTGGCACAACGCGCAGAGTCACTTTGGTGTGGGTGGGAAGTAGTCGATCGAGTCGTTCCTACTGACACCGAGTCGTTATTTCCTGTCCCTTCCGCTTTCCTTCCCTCGCCACTATTATCCCACGAAAGGAAGAAGTGCATATCAGTATCATGTATTTGCGATGTATGTACTTGCTATGCGGAGTTGCTTTGAGCCTACAGTGTAATCCAAAATCGTACAATTGGTACGAGTGCTATGATATCTCATCCACGCCCATCCTGCCCCGGTATCATATCCTGAATCGACCTCCCCTTCCATCCCCCGCACCTAAAGACTGTACTTCCTCTTGAATCCTCCCTCGAAAAACTACTTTAGGCCTTTCTCGCGACCTCCCTGCGGCGGACCCATCGCGTACCGCCTAGGAACCTGCGGAGGACTGGATTCGTCTTCCTCCATCACATGAGGTCCCTCTCCTATACCATCAAGTTTTTCATACGGTGCCCTCACGAACGACGGCGCTTGCTGCGAATGGGGATGGGGCTGTGAATGGGGATGGGGTGATGGCCAAGCTTGGTGCAGAGAGAAGAGCGGTTCGGAGTTGGTGGTATATTGCGGTTGCGTGTGAAGATGAGGATGCGAATAAGATGGAGATGAAGCCGGGGCCGGTCTCGTACGTGCCCCGTCTGCAGAGTATGTCGTGCGTGCTCCGCCTGCAGAGTATGACTGGTGACTCTGCTGACTTTGCTGCTGAAGATAGTGGTCACCCCCAGGCCCGAGTCGCCGATCGTCATCATCGAGTCTTCCTGGGTACGATTCCACACGAGGGTCGCGCACCTTGAGCGGCCCAGGGAACGCGTTATACGGCGCCCTGAGTTGATGGAAATACGAGTTTTCTGGAGAGGAAGACACGAAGGCGCGGGACTGCATCTCGAGGGCTTCTTCGTAGTTCTTTGCTGCGGGGTACTGCTGTATCTCGTTCTTCAATGCGGGGAAGTGGTGAATCTCGTTCTTCGCTGCAGTATGGTTGTACGTCTGCTGTCGGTGCGTGTCAAGAGGTCGGTGTTCAAGTGGCTTCTCTTTGACGGGCTTCTGTTCGAGGGGCTGGTGTTCGAGAGGTTGGTGTTCGAGAGGTTGGTGTTCGAGAGGTTGGTGTTCGAGGGGTTGGTGTTGCATGTGCACATCGAGCGGTTCCAGATTATACGTCCTGACAGGGGAAGGCACGTGGGCTCTAGGTGGCGGAGGAAGCATGCTACCCGAGTTCCTGGGACGATGCTCTGCATAGAATTCCATTTGCGCGGCGGACGTCAGGACGCTTACGAGAGAGTTGGTGTGCGTGAATGAATACTTTCGTTCGTCGGGGCGGGGAATTGGATGTTGATGCTGTTCGTCGGGGAAGGTGATCGTGTGCATTGTTGAGCTGAGTGTACTTTGCATGGCGGTCGGAGCGGAAGGAGAACCTGCTGTGTCTGCTGTTGGACGAAGGTTGATCTCCTGTGCGATAGCAGTCGGTGAGGCGAACGATGCTGGTCGACATTCAGTTTCCTGTGCATGAGGAGCCTGCGAGGAGCGAGACGAGGAGTCCGAACGAGCACTGATGATAGGTCCTGCATCGGCTTTGCTGGCACTGCGGCCTCGCCTTAAGGATTGCTGAGATGCGGCGGAGGTCGATTCTGTTGATGCGATAGATGGGGTGGGAGAGGAAGCCAAGATGAACCTGTACTCTTTTTGGATGCGTGGCTTGTAACGTGGCGTGCCGAGGGACGGGCGCCAGGGGAGAAGGAGAGTTCTGCGAGGGATACTAGTAGAAAGACGAGGTTGAGTCGCTGTATGCGCGTTATCCTGAGGGCTTGTGTTCTCCTTGGAGACAGAGTTTGTGTCCTAGAAACGATGTCAGACACTCGTTAGGCACAGAGAAGAAATCCACAACTTACCCCCAGTTGAGCAGACTGTTTGAGTGCTTCACCGGTGATGCTCTTTCCGTTATTATCACCGTCTGAGAACCGCACATGCCGTGCTGAGGAAGCGTCTTGATTCTGCTCAGTCGCGGAGCTCGTGCTTTGTTTCAAGGACTTGCGACGTTCTGGAAACAGCTTGTACTGGTTCCACGTGTAGCCGCCTCCATGACCTTTCGTGAGGATTCCAGCAAAGGAAGAGGGTGCTCTATCCGGTCCAGCATTCTCGTTTGCAGTTCCATTATGAGACGCGTCGGTGTGAGCGGTGTTCTTTTTGAGAGGGGAATGCAGCGCTTTGCGTTTTGAGGTTTTTTCTTTGGGCATTGATTGCGATGCAGTGCAGTGGAGACAAGAAAGACAGAATTTGCGAGGCGAGACGAGACGAGACAAGCACGATTTGCCTGGATTGGCGAGTGAATACAGAAACGAGGATGGAGGAGGAGATCAAGGAACGAAATTGGAAACTCATCACGCATGTGAAATACGCACTCGCGCGGTAGTCCAGTGACTGATACCCGCCTCTTCAAGTTCCCCGACGACCCAGCTGGTCTAACCAGAGTTTGAATAAATGAAGACTTTACTGAAATCTCCGTATCATCCTTCCATTGCTACCCATCGCCCCCTCGGCTAAAATGTCCTCTCAGCCCAAACTTACTCTCCATGCTTTCCCTAACCCCAAAGCAACGCCTCATTCTTCAGGCTACTGCCAAAAGATGGAAACCTACCTCCGTGCATCCGCCTCCTTGTGCAACTCTTATGGTGTCGTCGGCTCAATGAAGAAGTCTCCAAAGGGGAAGCTGCCCTACGTGACGATAACCAACGAAGCGGACCCGCAACACCCCACCCTCGTCTCGGATTCACATTTCACCATAAAGCACCTCGTTGCGACGAAGCTCACCGAGGACCTCGACGCTAGCCTCACTCCCGCACAACGTGCTGACTCTCGAGCATACATTGGATGGACGGAGGGCGTCATGTATCCAGCGCTGACCGCTACACGCTGGATGCCTGCTTGGCCGCATAACTGGGCCGAACGATACAAGATGATCCCGATACCGTGGTTTATCAAGCCGGTCTTGGTGTTCTTCGTCCGCCGGCGCGTTATCCAACAGCACAACGGCATAGGGATAGGGAGGCACTCGAAGGAGGAGGTGGAGACTTTGTTGGAGGAATGGGTGGAGGGCGTCAGCGCGCGTCTTGGAGATGGCGAAGGGTGGTTCCATGGTGGTGCAGAACCGACGAATGTGGATGTGGTGCTGGGCGCGTTCTTGATGCAGGTCGCGCACAAGGATCACGCCGAGTATGTGGAGATGGTCGGACAGCATGTTAACCTGATCAGGTACACGGAGCGGTGTGTCAACCTGTGGTTCCCCGAGTACGAGAACTTGAAGCAGAAACTCGGACGGTGAGCATCAGATCCATAAATCCATAACTCGCTCTATCTAACACTCTGTGGCTCCAGCATGAAGACATCCGCGCAGCTGGCTTGAAGCTTCGTCGTCGATTCACACACATACCACCTCCGGAATACTCTCTACCTGCCCGTTTTTAGCTTTAGTAGTGGCCACTGCGGCGTCTTCTCTCTGCATAATCCAATACCTCATATTTATCATTCCTTGGATGGGCTGCTCTGGGTTCCTTTTTCCACTGTTTCTCTCCACACTGAATCCGCTCGCGTACTATATCTAGGCCTCGTAGAAGTCAGACAGCTTGAAGCAGGTCAGTGCAGACGACGTGGGAGGAGGTTGGGAGGAGACTTGAACGCGGTCACATGATTTCTAGAAACTTCGTATATCCAGATTCCATTCTCTCACGCGTCGGAGGACCAAAAGTCGGATAGATTGTCATACTACGGTTTACTGAACAAAGATTACGAGCACATTAAGATGTTTAGCGAGCGTTTTTCTGTTTAAGAGCTTCATAGTAGGGACGGTAACTATAAGTTAAGTACCAGGTCCCCGTCTCCAGCGCTTATCCAACGAGCGCGCTGTCTGCCAACTTGAACTTTGAAGTCACGCCTTGTCGAAAGTTTGTCTCTTAAACATATCCATTATCTCTTTCGAACGAGTCTAGTCGTCCTCCGTCACCTACTCTTCTCTCGACATAACACCCAATCTTCATCATGGATCAAACCAAGCCAGACTGGGCCTGGATTATGAAAAATCAAAACACACCAGTTCCCCAACAGTCCCGAACCCTCGTCAAAGCTCAAATCGCGAAATTCGACGCAGACATCTCAAAAGCACGAAAACATATGATAAATCTCGCAGCCATGCGAAACATCCTCCTCGCCAGCCTCGCGCCCATCCACGACCTCCCCAAAGAAACCCTCCTCCAGATATTCCAGCACCTTCCCCGGCGGGTCGACCGAGGCGTGTTCAGCGCTTCGCAGACATGCAAGTATTGGAGAAGGATATGCTTGGGCTCTTCGGTGCTGTGGACGGGAATCTCTGATGGCGGTATCTTCATTGGCGGAGAAAGAAACACACTGTGGCTCCACCGTTCGGACTTGCAACTTGCCCGCTCCCAGGGCTCCGGACTGGACGTATCCATGCGCAGTAACGACAATGGCACTTTCGAAGTTGATTACGAGACGAAGATTCTCGAGCACGCACATAGGTGGAAGCGCGTCTGTCTATCTGGGTGGACATTCCTGCGTTTTGCCAGGCCATCTCGGAGGCGGCGAAGTCCAAGAGGTTTACGGCGCTGGAAGCGATGGAGGTGTTCAACGGGGAGTACGGGAACTTTTACAAGCTCAGATCGAACGCGCCGAAGCTGCACGATGTTCGCTGGCATACGATAGGCGGCAGCAGAATAGGCCCAGTGGAATGCCTTCGATCTGCCCCCATTTCCCGCTTTCATCTGAATATCCTCGAAAAGCCTCATCCATCCAAAGTTCCATCGGTAATGTCGCGACTGGGCGATAGTGAGGTCGAAGAGATCGTCATCGAGTACGACTGGGACGATAATCGGGACTACAGCGAAGCGCTCATTTGCGACGAACCCCGCGAACTCGTTGTCTGTAGAGCTCCCTTTGACACTTCGGAGCCTCAAACGTCTCGTCATCGAAGACGCCCCCAGGATCAAAGGCACCAAATCCCTCCTTCCCCACCTCCGCGCTCCGCTCCTCCACCATCTCTCTATTCACCTCCTGGATCCCCTCACGTACAAAGCCCTCGAAAAGTTCATCGCCAACTCCTCCTGCCGCATCACCTCCCTCGCTGTCCATGTTTACGTCAGCTCCCCAGAGGCGAAGAACATCCCTCTCACCATTTCCGCTCTCGAGCGCCTTTTCCACAGCCTACCAGACCTCTAATCGCCGGACTTTATCCCCGTGCGCCGGCAAGGGCATCAGGAGATAACAACGGTGGCTCCTCGGTTACCTCGCACACACCGCCGACCTGCCTTCGTTGGAACATCTAACATTGGGAGACACCACAAATTTCCCGCGTTCACCCATGTTCCCATTATGAACTCAATGGACGCCAAGTTGATCACGAAAGAACATTGGGCGTTCTGGAAGGCTAGGAATGAACTGCTCGTGGACGCTGTGAGGGCGAGAACAATTGAGATGCCGGACGTGGTGGGGTGAAGGAAGCTGAGGACGCTCAGGTTTTATTGCGATTTCTATGTAAAGTGTGATCCCGGAAAGCCGTTTACAGATAGGTTGGCTGCGATTAGTCTTGAGACCGGCCTGCGGAATTCTTACGACTGTCTTGATAAGTTCGAGGCTAGTCGTTGTTTGATACATAGCGAGCAGTGATAGATACTGCACTACATATCCCTACTTTTAGCTCAATTTGTAGCGCATCTACTAATAACCGAACTTGTCACAACGCACACTATGCTGAGAGACAGGATAGTCTACTGACACTCTTTCGTGATCGAGGAAGAACGTGAATGGATTGAGATGCAAAGGATGTACAGACGATAACTGATAATAACAGACAGCAGGGAAAGTGAAAAAAGTTGGAGGACTGCTAGCTACAATGTACCCCTTATGATGCGGCGGCGGCGGCAGCAGCAGCGGAGTCACCAGCAGCAGCTGCAGCAGCGGACGAAGAGTCGTCTCCGTATCCTCCGTAACCGCCGTCATCGCCGTACCCGCCATACCCACCGTAGCCTCCGTAGTCCTCGTACCCGCCGTAGCCGCCGTAGTCTTCGTAGCCACCGTAGCCACCGTAACCGCCATAGGGTGCGCGGGACTCCTACATTGACACTAATCAGAACGACGAGGAGTAAACAAAGAGAACGATGAACGTACAAGATCCCTCTTGGAGGCGGCAGCAGCGGCAGCAGCAGAACCGCCGGCAGCGGCGGCGGCGGCGGCAGCAGATCCACCACTAGCGGCGGCAGCAGCTGCAGCGGAGGACGAATCATCATCATAACCTCCGTATCCACCGTATCCTCCATAGCCTCCATATCCACCGTAGCCGCCGTAGCCACCGTAGCCGCCGTAGCCACCGTAGCCACCGTATCCACCGTAGCCACCGTAACCTCCATACCCGCCGTAGGGTGCGCGGGATTTCTAAACACAGTGATCAGAACGGGGTAAAAGAGATAGATGATGGGAAACGTACGAGCTCTCGCTTCGAGGCGGCAGCAGCAGCGGCGGAGTTGCCTCCTCCACTGTAGTTGTCGTAACCGCCGTATCCGCCATAACCTCCATAGCCGCCGTATCCCCCGTAGCCGCCGTAGCCTCCATAACCTCCGTACCCATTGTCGCCTCCATACCCGCCATCGCTGGCAGCCGCGGCAGCAGCAGCTGAGTCGCCGCCATTATCGTATCCACCAAAGTTGGGCATGGGTGCAGCGAGAACGGATGTGCTCAAGAGAGCGAGAGCAATGAAGTTCTTCATATTGGAAAGCATGTTGAGTGAGTATTGTTCAACGGGTTGCTGGTTGTTAAAGGGCTGGGATGAGGTGGGACAGCTGAGTGAAGCTGATGATTTCCTGCAGCTTTCTGGCAGCCTTTTATACGCACTGCGAGCAGCATCGTGTCTGACTACGGCAGGCAGTTGTGAAAGACTGGGAGTCAGCTCAGCGAGAGAGAGTTTGACGGCTTTGGCCACTGCGCTCGGGGACGTCGCACCAGGTACTCGCTGGAGCCGGCGGGTCTACGATCGCAGCCTAGACACACAAAAGGAGGCGTAGCTTGATCTATCTTGGGCGACAACAAGGACCGCAGCAGCAGTCCACAAGCAGAAGGCGGGTTCCATTCCAAGGCACATGGATGCGATCTACGCGCGTTAGCGATGTAAAATCAGTGGTGTACACCACATGTGCAGCGATTGCAAACTCACACTTTCAGCAGTCCCCCAGCCCTCTCTACTTTCTCCAGGAGGTGCCTGTGCCTGCGCCTGGAAGCCTGGTTCCGAGAGTCTCGCAAAGCATAGCGTAAGCAAAACACGGAACGTTCCCGCAAGGTGAGTCCGGTGAGACCATCTAAGTGTCGCAGAGATCATTTCGAATTCTTTTCTGGAGTATCGGCGATACAATGCATGTTCATGAACTGCGGGTGCGCAGCTTAGACGTCGCGGTTGAGGTCAGACTTGGACAGACCGGGGCGTACCTGATGGTCACATTTACGCGGCAGGCGAGATTACAAACAGCATGCAACTCTATTGAAGTGGGTGATTTCTCAGCTGGGCTTCGAGAGCGAGCAAAAGTGGGTCGCAGGACGAACGGCGGTTCGAGTTGGGGAGAGAAGGAGAGAGATCATTCAAGCCTGTTCCAATGGGATTGTCACAAATTAGTGATCCTTGACTTCTTCACTGACCTCCGCCGATTTCATCCCCAATAGGAAATACACACTGGTGAGTGGTACAGGCCCAAATCGTCACGCGACAAGATGCGTCTTTCCCTCAACCACTGAACCTGACCAAAGAAAACGAGCTACCGTACAAATCCGACTCACCATGCACTCAATACTGACCAAATACTCACGACAATACCCAAGCGGCGCATCTCAATCGCAATCGCAGTCAAACCAACAAGAATGGCAACACTACGTCAATCCGACCATCAAGCTCACTCTAACCAAGACAAAAGACGCGACAGGACGCATCAATCGAGCAGAGCTTACTGTCGTATGGTCTATGAATGTTGGTGCGGATGACATGGATGTGGATGGGCAGCAGATCATCTTTGTACGCCGGATTCCTAATTAATACCTTTCGGCGCTTCGGATACTTTTTGAACTGGACTCTCAGGAAAACCTCGACTTGCTCGCGTTTCCTGCGACATATCAGCCTAATAACCCGCCGCTCAAAGCCGTGTACAGAGATGCGGTCGTAGGCATCAGATACCAGTATCCTGCTGTCCCTGGACCCGGTGTCATACCTGTCCGTGAAGTTCATTAACATCGGCATGAGCAAGACGTTAGCTGACCAGGGTGCTACGTGCAGACTTTCCGTCGATTCCAAGTCATATTCGACTCAGCGCACAGCGCGACGGCATTCATCTCCGCCATCGAGGATATATGCCCCTGCAAATACAACGTACCTACCGCCAACCCCGCTCGCACCATGAGCATGGCTCCGCCAAACGCTCATCGCACTGCCACTGCTTCCAAAAGCATCATGAGTTTGAATCGTACAGCGACAATCCAAGTACCACCACCTGCGCGTAGACCACAGCCCAGCTCGGTGAACCAGTTGCAACGGTCGTCTAGCCCGAACTCTCTCTCTTCCCTCTCTAGCCTAGTAGTTTCCTCGGATCCTCCACCCCTGCCTTTTAGCACCTCGTCTTCGGATGCTCTCAGAGGCGGAGGAACGATCCTACATTCCTCGCGACACGCGACTATTTCTGTGCATCACGATGGCGATGCCCCATCTTCAGACTCGAGCATAGTCCTTCCCGGTGCCTTCCGACACGCTCACACTAACGCTCAACGTACCACACAAGTCGGCGCCCAGCAGCACTCAAACCTAGCGCATGCGCCCACTCTGTACAGCGCTCCTGGTTCGAACAGCGTCCCGTCTAGCTCACTTCCCCACTCTTCTTCCCAGCAAACGATCACTAGCTCTTCTTCCTCGTCCAACGATCTTTCTGCTCCTGCTTCTACTTCCATTCCTACTCCTGCTTCCGCTCCTACTACTGCCTCTGCCAGCTCGTCAACCACCTTTTCCGCCGCTACCTCATCAACCGCCCCACCCCGGCCCTTCTCCCAGTCCAACGTCTCCCCTTTCCTCGACGCCCTCAAGGAAACGACACCAAGCTTGCATGATCTATCGACGGCTGAATTGGAGACGCTCGTGGCGAGTGTGATTTGGGAGGAAGGGTTTCAGGAGCTGGTCAGTGTATCTCCTTCTCTCTGTCTCTTACATGGGGCTGACGATTCGGTGGTCATTGCATGCAATGTAGGTTCAGAAGTTGGATAAGATGTGGGCGATTCAGGGGGTGTTGAGGAGTATGTAGGACTCGGGTTGTTGATGTACGTAGACATGGAGACAGCAAGAGGTTGATACATCGATGCCCAACGTAGACGGTGATGGAATGCGCAAATATCATTCGAGGCTGAAGAAAGCCATCAATAAACCCACAGCGGATGAGTTCAAGATCATCAGAGGTTTGGAAAGGTCTGAAAGTGACGCTTACAACGGTGATCACCACATCTGCTTTCGCTGCGCTTTCTTTCACCAAATTGGCATCGGAATGAGATCCGACGATCACGTCCAGCCCGAGCTTGTTAAGCTTCTCAGCCTTCTCCACGGACCTCACGATGGCGGTGATGTCGAAGCGAGAGACATCGGGGTGGTTCAAGAGGCGCTCCAGCACTGTGCCGCCGATGTAGCCTGTGATGAGAGTAGAATCAGCATATGCATCAGTCCGTCTGCCAATAAGAAACGAACATACCCGTGGCTCCAGTCAGAAGGACGTTGACTTTGTTGCTCATGATTATATCTGGGTGAAGGGCGTATGTGTTACAAGTTGTGGGAGCAGGACGATGTCAAAACAACGTCGAGCACGATGGCACTTATACTCAGTGCATAACTTAGGCCCGTTGGAAATCGCGATCAACGCCCGGCGCGACAATAAGTAGACGGGAGTAGCAACGCGTCCTGACCGTCTACTCAATAGTCTTAGTTCAGCTTCAGGTCAGCGAACTCACGCGAGTTAAACGTTCAACGCCAGAGCTAACACAGCCGAAGACACTTGCCAGCCTGGCTATTCAGGGTGTCACGCTCACCTCCGGGTTCGCATAGAGAAATAAGTAGAAGGTGCACGGGTCGCCAGCAAGATGGAACGTCAACGTTCAGGCAATATGGAAAAGGTAGGTCGGCAAGGATGCGTCTTATACATGATGGGACGGAAGCAAGGCGCCGCTCGGTTACATAACCGCCAGTGCAGAGACGGATGGACGTTCGAACTTTGAATGAATTTGCAATCCACAGCTAGTCTATCGCCTTCCTTGGAAGACTTCGCATGTGGTCTCTACTGCATTTACTGACCAACACCAGCGCCCAGCTGACATTACAACGTTCTCTCAAACGATAACTGGCCTAGATCAATACAAGCCCTTATGCATCTCGATAACCACCCAACTCGCTGCCCACTAGCGCTCACCGTAGTACTACTGAAGCGCACTCAGATCCACATACTTATCCATCCCCATCTCCTTCCACAACTTTGTCTTTCTCTCCTGGAGCGTTTCCTGCGGCGGTGGTACCTTCCGCTTTGACCCCGCCTCGACAATGTCGGGCTCCGACACCGGAGTCGTCACTTTCTCTGACGTTGCCCTATCCGAACCCTCCAACTTCCGCTTCATCGCAACAAAGTGCAGGTACTCAATACTATGCTGCAGCGCCGGCGGCCTCGGGACATTGACAGGCGGAGCGGCAAACCATAACACCTCGCCTGTATCGGGGTCCCGGTCGAAGTACCGTGCTACCAAGGGAAGGGAGATCAGGAAACGAGCTCGTAGAGAGGAAAACCAACTCGACTTACTGAGCTCTGGCGGAAGCTTATCCACCGACGCCGCATACGTGTATCCTCCCGCCGCAGAAAGCACACTTCTATCCTTCGCCGCCTTCAGATTACTTGAATTGATCAAAGGGGGGGTGTACGCTTGCGCGGACGCCGTCGTCGTCGAATACCCCCCAGTCGTCGCAACAGGTACAACCGCCGTCGTCGCACTCGCCGCCATCGGTTCCCCCACTCCTCCTCCTCCTCCCTCCGATGTTGGATCCCAATACCCCGGCCCCCCCACCGCCCCCGTCCTCTTCCCCGCCTTCCTCGTCACCTTCCCCCCATTCTCCGTGACCGTCCCTGCATCCTTCAACGACCCCTCCACGACGCCGCCCGGCCCCTTGACGACCCTCGCAGAAGTGATGAACGGGCTCCTCATCTTCCTCGGGTACACTGTCCTCTCAAACGGGAAAATCGGCATCCAATCCCCCGAATCCCCCGTTATCCTCGTCTCTTCTGTCCGCGCTGTGGCTTTGCCTCGGACTTCTTCGGGGACGCAAGATCGCCAGTTTTTAATCTTGACAAAGATGCGGTCGCGGTCGTTGTAGCGGGAGTCGCAGACGTAGAGGGGAAAGCCGGGGTGGTAGTATGGGGGGCGGGGTCGGCCGCGGATGTGTCGGGCGGTGAATTGGCAGGAAACTTTCTCGATGAGGTCGGTGAGGGGGTGGTCGGCGAAGTTACCTAGTGGGAGATGTGAGTCAGAGATGGATGGATGGGGAGGGAGGGGATAACGTACTGGTTTTGAAGACTTCGTTCTCCCAGAATAATCGGTCTGCGGTGTGGAATGTCTGTCGTGAAGGGTGATGAGCAAGCTAGATTGTGTACGTGAAAGGGATATAAATACCTGTTCAGGACGGTAATACCACACCACCGTAATTCCCCTCTGGTCCTTCTTAGGAGCGCCAGTATCCACCGCAGTCCCTACCCAGCACCGGAAGATCTGCCCTATAATCGGACGACCTGGATCATCCGGATTGCTGAGATGAACCCAGTCCGCGAGACGCAGCGTCCACCCTTTGTAGTCGAGGCTTTCGACAAAGTTGCGGTCTTTCGCGGTGACACGGGTGAGTGTGATGCCGTCGGAGGTGAGGTTGGACGCGCCGGGGCCGGCTCGGAAGGAGGCGAAGTTGGTGTGAGAGGTGTAAGGTGGTCCTGGGGGCGGGGTCGAGGAGGTCAAGGAGTTGTACAGGCGCTGAAAGAAGTCGGTGTTAAGATGTGATACGAGGCAAGAAGAAGAAGTAGTGACTTACCTGGAGCAAAAGAATGTTGATGTAGTTTTCCCGAGCAGGTTCGTAGTAACGCCTGGCTTTCTCGAATAGACGAGACATTTCCATATCAAACGCTTTCGTGGATGTGAACGTTTGGGCGCGGGCGCGAGACTAGGGACGATCAGACGAAGAGCGGCTAAAACAACATTTGCACGTACCTCAATCATTTTGAGAGACAAAGGATGCTGGAAGCGTGTCGGTGAACCGAGGGTGTGGGAAGACTATGGGAGGGGCTCACCGAGTACGAGAGATCAGCAACGGCTGTAGAATCTTCGGGTATGCCCTCCAGCGAGACCGCAAGTCGGTTTCCTCTGCGAAATATAGGTGTGAGTAGAAACGCGATGAAAGAGCAGGGGGTAAAAGGAGCTTACACGACGTCCTTGTAGCTCTTGATTCCATGTACGATCTCAGTAATTCGCTCCTGCAGGTACCCAAAATGAATAAGTTTCTCGTCGTTGTTCTGAGGGGCAGAACAAAACGTACAGGCGACACGTCGTCCATCCACCCCTCTTCTCCGAACCCTGGCCACCTCGGTAAACTTCTCTCCAGCTGCTTGACAATCTCTTCACTATATTCTGACGATCCGCCGGCATGATACCCTCCGCTGTCACTCTCAGCCCCAGAGTCATTTTCAATGTCGATCTCTGGAGTTGCTTGTCTTGTTGTTGTCCCGAGCTTCGGTGGGCTGAGTTTGGAGGTAGACGCGACGGGCTGAGCTACTGCGCGGCTGCTTGGTGTCCGATTGGCTTGCACGCGAGCGGAGGACCGGATAGATTGGGGCGTTGAGGGTATTTTCGGCTCAAAGGGTGCCTCGGATTCAGCAGACTGCATCCCCACATCCACAATAGGTTCGATCGGCTCTTCTACGACTCCGTGTACCCTCTGCGGTGACCTTTCGGGAGGAGATGTTCTGGGAGGCCCTAAGGCGGGACGTTTCTTCCACTCGGCTTCAAAGATGCTCTGACGTTACGCTTAGCACTCGCACAATAGCTCAAGAAAGACGAACGTCATTCATACCTTGAGCGTCTGGGCGTCCTTCACGACCAAACTTTCCGGTTCGTTGTAAAAGAGGGCATTCCAGAAGATGAGAGAGATATCGTCGTATGCTTCTGCTGGAGTCTTGTATTCCTTCTTCTGCAAGCTCGAGTGTATACCGTCCAAGCACCTTGGCTCGGGTATCGTCTAGTAGCGCGTCAGCACAAGAAATGGCGCTCTTCCCAGCTTGCGTACCTGATAATAATCCGGCCAGTCCTTCCTATCCACCAGCTCTTTGAACATCAACGAGAGGTTCCGCTTGGGCTTAGTGCCTGTGACATTGGTAATAGCATATAGCACATCTTCAATGGCAGACCTCTGCTCTGCAGACAGTGACATCGAGATTTCGTTGTTTCCTGAACGCGGGTTGAAGTCGAGGAGGTGGTCCCAGAAATTCGGCGAAGATGATTTAGTAGCAGTTGTCGAGATGTTGGTGGTTTGTTGCCAAATCTGTCACGTGCCCTACGCGACGCGTCAGAAATTAATTAAAAATCAATTGTCTGCATTTGGACTTGGACTACGTAAGTTTCAAGTCGATGCTCGGTTTCACTTGGTGAGTACCAGTAGTGAGAAGAGTTTTCAACTTTCTGGCATCTGAACTATCGTATTTCTTTGACCTGAAAATTGAATTCCCTTTGCGATGAAACCGTCGTCAGGCCCATGCCGGGCTGAACGATCGCGAGAAGATTAGACGGCGACATCGACACCGATGCCACCGCAACAAGATAGATTAAACATGACAAGAAAGACACAGAAGACATCGCAGCGTATAAAAGAGCGAAACCAACCGCAATACATAACGAAAAGAGCGAGAAGTTCGTAAACACAATGTATACGCATCGTAAGAATTCAAAAAACACGAGGGGGAGTGTCCGAAATGTCTACTACGTGCTCCGGCGCTCACGAGTCCATCATCAACCAACACACGCTGAGTGCACACCATCTATAGCATGAGAGCAGTAACGACACCAGCGAGCATGAGCATGCCCGCAGAACCTGCCTGCACAGAGACCGCCGCGCCTTCGGGAGCAGTCTGGCGCAGAGCGCTATCGACACCGTCGGTCGTCTGGAGGACGCTGGGGGAGGCAGTTGCGTCTCCGCCGTACAGGCTGCTGAACGCGCTAGCGGGGATGCACTCGAAGGGAGGGAAAGCGCCGCTGGGGACAGCAGTAGCCTCGCCAGTGACAGCGACTGGGCCGCTGGAGACAGCAGTAGCATCACCAGTGACGATGACTGGGCCACTGGGAACAGCGGTAGCATCGCCAGTGACGATGACTGGGCCGCTGGGAGACGCAGTGCCATCTCCGATGAAGGTGAACGAGCTAGATGAGGCCCAGGAAGAGGCTTCGCCAATAGCGCTGGAATAAACGACTGAGGACGCCTGGATGCTGGACGTCACGGCCTGTCTCTTAGCGTAGCCGGTGGGGGATGGGGATTGGGTGCCGCCCACAGGCCCAGAGCTTGCGTACGCGCTGCTGGGAGCATTGCTGACAACAGCCGACGAGCTAGTGTGCACGCTGATGGGTGCTTGGCTAGAAACGGCCCAGGAGCTAGTGTGCACGCTGATGGGTGCTTGACTGGAACCGGCCCAAGAGCTCCCGGTGACCTGGCTAGGGGGTGCGGTGCCGGAAATGGGGACCGTGAACCAGCCGTCGGGGCAGAGGACATAAGACGACGGGGTGGCCTCAGAGGGGGAAGAGGTAAAGCTGGATGAAGCATAGATCGTGCTCAGGATGGGGCCACCGTGGCTGGATGCAGTGACGGTAGTGACGGGGCCACCGGCGGCACTCGAGGTGTAGGTGGTGGCGTGGCCACCGGGAGCACTCGAGGTGTAGGTGGCAGCCTCGACGGCGTAGCTGGATCTGAAAGCGCGATAAAATCTGGATGAGATGTATTTCAACAAGATGATGTATCAAACACTTACACGTTGGCCTGAGAAAACGCTCCTCGAGAGAGAGCGAGCATGACAGCGATGGAGGAGACGGAGATGAAGGACTTCATAGTAGATATTGGTTTTTTTGGACTGGGAGGAATGTGACGGGAGGTAGAGAGGAGGAGGAGAAGAAGAAGAAGAAGAAGAAGAGGTGAGAATAAAACGTTGTCACTGGAGGGATTATAAACTCCAGCTTTCGAACGGGCAGGCAAGGCCGGGGTTGGTCCATGCGTTTCAACGGGCAGATCTGCCCGTTAGCAAATGATTTACGTGCGACAAACGTCGGGCCACATCTCAGAAGTCATCAGTAGCAAGCTGAACTTCAAGTTGAACAGGTAACTTCTGGCAACGCTTCCCGGATGTTGAGGAGGCACCTACGTCGCCAGGCTGCTACATGCGGAGTCGATCTTGCAGCCGCTAACGACCATTCATGGACATCTGGGTGCTTGCCCAGAAGGTGGCCTGGAGTCATAGACATGATCAGCAGCTTAAAGTACGGACTACGCTCGTGGTCGTCAATAATTTTCCGAGGATATTCAGAGCCTTTGATGAGTGATATGGAGTGCGGTCGACAACATATTTTCTGCTGCTCTTAACGGGTTGAAGGCGAGGTGCCAGTCGAAGCTTGCGCTAAGTAAACGTGAGAAATAATCGCCGCGTCGGCACCGAACGCGCAAGTGCCGCTCATCGACTCCGCACTGTCGCGAAATATACTTACATACATATGCATCAGCCCAGAAAAGCTTCTGATCCCTACTGAATCTCCCAAAGGAACTGAAAGTCTTCTGACCAGCGATGGATTTTCACCCGTCCTCGGTGAACCTCAGCGCTCAGCCACAAAACCTTTCGATCCACCCAGATTGCGTTTGACGGGATCAAAATTGCGATCAGTCTATGCCACTGATCACTGACATTCGTCTGACATACGAAGAAATGTAGAGAGAAGCAGGAACGGGACGGTATCCATGTTCATGGGTTCTAGAGAGTGTGTTGTTGATCTGGCAAGAACGTCGAACTTGTAGTCATCGTAGGAGGCCTCGTCCGAAGCCCCGGAGATCACCGACTCTGAATTTGAAGAAGCCCATCAGCACAAGTGACCACTGCAAGTGTGGCCATGGTCAAGGAGCAATCAAGAAGCCGAACCTTCCCCAGGTTCGAGGAAGACTCGGATATGATTAAACAACAAAATTAGCACCGATGCCACCGCGACCGAATAGATTAGTTCATAATAGAAAGTCACAGGAGACAACGCAACGTAGAGTATACCACAGCGAGCCCGACTGACATGCAATAAAAGGAGCGAAAAGGTCGTGAACGCAAAGTGTAACAGTCGTCAGAATCGAAACAAAAGCACAAGCCAGGGAGTGTCCGTTTAAAAGTCTACGTAAATACCGGCACTCACGAGTCCATCATGGCAGATGCTACTACAGCAGACAGAACGTACTATCTATCGAAGGGGTATTTACAGCATGAGAGCGGTAACGACACCAGCGAGCATGATCATACCCGCCGAGCCTGCTTGAACAGAAACCGCCGCGCCCTCCGGAGCAGTCTGGTTCAAGCTATCAGCATCGCCCGTGGGGCTGGGGGAGGCAGTTGCGTCTCCGCCGTACAGGCTGCTGAACGCGCTAGCGGGGATGCACTCGAAAGGAGGGAAAGCGCCGCTGGGGACAGCATTAGACTCGCCAGTGACAGCGACTGGGCCACTGGGAACAGCATTAGCGTCGCCAGTGACGATGACTGGGCCACTGGGAACAGCGGTAGCATCGCCAGTGACGATGACTGGGCCGCTGGGAGACGCAGTGCCATCACTGATGAAGGTGAACGAGCTAGATGAGGCCCAGGAAGAGGCTTCGCCAATAGCGCTGGAATAAACGACTGAGGACGCCTGGATGCTGGACGTCACGGCTTGTCTCTTAGCGTAGCCGGTGGGGGATGGGGATTGGGTGCCGCCCACAGGCCCAGAGCTTGCGTACGCGCTGCTGGGAGCATTGCTGGCAACAGCCGACGAGCTAGTGTGCACGCTGATGGGTGCTTGGCTAGAAACGGCCCAGGAGCTAGTGTGCACGCTGATGGGTGCTTGACTGGAACCGGCCCAAGAGCTCCCGGTGACCTGGCTAGGGGGTGCGGTGCCGGAAATGGGGACCGTGAACCAGCCGTCGGGGCAGAGGACATAAGACGACGGGGTGGCCTCAGAGGGGGAAGAGGTGAAGCTGGATGAAGCATAGATCGTGCTCAGGATGGGGCCACCGTGGCTGGATGCAGTGACGGTAGTGACGTGGCCACCGGGAGCACTCGAGGTGTAGGTGGTGGCGTGGCCACCAGGAGCACTCGAGGTATAGGTGGTGGCGTGGCCACCAGGAGCACTCGAGGTATAGGTGGTGGCGTGGCCACCGGGAGCACTCGAGGTGTAGGTGGTGGCGTGGCCACCTGGGGCGCTCGAGGTGTAGGTGGCAGCCTCGCCGGCGTAGCTGGATCTGAAAGCACGATGGACGCTGAATGAGATGGGATTCAACAAGTTGATGGATCATATACTTACACGATAGCCTGGGAGAAGGCTCCTCTTGAGAGGGCGAGCATCACAGCGATGGAAGAAACGGAGATGATAGACTTCATGGTAGGTAGATCTGGGGTTTACTGGGAGGAGGTTGACTCGTGAACGGAAAAGTGAAGAGGAAGGAAGAGGAGGTGAGGATAAAATGATAGATGTGGCGGGGTTTTAAGAGGCTCAGCTCGAACGGGCAGAGCAGCCCGGAGAGTGAGGGAGGTATTCAATCGGGCTGATATGCCCGTTGACCGTGAGCAGATGAAGGCAGATGATTTGCCACGCGATAGATGTCGGGTCCGAGATTAGCTCTGGTTAGTGGTTGTAAACAACGGTTGTGTGTTACGGTTAGGCATACCAATGTCCTGGTACCGTGGTGGGTGCAAGGCGTGTACCCACCTGTAGTCACAGGCTGGTTGCCACACTATGCGCCGTGAACCAGCGCGAACTCTGTTGTCGTTGCCATCCGTTCATGCGTGGACTTGCGGCGAAGCTGAGTAAACATCAGCCTTGCATCAGCCCAAAGGACGCTCGTAGCACCGCTGTCTTCCCGGTGTGCTCAAACGCCCACGTCCCTGTAGCTTGTCGAGCTCGGTCGAGCTGCCATTGGCCATGGGCATGCGCAATACCCTAGGCCTATTAATAGGCACGGTGAAGTGGAATCTGGAAATGGCCGAAAAGTGCAAGCTTTCGTCAAGACTGTTTATGAATACTCTCATGTCTTGTGCCACCGAGGAGAAGGGGTCGATTTCACCGTTCTGCTTGCAGACGAGCAACAAAGAGGGGGCGACACGGCAAACTGCTTTCAAAATGTGGCAATTGATCACATCAACGCGTCCAAACTGTTGGGCGTCAATCTTGGCTGGCTTGAAGTCCTACCACCAGCACCTCCTCACTGAACATAACTCACCGCAATACCGTCCATCGCCATTCTTCGGCATCAAACTCCACGTTTAAACCATTTCTGCTCATCTCATTGGGCCCAAGCAACTATAAGATCTATCTCTACCCGAAGACAGCTCACTCCAATGGCTTCAAGTCCTGCTGAGATCATAACTCGCATCCCCACCCAGTTCGCGAAGGCCAAGCAGGATGGAGACCTGTTCTTCTACCCTTCCACTGTGCATTCTCACACCGAAATCGGAATAGACGTGCGTAGCCGACCTACGGTGATTAACTGGCGAGCTGCTTACCATGATCTCGTTTCGAACGCAGTTTGAGATAAGGCTCTGCCCCGCATTGCAGAAGAAGCCTGTCCTCCCGACGCCCCAATTTGAGGTCCCTCCAGTGGTTTCGAGCACCACCGAGGAGAAGCCAGTCGATCCGTTTATGCCACCATACAACAAAGGGTTGTACATCGGCGAGCTGAAAGACGAGTTGGAAGACAAGGAGTATGTCGTTTTGGTGAGCAGCGTATCTGCACCTCTGATGGATGGCGGGTTGATGCTGACGATCGACACAGCTGAACAAGTTCGCGCTTGTTGAGGGCCATGCACTCTTAATCAGCAAAAGTGTGAATCTCGGTGCATTGCTGTGACGTATCACTCAGCACTCATATACTTGTTCGCAGAGTTCGAATCCCAGTCGGCGCCGTTGTCTCCCGGTGATCTAGTCATGGCCTACACGCTCCTACGGGCTTCAAGGCAGCAAGGACGGAACATCTTCGCGTTCTATAACTGTGAGTGGAGGACTGACTGCGATGATCCTCCTTGTTGATCCCTCGGTGCAGGCAACGATAACAGCGGTGCAAGTCAGCCTCACAAGCATCTGCAGTTCATGCCTTCTCCTGAAAACGATGCACCGCCTATCGAGAGAGTTGCACGATCTATTCGCTTGGAATCTCCAGGTACGACGCGTCTGCCATGTCCTCCAGGGCTGTTATTGACGGGAACTTCCAGACAAACCCTTCACCCTGGCCTCATTACCCTACGCACACTACATCTTCCGATTGCCTCCATACCTCGCAACGCAGCCTCTAAAGTCAATTTCCGACCTCGAGAAGCTTGAGACGGTGCTAGCTGGTGCCTATATCACCCTTCTGGATCTAGTCATTTCTCTCCTGCGACACACCGACCACGAATCGTCTTCCGATGCTCAGACTAGAGGCGCAGCGGCAACCCGCCCGTCGTACAACATGATCATGACGACCGAGCACATCCACATGATCCCCCGACTCAAGGAGAGCTACTCGCTATCCACTTCCGGGCCCGCATCAGAGTCGCACCAGGAGATCTTCCTGAACAAGGACGACGTGATCAGTGTCAACTCGTTGGGCTTTGCGGGTATGTTGATGGTGAAGAGCGAGGAGCAGCTAGCGCATGTGAAGAAGGAGAGCGTGGCCAGAATTCTTACCGGTGTAGGGTGCAAGCCTGGAGAGTGGGACGATATGGCGACGGGCGTTGTTCTCGACGATTAGCTCGGTACTTGCCAACGGCCAGTTCCGTCTGGGGAAAGATTAGATCCCAATCGAGTTTAGAGGCTGCAGGCGCTTGATCTTGGTACCATGTTGTACTGTGTACAGCATCAATACAGTTTTACTGGACCTCTCTCGACGAGATCGTTCAACACAACAGAGAGCTTTGAGCCTCTCCTTTACACCAATAATACAAGGCTTTCCAGAACTAGGTGCAACCAACAAACAGCAAATGCTTGCATCATTTCCCTTGTATCCAGTGTGAATGAGGGGTAGAGAGACAAAGGGCATGCGCACCCAATTACGGAGGAGGCAATGTTGGACCATGCATGGAATCCAAATCGCGGAGCGAGCCGGTGATAAGCCGCACCTTGTCTTCTCCCTTCACTCGAGCTCCTTGACCTCATACCACATCACCCCATGCCGCCGAAGCCCGCAAAGTCGGGGGCGGCCAGCCAAAGTCTTGTCCCCGTCGGTTCGCGTCATGTCATCCAGAAGAACCAGGTCAAGAAGCACACCCACCGCGACGAACATGGGAGGTACCCCACCACCTCCAAAGCGCTCATCCTTCGCGATCAACGCAGTGCCCTCTCGGGAGAGTCCGCCAGTGCTCAGAGAATCACTGGGAGAGAAAAGCTGGATCTTTTAGCGGGTACGTGTCTTGCCCTCTGTCCTACCTGTCGCCGTGCTCATTGCGCCATCCACAGAGGATCTCGTCGAACAATCGAAGAAGGCGCTGAGTACGCCGTTTAGGCTGGAACGCGCGCAGAAGATGGCGGTGTCTGAGTACGATTGTGCGTGCGATCGCATGTCAGCTGGCTTGGTCGTGCCGCCGTTGGCTGAAAGTTCAGGTATACAGTGAGCTTGGACACCATCGCGCAGCTCCGCGATCCAGACCTTTTCATGGGCAGCGTTCAGCGCGAATGTATCGCACGAGTAGAGAATGTGCCTGTTGACGCTAGGCAGGCGGCGGTATACGTTACTGGGTTCTTGAAGAACGCTTCGTTCGTGGCACAGACGGTCAACACCATGTGTGCTACCATTCTTTTCGTGTTGCTCTTTTCAGGAGAGGTGTGCTGACCGCAGGATCATTCTCCAGGGTTCACAACAGCTACATGGTCGCGTCGGCCTGGCAGATTGTATACAGCACCCTCGACGAGCTGCAGAAGGAGTACGGGCTGAGCGATGCGACGATCAAGAGACAGCTGGCCAGCAGCGAGCGTATGCGCTCCCGCTACCTCGCTCTATACCATCTCACCGACCAGCTCGTCGAGGCCGCTCAGATGAACTTTTCCAACCTCGCCAGGAACAGCAGTGGGTAGCCCCTTTCCCTCCGTTTTCGGACACGCCTCTTCATACTTCCCCACGCAGAGCACTACGCGTCATACTTCAAGCATAGCGACTTCCACAAGGCGAGGAAGAACGATATCATGTTTGACGTGGAGAGGCTGAAGGATACGGGGAGGAACTTTGTCGACTCGATCATCATGGAGATTTGTTTCCCCAACTCGAACTACCCGAAGAACGTGCTTCTTCAGATCTTGCACGATGCGGTGCGGGAGTGTCCGAGGGAGGCGAATAGGTTCCCTCAGGCGTTGTGGGACGCGATGGGGTCGTTCTCGGTGCGTTTTCGTCTTGCGTTGCGTTGAAGGGCATAACTGACGATGGAGTGATGCTGCGCAGACGCTCGTTTCATTCAAGGAGATCATCGAAGCTCCGTTCTTCGGTCCTGAAGGAGAGAAGCTCAAGAACATGTCGTTCGAACAGCCAAGCGACTATGAACAATGGCTGGACGCCCAGTTCTACTCCCTCGAAGCAACGAAGAATATCGACTTCAAGATCCATCTTCAAGCGCTGGATAAGACCAAACAGCCAGCGGTTTTGGAAAGCATCTGGAAGTCCATCAACCAGGTCAGTCGCATGCCTCAACAGTGTCCGCAACATCTGACTTGTCGCTACAGAACTACATCAACGTCTCCGGAGTGTCCATTGACGATCTCTGGGGTCTCGAAGGTGCTCTAGACCGTGCACCTCAATGGAACTCGTACTTTATGCCCACGCTCAACGCTGAGAACCAAGCCAAAGATCGCGCTATCGGAGGAAAGAAGAAACACCTGGCGATTACCCAGTCCGGCGGTGGCTTCGAAAGTGACGACTCCATGCCCGGTCTCCAGTCCGTCTCGAACTCCTCTGACGAGGAGGAGTCCGACTATGCGGACGACAGTGATGACGACGACGAATCAGACGCGGAGAGCGAGGATAGCGGCTACGATACGGACCACGAAGATCAGTTGCGAGATCTGTACAGGGAGGCCATGGAGATGCATCAGGAATGGGGATTCCAGGACAGAGAGGGTATCCACATGGACTCGGATAACTCTAGGGAAGAGAAGAATCCGTTCCTCAAGTTGCTCGCTTCTCTGAGAGGTGAGCTCCGATGTTCTGTGCAGTCCCAGCCAATACTCATGGTACTATGCCTAGGGCGTATGTTCCAGTCTGAGCCGAAGATGCAGACAAAGGCTGCTCCTGCTGCGCCGAAGACGAAGAAGGGATTCTTCAACAGGACCGCGCCTACTCGCAAGGCTGCTAACTATGCTCCCGCGCCTTCTGGGTTCAAGGAAGCGACACCTAAAGCACCTCCCAAAGGTGAATCCAAACGCATAGATCTTAATCACGGCGACTAACCTCCTATTGATGTACAGCGTCTGGTCCCGCCGCAACCGCATCTCGTGGTGTCACCATCGAAGAGGTAGAAGACGAAGATGAAAACGTTGACTCGACCAAGAAGAAGAAAAAGAAGAAGAAGAAGAAGAAGAAGAAGAAGACTACCGGGCAAACCGAGGAACAGCCCATTCTCGAACGCGTCGCTACGCTTCCTCCTTCCTCCCCTCCTCCGTCGGTCACTCCGACCACCACCAAAGCCAAATCGGCCAAGCCTCCCGAGCCCAAGCCTCCGACCAGTCCTCCAAATAATGCCTCGACGCCGTCGTTCTTCCAACCTTTGGAGCCTACGACCACTGCGCAGTCTGCGCACTCGTATCTCAAGGAGGTAGAAGTGCCGAAGCAGAAGGTGAAGACGCGTTCGGATACTGCATCGGTCCACGAGCCAGAGAAGAAGAAGAGCATGTTCAAGTCGTTCGTATCGAAGATGGGCATAGGCAAGAAGACAGACGACGAGGGGCAGGTCAAGGCGAAGAAGAGCTGGTTCTCGTCGCTGAATAAGAAGCAGATTGGTTGCGCAGAGAAGTTGATGAAGTTTGGTAGCTACGGCAAGACGTCGATAAAGTGGGACGAATTCGAGCAGGTGCACGACGTCCATAGTATCCTTCATGCCAAACTGGTTGACTAAAAGACACTTCTCAGTTCATGAAGAAGATGGGCTTCGAGGTCGATCCTAGCACGGCTGGATCGAGGGTCCGCTTTGATCCACCCAACAAAACGGACAGGGTACGTCCTTCTCTCGTGGTCGTTCTTCACCAGCTCATCTTCTTTCTTCTTCCTCCTAGTCCATCACTTTCCACAAACGTACGTCTGCGCATCTCTCGCACATTTCTCACCTGTTCACGTTCCTCTCGTCTGTCACAGCCCATCCGGACTCGACCATCGACCATACCCACGTCCAGATTTTCGGGAAGAAGTTGAGGGACTACTATGGATGGGACGAGGAAGATTTGAAAGAAATACAAGTGTAGAATGCGCAGTCCTTAGGTACGCAACATGACTTGAGGGCTTAACGCTTTCTTACCTCTTGTAGTTGTTACCCCTGGCTTGCCAGATTTCCATGTATCTAGTCAAGGCGAGGCAGTCGAGTAGCACGAATCGTGGAAGCCGTCCAAACAAATGTAATATACCATTACCGTACCTAGCTCGTGTTCTTAGTGATATCCATACGCCCTGTAATCGCAATTGTTCTTCTTTGGTCGCTTTCATTGTCCTCTTCCGACAAAAGGATCGGCCCTTCTTGTACTTTCGCCGGATGCATCACACGAGGTGATTAACAGTGAATTCCGGGGATTCATCCCCTTTGAGCATTGTGAACGAAAGAACGAACAAGAACGAAGTGATGTACAAGTGGGTGCAATAGTTTCCAGAGTGAGTAGATGGAGAGACTAACGCGGTAAGTAGGTAAAAGAATGATTGGTGCATACGGGCGACGGAACCAGTCCATCACCCGAAGCCAACAAAAACAACAGCAACAAGCAGTGATCTAAACAAGCAAGAAAAGAGAGGTAGTGAACTCGACCCCGAGCTGCAGAAGGTAAGGAAGCTTCCATAAAACTGGTGGGCCCAAGTGCGCTGCTGGTGTTACACCATGGACACTCAAGCCCGGCCTCCTCCCTTTCCTCTGTTGTCTTTAGCTTCTTCCATTTGCTCGCCCTTCGTTATAGCGCGCGTGTAACCTATAGCAGCTGTCGTAGCGTATATAGCCGCATTGGTTCCCTACAAGGCAGGCAGACAATTAGTACTCTGAGGACGACAGGAACAAAACAAAAACGCACCTGATAGAATAAGATGGTCAAAAAGGCCTGGAACAACAACAGCACCACCTTCAGCACAAAGCTCCGATGGATCGACAACCTCTTGAGCGGCGCAATTGGGTACTCGAGCGCGAGGATGAACAGGCCCAAGACCATGGCGATGATGGGAATAACCGGAGCCTTGACGATTAGAGTAATGAAGATGGCATCTTGCTTAGCCGGCCTACAGGAAAGAGCGACAAGGCACCGATCAGAATCAAGGTCAAGGTGGAAACGAGGTAAAAGCACGACGCACTGAAGGCCTCCAGGGTTCCTCATGGTCCCGTTGACAAAGTCCCAGAAGAACTTCCTGAAGATGATCGCCCAGAATCCAGCCCACACCGCGTCTAAAGTCCCGACATCCGGGGTTCCGTCAGTAAGCCGTTGTCAAGCTGAGCCGCAGGTAGATTACTCACAAACGTTGGCGATGATAGAGACGAAGCGAGCCCATTGGTGCCAGATGAATACGCCCATTTCTTATGTGTTCGTAGGGTTGAGTAAGGGGTGTGTAGTTTCAAGAGAAGCAAGGAGTGCTATTGGGCTTTTTGAAGGTCGGGAGCGCGGCTCGGTGAAAGATGTAGGAAAGCTTGGTAGACAAGGAGGAAAGGCCGGCCTCGATCGCTTGGATGAGAAGAGGAGCAAGAAGGTTGTGTTTTGTTGAAAGAAAAGAAAGAACGGGAGCGCTGCTCGCCGGGAGAGAGTGTGAAAGAAGGCTCAAAGGGGGGAGAAAGGAATCAACCTCTCGATGGACGCAAGAGCAACACCTATATACACTGCACGTGAAGTCCGTCTCCTCATCAGGCCAAGTGGTGATCATCATTCACACTGAATGGCCTGTGCATCGACTTGACCACTCCCATCTGCTAAAGTGAAGTCCGTTCGATTGGGTCGTCGATACCATCATGCATTGCATTTGGCACTACTTACGGTAAGTACATACGTAAATAAATATCGTGGCACTGCTTAGGCAAGCGCAATAAATTAGCTTAGAAGGCGCTGCCGACCGAGCGGTCACGCTAGAAACGATGCAACAAACGTCAGTCGAAGACTAAGCTGCCGTGTAACGACGAACGAACCTTCACAGATGATGGTAATCCAGCAGAAGCAGGAGGGAATGCGAACGCCCCCGACCTGCTGGACAGAGGCCCCTCGCCAATTGAGGAAACAGATCCGCTCCTCTTACGAGCTGCAAGACCAGCCCTCACCGAATCGTCAATCCCCCTCTCTCCAGAAATGCGACTGGAGGCAGAGACATCGCTAGGAGCCCGCGTGTGCCCACGAGAACGCGCTTCCCGGCTCCTTGATCGCACAGGACGTGATCCATCGGTGCTTGGTGCCCTCGAAAGAGGAGACGGCGCTCGGTTGATTCCGCCCTGAGAAGACATGGGATCGACACTCAAGAACGAGTTCTCACTGCCACTGCGAATATGATGGTCAGGTCGCTGTATTAGAGCCTGTGCTGCCGACGTTGCAGGCGGTACTGAAGGCAGAGACCTCGACGGCGATGATGTCCCCAAGGCGGTGGCATAAGGACGGTGGTTCGGGCTGGATTCCATGATGGAGCTAACGTCCGATGCGCTATCCGCCAGGTCAAACCTAGCGCGCTGACGAACCGGAGTAGGCATAACCGGAGTGGGCATAGCGAAATCCCGGTCGAACGAGCCTGGAGAGCGAGCATGACGCTCAACAGAGCGAGCCGGACTGCGAGTAGGAACTGGTGGTTTGGGCTTCACATCGTATGCAGCCTTCAGGGAGCGTGAAGAGCTCTGCTTGTCAACTCCTCGATGCTGAGACCTTGAGCGGCTAGGCGCATCGGAGACCTCGCCGTCACTCTCGTAGAACGATTTCTGGGATTGGAACGAAGAGGAATGCGCCAGTCCTTCCCCTTGACGCGAGCGGGACGCTACTCTGGGTGGCATGGAAGCCTGTTCTGACAAGTCGGCTCTCCTCATCGAGCGATTGGAGGCCTTCTTGCGAACCTCTCCCCTCCTTCCCCGCATCACGTCTTCCATCGCGTCCTGTTCCCCGCTACTCGATGCACCATGACCTCTAGACTGTGCTCGGTTGGAAGTAGTCGGCTTAGAAGTCGGCGTAGTCGGTCGCGATATCGGTTTCGTTGGGAAGGCTCGGGAGCCGGCATTGGAATAGCCACCGTCTGTATCGTTCGCATCGTCGCGCGTCCTAGACCTAGAGCGGTCTCGAGGAACAGCAGGGAACGCCCGGGGATCCGACGGCACGTTGCTCTGCGAGGAAAGACTGTTATTCCTAGAATGGACCTGGCGCAGGGACGCTTTAGACGCTTTCTTCGACACCTTGAGAGCCGGAGTCTCCGAGTCGCTATCGTCCCATTGACTGCCCGCGGGGAAGGGAAGCCCTCCCGGTTGCGATTCCGGGAACATGGGGTTCAGAGTGGATGCACTGCTATCCATATCGCCATAGGACATGGCTGAAGGTGCTCGACTTGGGTCATTGAACAGCGCTGAGTTATTCCGCGAGATCGCTCCTTTGGGTACTCCCGGTGCCAGCAGAGTCGACGAGCTCTGAAGAGAGACAGCGCTGATACTGCCGTTCCTGCTGGCTGACCGCTGGTGCTTGTGGTGGTACGAAGGCTCCCGGGTGATAGTAGGCGGTGTCCACGTTACGCCTGGTCGGACAGCCCCCGCCTCGAGCATCATTGGATCTTGCATTGGTAGACGACCCATAGGCGAGTCAGGCGAGGATGCGCGCGAGTTCTCCCGCTCGTTCAGCGATCGCCTCTTTCTCCTCATGCGCAGGAGGAAGAAGATTCCGACGCCCAATAATAGAAGTCCAGCAGCTCCCGCGGCTGCGATACCTGCGATAACTCCAGTTGATAAGCCGGCGCTGGAACTGGCACCGTAACGCAACCGTCAGATGGCACATCAGCCTCATTAAGATGCTTGGTATAACGGACCTGGACGCCTGTTGGGGTTGGGCCGTGAACACGACGATGCGGTCAAGATCCAGGAACGGGGTCTCCTTGGTTTGAGCATCGGAATTGATGAGGAGGGAGTGCCTGGAGGAATCTAAACCATCCACGTAGTACTGAATGACGAAACATCCATCAGCCTCTCTGAGCCGTGATGCACAGCCAGAAGATTCTCACCATCAACGTCTGCAGAAAGAGCGCACCAGATGAGCTTTTGTGCGATGATGAAACAGACCCGAAGCTTACCTGGAGGTGAAGACTATCTACAACACCCTTTGAGCCACCCGAAATGACCGAGGATTTCCCGTCCAGAGTCACTGTCACGTCGGCTCGATTGGAGGCCATCGAGGTGTATATCGCCACAGCGTTTCCTGAGAATTCGAGAGAGGCAGATGCACCAGACGTGTTGGAGACGCTGTAGGAGAGTTTCGCTCAGCAATCGAAATGGGCGAGGTCGGCAGCACGCACTGCAAAGTCCCATTCATGTGAGGGCCTTGGTCAATGGTCCAAGCAGCTTGGGAGGGTCCATAGGTTATTGCGGGGTCCGTGTCGTCGTAAATCGTCGTCTGCATGGTTCTGTCGACGACAAAGGTCGTGAGGTTCGTGCGACGGATATCCGGATAAGTAACGATTACTCACCCTGTGCTGCCCACCTGTCCCACAAAATCCACCTTGTCGATATCAACTGCGCTGCCAGCTCCTGTATTCGTCACCACCGCTGTATGCTCCCCATACTCCATTCC
Source organism: Pterulicium gracile (assembly GCA_004369125.1). Lineage (NCBI taxonomy): Eukaryota > Fungi > Basidiomycota > Agaricomycetes > Agaricales > Pterulaceae > Pterulicium > Pterulicium gracile. Next base: position 723,594 of record ML178825.1, read on the forward strand.
CGTCCTTGATCCCAGAAGCGTCTCGAACTCAGCGTCCCCTGCATGAGCTTCTCCCGATGCGATAACAACTCCGTCGATAGAAACCGTGTAAGGACCGTAGGTAGGCCTTCGCGCCCCATAAATATAAAAACCGGTTCCCTTGAACGTAAAAGTTGCTGTTGCTCCTTGCTGCGATGTAACGTGGAAGGAGTTCCCAGAGTAAAACTGTTCGAGCGATAACGCGTTTTAGTGGATAGCAAGATCTGAGCGAGTAGAACTCACAGAAACAGAGTCATCAGTACGAGTGGTGTCCGTCCAAGCGTTTGCAGGCTGGTAAGAGATAAGCGGAGACGAGTCCTCCACTGGATACACGAAAGATTGAGTCAGCTGATTTCCAGAGGGACCGGGTGGGTGGACGCTCATACCTGTAACGTTGAACGAAGCCATCAAGGCTGATAATAAAATAAAGAGAAGAGAAACCCCGAAGAGAACGAAGAGAAGAGAGAACGAAGAAGGGGAGACGAGTCAAGTCACGACGTCGTGGAAAAAGACAAGACGCAGCGAGCACCGGTTCGTGACGGGCGGGCAGGACGCGACCTTGGCTGCAACAAGTCTTCAAGGTTGACAGTGATGGTGGTCAAGGCGGCCAGAAAGGCTGCCATATTTCAAGCGCTACATGATATACTAGTCCCTCCCTAATTTCTCGAGCTTCTCATCGGCTGTGTAGCGTGAGATCATGCAACCGAGACCAAGCGTTGATGCGCAGGGAGACAACCACATATTCGCATCTATATGCCTAGATGAGAGCTAGTCAGAAGTTTAGTGCAGTCCTGGGCACACATCGGGTACACATACGAGTACATCTCTGATGGCGGTGACCTCCGGCGACGTTTGGAATGATGTTTGGGTGGATCAGAGCACAGCAAAGACTTAAATTGCCATTGGTGGCATGTGTGGGAGTTGATGAGGGCGATATAGATTCAAGTAAGAAGTTTCCAGATCATAAATGACGATGTATAAAGCGGCAGAAAGAGAGACGTTCGTCGTTTCATCGCGCTCTCCAAGGGTATAAGGGTATGAGGGTCGTGGAAAGAGCCAAGTCGGTCAGCGCTTATTCATTTGTGTTGCTCGTGATGAACGCGGGCACCTGCGTCCTGCACCAGTGGCACTGGCATCAACATTCAAGTCGATCCTCAGGACTCAGGCCCAAATGCTCAGTGCCGCCATAGGAGTGAATGAACATGGAAAGCAAGGTTCTTTCAGCAGCGCACGCTGAATGCGTACATATCAACTTGCATATGCCTCCACGAATCGTCAAGTACTCTAGACAACTCACCAACGTTTGGTCCTCCCTTGTACCATTCACCAACACCTCAATAAACACTACACCCCGTCCTCAACAACAACTCCGTAACCCGATCCATCACCCCCGTCCCCCCAGACACCAACAAAAACCCCGTCTTGATCGTCAAAAACCGTATATCCTCAAGTTCAGACCTATCGGCTCTGAACAGATAATCCATCTCCGGGTCAAGAAGCTCCGCAGTGTCTCTCAAGGTCACGACCATGGGAGTGAACTTCTCTCCTAGTTCGAGAAGTTGAACCTTGGATATCATGGTGTGAACGCATTGAGCGATGAGTGCCTCGAGGTGTACGCCGCCGTTAACGAAGTCGAATAACTCCTCGAAGGACTCCTCATCCCAGGAGTTCTTCGGGGAATCGACGAGTCTAGCCTTCACACCCCACCACGGCGCACACTCATGGAACCCTCGATAGGAACACAGATCCTTCCAGTGCCTCCTCAACGTCACCGATCTCTTTGACCCCCTAATCGCCCCCGCGTGAATCCCGCTATACGTCACAGCGTTCTCCAAATCTCCAATCATCTGATACACGACGACCACCAACTCCACCGACGCCAGGAACCGCTCGTCGTTCTTCAGCCCCTCTTTCTCAGCCATATCATAGCACCGAAGAGCCATCTGCAGCACCGACTCTGCCGAGCGATGGTTCTGGAGAAGTGCGGCGGTGGTAGCGCGGAGAATTGCGGAGAGTGTCGTGGTTGTTTTGTCGGAGGAGGATGGGTCGAGGCAGCGGGGACAGGTGCATTTGAAGGCGTATGGATCGAGAGCCTTGTTGCGCTCGGCTGTGGGGATGGAGAGGGCGCAGTACGTGACGGTGAGCTCTTCTCCTGCTTTGACGTCTCGGGTTGTGAAGAACAGGAATGAGAAGGCGCGCACGTCGAATTCCCAGGTACTATTGGGCTCGCAACTAGACGTTGGTCAACGACGGTGATTATTAAACACCAAGGTCAACATAAACAATCAACGATTCCAACATACATATGATTGAACCGCGAGCCTACTTCGCAGGTACCCTTGAGCGTCTTCGCTAGATCATCACGATCCTCCCCATCCAGCGCATCCTTCAACTCTGGAATCCCAAACCCATTCGTCCTTAACCTCCCCACAATAGGTCCACTCCCATCCTTGGTATGCGCATTATGCAGCGCGAAGAACGCCTTCTTCTTCCCCGCATCCATCAGCGAAAACGAGAATTTCTCCAAGAACCGCTCGCTTTCCTGCAGCTCGACAATCATGAAATCTTCCAGCGTAAAGTGATCAGGCATCGACTGGATAAGCCGATTGCCTGGGAGGTTCACGGGGCTGATCACCAGTGGCCGTTCGGCGAGAATGAGCTCTCCGGCTGGTATATCGCGTGTGGCGAGCATGCTGAGGCCCTTGCCCGGGAGTTCCGCGATCCTTTAATTATAAGCGAGCTCCGAGTTGCCTTCTTCGTCGTCGGGGCTGGGACGAGGAACGGGAGCAGGAAAGCCCGGGGTGGTCATGATGTACTTCTTGACGATGTTGGGGATGATGCATTCTGTGAACCCGTCCTTTGCTGGGCCGGAGCCTTCGATCTGTGGGATGACGGAGACGATGAGATGGTCCGGTGCGAGGTTTTCGTGCATTGGTTTGAACGCGTCGCATTCGTGTCTGGTCAGCTCCTGCGCGGTGTAACCCGAGCGGCGCTCTGTCGGCAGACAACTCGCTTGAGCAACATTGGGGGGACTAAGATCGTCACGAAGTAGACGGCGCACCTGCGTTCTTGGGCGTGTGCGTATGCTTGATGAAGTAACGACCATGCCTGTCCTTTGGAAGATCATCTGCAGATGGTCGCTTGTCAGATATTTCCCCTTAAGCAGAGCTGCATTGTGATTGTGTGGGACGTACCCAGCTGCTTTTGGAGCACGGTAGGCTTAACAGTCGCGTCCGCCGGCCTTGAGCTCGAGTTCGCCTGGAAGTGTGGCGCGGGGTTTTCTTGAATTTGCTTTGCACCGAGTCCAGTCTTGCTTTTGGTTCCACTTTGAATTTCCTTGTTCAAGAATCCTTTCTTCATGTTAAGTATTAGGAGATGGTCGTCGTTGGAAAATAGATCGGGAAAAGAAGCGAATATGTAAGCTCGAGCACTCATCATTTCATGTCCACGTCGGCGCCGCTCAAGCGTTGCTCGGCCACATTGGCCACAAGCGCAACTAGTAGCGGGGCCCTCGCGTGTACACCAGGTAGATACAAAGCAATAGAATAAGTTCCCCGGGGTCGATAACGTTCCTTGCGATTTGACAAAGAGCTCGATAATGGACGGATAGATTGCCTGTAAACGAACTAGCCGAGTTTGGCGATGTGTTCATCTGGCACATGACCGCGTTAGCTACTCAAATTGGCAACAAATAGGCGACCTCCTGGCGACCTCCAAACTGAATTGAAGCCAGCTGTTCATATCAAGTTCACATCGTATTCTAATTCTGAGAGGCAGAGCTATACGAGTATGCCTTCCCGTATCTTAAGTTATGTTGCATATGTATGTACCGTGTGGCGTGGGGCACCTGGTTAATCTGGACAACGCGCTGATCCTTCCCTTCCCTTCTACTGTAGACCAACTGCAAGCATCTTCACCTCAACAGACACCACGAGCTGTACGATGCACCAGCTCCCTAACTGCCTCCACCACCTCATTCTCCGCCTCTCCAGACGCCATCAAAGACCCAGACTTGATAGTGAGGAATCGCAGATCCTCAGCAGCTGAATCACTTCCGGACCTGTCAGCTTTGAAGAGATAATCCATGTCCGGGTCCAGCATGTGCTCGTGCTCCCTCAACGTCTGAACAAACATAGCGAGCTCTGTACCACCATATCCTGATGCAGCTGTAGCCATACCATCGTCTTGGGCGGCTCGGAGAAACTTGGGCACCATAACGTGGACGCAATAACGAGCGGCTGAAGACGCAAGCCACCTTTGCCCAAGTCGAAGAAATCCTCGTACGGCTCCCAACTTGATATCGTAGACTTAACCCTAGCTTTCCACCACGGGACACACACATGGAACGCGCGATACGTGCACAAGTCTTTCCAATGCCTGCGCAACGTCACCAAACCCTGGTGTCCCCTGATCGCACCCGGGTGAATCCTGCTGTACCAGATCGCATTATCCAAGTCTCCGAGCATCTGGTACAGGACGACGACCAGCTCCAACGAAGCAACGTAGCGACCGTTGTTCGTCAGACCCTCTTTCTTCGCCATGTTGTAGCAGCGCAGCGCCATCTGAATCCGCTGATCGGTCCTTGTGAAGAAGTACGGTAGTGGTAGTGCGCAACGGCTGCGTGAAGTGTGGCGACCGTTTTGTGGGAAGATGGGTCTGCACAGCGTGCGCAGGTGCATTGGAAACCGTATGGAGCGAGGGCCTTTCGGCGGACATCGGTAGGCGCATCGATAGCGCAGTACGCGACTGTGAGCTCTTCTCCTGCTTTGACGTCCCGTGTCGTGAAGAACAACATTGCGAACGCGCGTACGTCGAATTCCCAGCTGATGTTCGGCTTGCAACTAAACGGACAGAAGCGCTAGTCAGCGTCAACAATCAACACCAACAAACCAGCGACTCCAACACACCTATGATTGAACCCTCGAACCCACTTCAAACGTCCCCTTCAGCACCTTCGTCGGGTTCCCCCTCTCCTCCTCACTCGCACCGCCGTATAACTCGCCAATCCCAGACCCATTCGTCCTTAACCTCCCAACAATCGGCCCACTCCCATCCTTCGTATTCGCATCATGCAGAGCCAAAAAAAAGGCCTTCTTTTTCTCCTCCTCCATCAGATCGAACGTGAACGTCTCCAAGAACCGTTCGCTTTCCTGCAACTGCGCAATAATGAAATCTCCCAGCGTATAATGCTCAGGCAGCGACTTGATCAGCTGCTGCCCTGGTAGGTTCACAGGGGTGATCTTCAGAGGACGTTCCGCGAGAACCAGCCCTCGGGCCTCGATATCGCGGGTGGCGGCCATGCCGAGCCCTTTGCCTGGGACTTGCACGATCTTGTAGACTGGATCGACTGCGGAACGAGGAACAGGAGCAGGAAAGCCGGGGGTGGTCAAGATGCGCTTTCTGACGATGTTGGGGATGATGCATTCAGTGTAGCCGTCGCGTTCTACGCCGACCCGAGGGATGACGGTCGCAATGAGCTGGTCCGGTGGAATGTCTTCGTGCATTGGTTTGGAAGGATCGCACTCGATTCTGCTCATGTCCGTCGTTGTGTAACCCTCGCGGCGCTCTGCAAGTTCACCCCAGTTAAATCACGCTGAGTCATATTCAAGACGGAGGCTAGTGGTGCACCTGCGTTTTTGGGGTTATGTGTATGCTTGAGGAGGGTGCGGCCATACTTGTCCTTAGCAAGTTCATCTGTAGATTGTCAACTTCCAGGCCTCTGCTCACAACGGAAGCGCGTACCCAGCTGCTGCTGTAGCGCAGTAGGAAGGTCATCGAAGTTCGAAGCTCGTGACTGTGCCGACTCGGCGAGCTCCTGGTCCTGATTTGCACTTGACCCGGTCTTGCACTTGGCTCCAGCGTTTGATTTCTTCTTCGTAGATCGTTTCTTCGTCATTTGCTGTATGTGGATGGTGGTGGTATCGAAAGGGCTAACGAAAACAAGGAAACATATAAGTTCGAACCTTGACAATAGCCACTCATCATCCCATGGCCACACACCCCGGCCACAACTACACCCAGTGGCACAGCTTGTACGCAGAGCGAACACAAAGAGATACATCTCCATTTTCTCTCAACAACGAACACGATGATGAACGGACGAATCGGCAAACGAAACAGGCGACGAGACCCGCATGTCCACTTGACTGTGTTCTGAGCATCCATCCCCCAGGAGTCGTGAACACAATAAGCATGCCATTGCCACGCGCAGGATATCGCAGGTATACCACATTAGTACCGAGTTAGAACTCGAACCCCTCCCTCCTAAACACATCCATATCAGGCCTACTCTCCGCCTTCGCCATACCCGCCAGATCCGTCCGATCCTAGAGAGCCTTCAGCGACAGCTCAACAAGAAGCGGGAGACAAAGACACGCACCATCAACAACAACGCCCTCCTCAAAATAAACCACAGCCCATCACTCTGCACCGAACCCCCGCTCGAATCCTGCAACGTAATCGCACTAAGGAAATGCTCTGCCGCCTCCTTATGCGCGCCGATATTCAGACACGCGACGCCGACGTTGTATACGGCCCTGGTGTACGTAGGCCGGAGGTTCAGGGCCTCTCGGTAGGCGTGTAAAGCTTCTTCGGGTTTGGCGCCGTTGGAAAGGCAGGACCCATAGCGGTTCCAGAGGAGGAAGTCCTGGGGGTGGGTGGTAATCAGTTAGGATCAGGATTAGTGGTAATGGGGTGGGGAATACCTTGGGTCGAACGGTGAGTGCAGCTTCAAAGCAGTCCTTTGCGCGGTCGTATGCTTGGTTAGTGTAAAACAGGACCCCCAACGCGATTTGGACGTCCGGGTCTAGGACGCCTTCACTATGTTGCTTTCTTGCCAGATCGATGAACACGTTCGTGAGCTGCTCATGGGACTCCCATGTGGAGTGCGATCGCACGGCTTTGGCGGCGGCTTCTGGAATGGGGTGGTCCGGGAATCGAGTGCGGAGCCAGTTGAGTAGGGTGGAGAAGGAGGCACGGTCGTACGATTCGTTGGTGAAGGAGATGGCTAATGACTGAAGGGAGAGGGAATACCGCCGTGAGAAACTGGTATACGAAGCAATGAAATGGGGTTGCTCACCAGCATGCCGGCACCATTGCCATTGGCTTTTTTGGAAAGCTCCACGCCTTGCAACAGCGCTTTCATTCCAGCCTCTTCCCGCTCATCCATATTCCTCGTCTCGCCCAAAAGAATCCAAGTCTCATACCCGCCTTCTCCCAGCTCCCCCTTCTGTATAGCAGCCTCGAGAAGCAGACCGGCCTCGGAAAGCGATCCCCCTTGTTCCAGGAGCGCCTTGGCATCCGCCAACGCAGAGCGGGTAGATGTAGACGGATCCATATACCGGTTGTTCTTCTCTGCAAAGAGCACTAAGAACGGGAATGGCTTCCTCGAATAGTGTAGGATAGTATACTCACCGAACTCGTATGGCGTGAGAATAGGAATCCCGTCGTCGTCGAATTTGGTTCCACCCGAGGTAATGGGATCCTGAGCCGCATTGTGGTCCCAGGCCGCTTGCATGTCCTTGCCGTAGTCGAAGTCGGGTTCTTCCCTCTGGGAAGCCATCATCTCGTTGAACTGAGCTTCCCAGTTGGCCATATCCTCCAGAGTATCACCGGCGTTGGGCGTGTTCTCTAGCAAACTGAAGAAGCATTAGATGAATGCCATACCAAGCTCAAAGCAGGAATTGCGACTTACGCGTCCAACTTCGCCTCTTCTTCGGACTTGGTCTCGTCCAAATTGGTTTGCTTCATCTGCTCCTCCAGCCCGTCCAGATCGTCCTTAAGCTCTACTATCCGAGCCGATGAGGTCTCAGGCTGGCTCATCGCCGCTGTAATCCGAGCGAATGCAGCTTCGAAGTCGGCTTCTGAGGCCTTGCCCTTTCCCTTATCGACATAGGCCGCCTGAGGCATCATCCCGCCACCGTCCATTTGATAACTGCGAAATCCCATGTTCCCCCCACCCATCATGTACGAGGTGTTGCCGTACATCTGCTGAGATTGGTGATCTGAGAGTGAGCGGTGTGAGATCAACAGACGTCGGTGGAGCTGTAGGTGGGCTTACGTTGCTGACTCTGTGGTAGAGGCGAGGTAGTAGACTGCGGGTGGTCGACATGGCCAGGTTGGAACTCTGAAGCCCAAGACGAGGAGCCTTGATGGATGGGCTGGTCCATCCTCCATTGCTCGGTCGGCTGCGACTGACGAGGTCCTTGGCTCATTGGAGCATTGAGCCTGCTCATCTCAGATGCGTTGAAATGGTGCCCATGAGCGAACCCGGGGTGCTGCATGTGTTGCGGTGCTCCCGGACCCTGAAAGAATTGCTGAGCATTGGCGAGGTCCTGCTCATTTGGCTGCGTCGATGAGGTGCCAGGCAGGTGTTGGAGCTAAAACGGCGTAAGAACACAAGTATACTCAAAATACCGAGAAGCAGACGTACCCGACTAGATGATGGTCCGCCGACTCTATCCTGGTAACAGATGTTAGGCTTATTATCAGTCTTTCACTGGCGAAATCAGCTAACCTGCTGCACACTGCGATCTCCTTCTGTGTGCTTCAGCACCTGGGATAGCGGGTTCTGCTGGACAGCACAATCTGCGCCTGAAATAAGAGCTGAGAACGACATGATAGTGTGGAGAATGGTTGGTTAACGGTCAGATTTATCAGCCGCCGGTACCAACTCCGAACTCATAGCGGCCTCGGGTCAGAAACTGGGTCAGAATCACAAGCAAACGCGATAACGTGATGCCCCACAGATCCCAAGCTCAGACTGAGAAGGCGACCTGCGTATTGGAGGCTTTGCGCAGTATTCGCATGAGATCGTATAGTTATTACTCCTTTCTAGAGATACAGGCTTGTGCATGGTAGATGAGGCAAGTGAAGCGCCAGCCTTTGTCTAGTCCAGATCTTACACGAAGCCTGCGGGCACCTCTGACCACAACACCGGGATAGTCCACGAAAGTAACGCAACCAGAAGTTTCAACTGTAGAGGAAAACCAATGCTATATGTAGTGTAGTATACAGACCGTCCAGGGCGAGAAGTTATGTAACAGTACTGCGTCAAATGTAGTCCCAATGAGCCAGTCGGTGCATCCAAGAAAACCACCGCCGATGCAGCAAGTGCGCTTTCCTCAGTTCGCTTTCCTCAACTGATTGGACCGAATCAGATGTTGCCTCTTCTCCAGGTCTGTGCGAATGGGAATATGGAGGATGGTATGAGGGATACGTTGTGAATGAGGAGCACGCCAGAGAGCTTACCGTGGGCCCACATCGCGGCGCCGACTCTGTTGGAGACAGTAAACACCAAGCCGATGATGGGAATGCCCTCAAGAAGCGCTGCGGCAAAGCCAAACACTGGAGATGATGGTGGGAAAAGTCAAGCAGCAGCTCGAAAGGCAGGAGCGTCCACAACGAACCTCGGTAATCCCACTTCCTCTCCTCCATGAACACAGACGTCTGGTAAGGCGTCATCTTCTTCGCTTCGAAGTACTGTGCAACCCAAGATCGGAATATGAAGAGAGTGCAAGAGTATCCAAAACTCACAGGTCTATGTAAATTCTTCGCCGTTCCCAGCGCTTTGAGATACGCAGCCACGAACACCCCAACGAAAGGATAGAAGTTGAACGGCAGCAGCAGAACTAGCAGAACCAACTTGACACTGAGTGAATCTCCCGCGACAAGAACCAGGACACGAACCTCGTTTCACAAACATCACTCCCAACCAACCCCCAAACTTACTCCCCACCTTATCAAGCTTCCCCTCCTTCATCTTCATCTTCGGCGGACTCGACCACTCCTCAACATAAGGCTGCCAAAACTCTGGTCCCTTCCCGCGCGAAGCAACGGTTTGGTTCCAGGCGCGGTCGCGCGCGATGCGGATGTTCTTGGAGAGGAAGAAGCGGATGATGTTCGAGACTTGCGATGCAGCGAGGAGGACCGCGGCATCTAAGGGAAGAAGGTTGCAAACATGTTGTGTAAGTTGCCGGTGCGCAGCAGCAACAGCAACCATAAGGTGTAAGACGTACAGGTGGTGAGGCTGAAAGGCGGCTTGTACCCAAAGATCGTGTCGTTCGAGAGACCTGTGACGCGAGGTGATTTCGTGAGGAACGCCTCTATGAACGACCTTTGCGCGCCGAACGTCAACACTATCTACAGAGATCGTTAGTGTCATCTCAAGTCCGTGTAGGCGAGAATCAACGGACTCACCCAAATAAGGCCAACGAGAGCACCTCTCTTCGCGCCATTCCTACACTTCTCCCAAGCAGGCACCAGCAGCGATTTATCCGAGAACAGCCTATAAGCGCCAACGACGACGTATGATGGAGGGAACTGCAGCCTGTCCGCAGCGTTCTTGAATGAATCTGGGACGTTCGCAACGAGAGCTGAGTCTTTGGGGTTTGACGGTGTTGCATGAGACGGTTCTGCGAGCGATCGATTCTCTCCGTATGGAGCCTGTGAGTACGATGGAGGGGTGTCGGAGAAGGTGCTCATGAGGGGAGGAGGACAGGTGTTTCTGGGTGATGTCATCATCAAGCCGATGCTTATTCGTCCTCTCCGAACAAACTCAATATCTAGGCACGCAAAAAGATTACGAGAAAGCACGGTCAGAGACCGGAAAGCTAGGATTGTGCGTGCATTACAGATCGAAACTACGTAGGTAAAAAGAAAATACGCATCGTGAAGAAAATCATGGTATTCGTGATATTAAGGGTGACGAGGATCGATGGCCCATCGTGCCACGGGGGTAAAAGAGCCTGGCCCGTGGCCGAAAGACTTTTGGCAAGAGAAACAAATGCGACAACGACAACAAGCGCGTCATAGTAATGTCTGGCAAAGCCGCGAGATGGTGGTGAAACGAGCGCAAGCACACCGGTGGTGGCCGCGACGAAGGGAAAACGAGAACTCTCACTAAGCGGAAAGCTCTCAGCACCTGATCAACATACTCTCTCTCCCTCTCCCTCTCCTCGAGAAACTTGGCGAAGAATCTCAAAACAACATCCCGAGACAATCAGCCGAGGTTGGCGACGTTGTCCTTGCCAGTCTTGTCGCTCATCTCCTTCCACCAGCCGGCACGCTTGTAGATAGGCTTCCTGACGAGCTTCCAGACCTCACAGAATGCGACGAAGACGAAGGTCATGCCGAAGACGAGACCCCACTCCCAATCGATAGGGGCCTGGTACAGGACCCTGTCGTTGAACCCAGGAATGTAGATGGCTAGATGAAGGAGAGCGGTGAGTACAAGAACAAACGCGACGGAAATAGAACACGTACGAAGCAAAACAGTGAACATGCCACCAATGCAAGCGAAGAGCAAGACTTTGTTCTGCCACAAGTCAACCCAGAATGGACGTCCAGGGGTGAGAGCGAACATGGAACGATCGACTGCGAAGGCGAATTGGTTAAGTGCATGCAGGCAACACACAAGACTGAGTCCACTCACAAGACTTCAACTCAAGGGCGTAGAGAAGGATCTGGAAGATCAGGGTAGCGAACACGGTCGAACGTCCTCTGAACACGAGGTTGCAGACGGCGCTGGAGTCGTGGTTGCATCCTTCACCGAGGTTGCCATCTCCCCTGCCGTAAACGACGATGACGAACTGGAAGAAAAATCAGGCAAAGGCGATAAGTTGAAGAAGAATCGGACGCACGCTCAACAAGCAAGTGCTACCCATCACGAATCCGTAGGCCATGGTATCGACAACAATAGGCCAGGTGAAGACACCATGCTTCAGGTCATGAGGAGGTCGCAACATGATAGACGCCTCGGCGGGTTCCAAACCGAGACCGAAGGCGGGAGGCGAAGACGTCAACATGTTCACCCACAGGACACCGAGAGGCGACAATGGGAAGACGGAGTGCTGGGAGTCGTCGATAAAGGCGAGACCGAGGACGAGGAGCAAGACTTCGGCGACGTTGGTGGTGAGCAAGTGGAGGATGAATCGCTGGATGTTGACGAAGATCCTTCGTCCTTCCTGGACAGCGGCACGGATAGAGTCGAAGTTACTGTGAAAGGGAAAGAAGGTCAGGAGTGAGATACAACGCGTCAGACATGGGGGTGGACTTACTCGTCAGTGAGCACGAGATCGGAAGCGTCCTTGGCGACATCAGAACCAGCCATACCCATAGCGATACCGACGGGAGCGAGCTTCAAAGCGGGAGAGTCGTTGACACCGTCACCAGACATGGACAAATGCCTACCACGTCGCTTTCCGGCGTGGATCATGCGAACCTTGGTCTCTGGAGCACAGCGAGCAATGACCAATGGCAACTCAGGCAGGGCGTCAACCTCGTCGTCGGTGAGCTTGTCGAACTCGGTAGCCTGTGAGAAACGGTGAGCTAGGAGAACAACTCGAAAAAGAGGGAATAACGCACGGTCATGAACATGCTCTTAGGAGCATCCTTAGGCAGAATCTCGACAGCCTCGGCGATGGCCTTCGCGGTGGTAATGTGATCTCCAGTAAGCATGTGTACGACGATTCCAGCCTTCTTGCAAGCACGGACGGCGCCGACGGTCTCGGGACGGGGGGGATCAAAGATACCGGTGAGACCGAGGAGGCAGATATCCTTCTCGACTTCCTCGCGCTGAGCACCTTCGATCTTGAAGCCGGACTCGAGAGAAGCGAGACGTTGGCCGAGAGCGATGACACGGAGACCTTGGGTGGCGAGCTCCTCAGCCTTGTCGGCGAACATCTGACGGGCGGCGTCGGTGAGAGGGGCGGTGGTCGTGGGGTCGGTGTGGGGGTTAGGAATGTAAGTCGTCGCGCAATCAATAAGACGCTCAACCTGGAGAGGGAAAACAGATGAGCGAACGTTGCTAGCATGGTCGACAAGAGAATACTCACAGCTCCCTTAATCATGATAACGGCGACACCGGGCTGCTCCTTGTCCAAGTAGATCGTAGACATACGCTTGACGGAGCTGGAGAATGGGAACTCGGTCTTGAGGTCGAAGCGCTTAGGCTTGTTCTTGTCGTTCTGACCATCGGCGAACCAGATCTGCTTCTCCTTCTTCTCCGACTGACCCTCCTCGCTATCCTCCTCGTTCTTCTCCTCGTCGACCACGTTGGAGTTGAGGGGCTTGGCGCGTTCAGCCTCCTGAGCGAGAGCAGATGCCGAGAGCGAAGGTTGACCGTATCCAAGCTTGGTGGCGAAAACCTGGAGAGCAACCTCGGTGGGATCTCCGGAAGCCTTCCACTCGCCCTTCAAGTTCTTGTGAATGCTGTGAGCAAGACTTGGTTAGCGAATCGTCGACGAGAAACTGCAGATGAGACACGTACTTAGCAATGTTGCACAGAGACGCGACGCGGATAGCCTGAGCCAAACCGTCATCCAGGGCACCGATCTTAAGGATTTCACCAGAGCTGTCGTCCTTGACCTCGCCGATAGGCTCGATCGCGTTGTTTTTGGTCTCGGTGGAGTAGGTGCGCTGGTCTGAGGGGTTCTCGGCAGGCAACCAGAAAGAGCGAACGGACATTTGGCCTGAAACAAGGATCGCGTTAGTCTCTCGTAGCAGAACATACCGGGGGAAATAACGTACCAAGAGTGAGGGTGCCGGTCTTGTCACTGCAGATGTCGGTGACACCTCCCAAGTTCTCAAGGGCGTCGAGCTTACGGACGATGACGTTGGCCTTGGCCATCCTCTTCGTGCCGACAGCCATGGTGAGCGTGAGCACGGCGATCAAGGACTCGGGGATGATAGCAATGGCGACGGCGATAGCGTACAGGATCACCTCGTTGGTGATGTCGAACCTGGCGGCACCGAACACGATGATGGCGAGAATGATAGCGCAACCGAAGAGGATGTAGGCGAGCTTGGAAAGCTTGATCTGGAGGGGGGTACGGTTGCGGAGACCAAGGAAGCTGAGGATAGAGTCGGCGACGCGAGCCTTTGCCGAAACGTTCTTGGGCTTCTTGTTGCCCATGGCCTCAGCGATCTTTCCGACCTCGGTCTTCATACCGGTACCGAAGACGATACCAGTGCCGCGACCCTTGGTGACGACGGTGGAGGAGTAGCACAAGTTGATGCGGTCACCGATGGGCATGTTGAGCTCGGGGTCGTGCATAGGCTCGACAACCTTGGCCACTGCGAATATGACATTAGGATACGAATAGCAAAGAGGAAGGATATCGCGACGTACCAGGAAGAGATTCACCAGTGAGCAACTGCTCAGAAATCTCCAGATTCGAGACGAAGAGCATTCGCAGCTGTTATTGGCCATGTCAGATTCCCGTTGACGACGAAGCAGCACTAGCGCAAATGAGAACTTACATCGGCAGGAATGACATCACCCGTCTTAACGCTGATCAAATCGCCTGGTACGACGTCCTTGGCGGGAATAGCCATACTTTCACCGTTCCTGACGACGGAAGCCGTAGGGGAAGAAAGTTGACGCAGAGAGTCCATCGTCTTCTCGGCTCGGTACTCCTGGAAGAATCCAACGCTGCGGAAACGTCAAGATATGATGAGGATCACGCGAAGCGCACCAAATACAACAGAAAAGAAGACATACACAGTGTTCAATAGAATGACCGCAGCAATCACGGCGCCTTCGACGAAATCTTGCACCGCGAAACTGAGAATAAGGGCAGCAAAAAGCACGAGAGTCAAAGCATTCGCTAGAAGAAAAACCGATGGTGTCAGAGCCCCGAAAGTCAACCACAATTCCAAGCCAACGCACCGAGCTGCCCAATGAGCACGTTAATCGCAGAGACCTTGTGCGTATCCTTCAACAAGTTCTCTCCGCACTGCTCCAACCTCCTAGAGGCTTCGTTCTTCGACAATCCATCCCGCTGGTTGGTGCCGATGTTGTCCGCAAAGTCGTCAATGTTGGCGGTGTGAACCGAGGGAATCAAGCTCTCAAAGTTCCCCTCCTTCGGAGCAACGGTGACCGACATGGTCGTGTTGCTCCTACTGTTCAACTTGAGGTTATCTTTGTCTTTGCCAAAGCCCATCTTTCGCCTGTTTCAAGGAGGTCGATGTGGTTTCGAGAGTAGAAGGATTAGTCGTTTAATGCGAGAGACAGGGCGGCAGAGAACGGTGGTGTCCAGAGTTTAGTTGGGGGCGTGAAAGCCTATCGGATAGTGTAGCGATCGATGTGGGAATCGAAGGCGTGGACAAGAGGCAGGGCATGTTCTTGGAGCTTTGAGTATTTATAATCGGACAAAAAAAAAGCCCAAGAGTCAAGCCAAGACCGCATTTGGTGCCAAGGAAAGGAGTAGCGGGTCGTAAGTGCAATAGAGGGGTTACTTCTTGGAAGAAGTTGTGTCATCGAGGGACAAGAGATCCTCTAATACCGCTGTGGCAGTGCGCGCCAAGAATTGAAATGATCGAACCTGATCATCGCGCCAAACCCCAGTCGGCACCATTCGGGACGACGTGCGGGGTCATCGATAACTCCTTTCTCACAAATGCAGAGAATGGAACGCCAAAGGACAACATGAAGTGTCTTGGAACGCTCGCAAGAGCCTCGTTCATGTCAGTGGATCACTACAGTCAACTGTGATGTCGCATCGGGCAAAGTAGAGTGTGTACTCTATGTCTGGCGTCATCAGTCACAGTACGTATCATCCATCTTTTACGTTCTGAGGCACCTCCACGAGCATTCTAGAATACAGTTGGCACCCGAGGCCGGGAGGAGCCAGACCACATCATCGAGGAGAGGTTCAATCATGAATCACCACGCCGGAAGAGCCCAAGAATAATCTCTTGGCACGTTGGCGAGGACGATAAGTATGGTCTTCATTATTCCACGTTCAATCGTGGCGAAGGGACCAAGGCTCGTCCGGCTCGACGCAGGCAACCGTACATTGTACCATTCGGGCGCGGAATCCCACATGATTTCGCAGTGCTCGTTCCTTGGATGTTTTACGCCGGCGCACCCGCGCGTTGAGACGTCATGGCTGGCCATCCTGAACATCGCCGACTTCAGACCATGCTGGGTCCTGTACTCGTTGCATCAGAAGGCATAATTATAGCTGCAGCTTTTCCAAGGCTTGGACTGCCGTCCTCTAGGGATGATCCGTAAGTCAAGTCTAAGCGCGACTCGTACGAGTACTTATGATTATGATGTCGTCGTAGCCCGCGGGGAAAGCTCGTCAAAGATGGATAGCGGCTATCATCATCGTTCCACGCAGATACAGTACAACACCTGTCCTCATCGTCCTCGTCTATGACATCACCGTTTCCCGCATCCAAGTTCTCCCATAGTCTAGACCTCGACGAGGAGTGGGGCTCTCGAGATAAACGTCGACGACGTCAACAGGCTCGAGAAAAGAAAAGAAGCCTGGAGTCGTAGATAGCGCTAACGTGCCAATATTCCCGTTGACAGCATCCGGAAGTAAATGGATGGATATCGAATCGCTTCCATACACTACATGCAACTGCGCAATGCAAGTTCAGTCGATTCATGACTCTCCACCTGCGAAAACTGTTTCGCCGTTTGGCTTTTTAATGCCGTTGCCACCATGGGCGCCAGGCACGGTGGGACCTGCCAGTCATATGATCCCTTCCGCCAAGACCCGTAGACGCCGTTCGTAGATGGAGGTGAGGTTCACCCAAGGTTCACCTTGTTCCTTGCAGGTTTTCTACGTATCTACCCTCCCTGCTTCATAAATCCGAGCGCACCCGGTCCAACCTCGTACTTACTCAAAGCCACCCTGCAGGGCCCAATTGCGATCGCAAGTGCTGCAATAAATCTTGGTAAACACCCGTTAACCCGCAAACCATCTACGAAGGTTCATTTACAGCCGCGCATAGAAATCGACACCCAAGGCTCTCTCACTTTCTTCGCCCAGCCGGAGCTGCCCTGCACTTACACTCGCGCCAAAAATTGATGCAACGCCAAATAAGGCAAGTCCCATCAAAAGTCCCATTTCTCAACCAAACCTTGGCCTGCACCCCTCGGACTTGTGTGCATCGCAAATCCAGGCCCTGAAATAGGTTGATAGGGTCTAAAAAACATGCATAAACGTGGAGTATGAAGGGAGAAATGCGGGTGCGCGTTTCAGTGCCAAGAGAATGGTCAAATTTCTGCACAGCGCTCGATCCTCTCGCAGTGACTGAAACTCCATTGTTGAAAGTACTCACCCACCTATGTCAGGGTTCAGCACTCCGATAGACACAAGTCCGAGCACTGCAGGCAGCGTCGTCGTCGAGAAATTTTGGCGTGAGTGTATGTACTCTGAGTCAAGCTCGGACTCTTCTAAGTTTGTCGAAGAAGCTTTGCTCACCGCCTTGTTGCACGGAGATAAGCCGTGGACGCAGCGGCATAAACCTTTCCTCAGGGGAGCGCCGTGGAGACACCCCTGCCGCACAGCCCGCGTGACTGACTGTCGTCCCTCGAGGCTAAAAATAAGCTCTTACGCTGGGCAATCTCGACATCGCAGCTGCAGCCATGGGGGTGTGGAAACTCTCGTCACCCCAATTCGGGCTGATTCCCGGGGGGCCGAGGTTGAGGATGATGAGCTGAGCTCGCCGTGTGCGAACGCATCTGGTACTTACATGTAGTAGGTTCAAGTCCGACTCAGTTATTCCATGTACAACAGGATCTCTGCGGGTGGTTGCTGCATTCCCGTTTAAGCATGTGTGTATCTAACAGAGGTAGGGTGTGTATGGTACATGACGAGAAGAAGTAGTAGATATAGGCTGCACGTACACAATCAGATAAACCAAGCGGTCCATAGTAGATATCCAGAACATATATGGCAGAGGAACCGACAACGAGCTAGCCCCCAGGCATAGACACATCCTCATTGATCCTCCCCATCGTCGGCACCGACCTCGCGTCCTGCGTACTCTGCGAGTGCGGCATCACAGGCTCAGCCTCCGGCGGCGACACGCTAGCAGGATTGCCCTGCCCAATATCCTGCAGCTGCGGCGCCGACGCCGTCGTCGGTCCCGGCATCCTCCCACCCAAGATATCCTCCGTCGTCAACGACTGCGTATGGCTCAACACCACTCCACTGTCGTCCACTGACCCCGGTGCGTTCCCTTCCTTCTTCTTCTTCCTCGAAGACGACGTATGGTGGTGGTGATGCTCCTTCGGCGGCGGAATGACATACTCCCCCGGCTTCGCAACACCCAACAACACCGCCGGATCCGGCGGAATAATCACCTTCTCCTTCGGCTGTCCCTCCAGGTCCTCCTCATCAGCAACCGCGGCGTCTCGCTGCCTCTTGTCATACGCCCGTTTCTCAATCAACCCGCCCTCCCCTCTATCCCTCTTCTTCCTGCTCTTCGACGGCTTGAGCAAGAGGTCTTCGGGGGGAATTTCGGTCTCGTCTTTGCCTTCGAGGAGAAGACGCTGGTTTCGGAGGCGGCGCTTGCGGAGGTAGATGGTGAAGCCGATAGACCAAGCGAGAATGATGAAAAAACCACAGATCGTGCCTGCGATGATGGGGGTTTTGGCTTCTTTACTGCGGGTGGGTGTGCATGTCAGATACACTCAGGCGGGAGTCAAGAAATGTGTATTGGAGACGTACCCGCCAAGAGAGCACTGTTCGTCGCATGTTTCCTCAGCCCTGGCGACGATTTGGAAGGTGGTTGTCGGGAACTCGCCTACAGACGTTGGTCGGTCTGAATAAGCCTGGCCTTTCTGACCTGAAAGAGAGATCCGTGCGAAACTCACCTGGTCCTGGCGCCATAGGATACGCGGTACACCGAAGTGTGGTAACCAGGTATGGTGTCCACTACTTTGTGATTGAGAACGAGGAGCAGAGGAGGTGGAGTGCGTTCAGAATGTCAACACCGGCCGTTGTGATATTCTCGGCGAGTGTTTTGATCCGCCGCCGAAGTGATGCCCGCTGGCGCCGTCAGGGGTTATCTCCGAGGACCCGAATTTACAGAAGCTCTTGGCGTCTCTCACCTCCATCGCAGGTCTTTACACTGATGATCGTCATATTGAAGATACACAGAGTTTGAACACTATTCCATGCACATTATGTTACACATTACGATAAACAAGTACACAACTTCAAGCCACTTCTCCATCTCGCCACTACATTGACCACTCTCACCCAATACTTACTTCAACTTCTCATAGTCTATCCCACCACCTAATCACAGTACGCACCCACATTCGCCGGCTACCCCAACCAACAAATCAGTCCCATCCACACCATCTCAAACTCAATAAAAACAAAACGCACCTGAACATCCGTCGCATACCTCTTCAAAATTCCCCTCGTCACCTTCAACTTCATC
The DNA here is from genome assembly GCA_004369125.1 of Pterulicium gracile. NCBI lineage: Eukaryota > Fungi > Basidiomycota > Agaricomycetes > Agaricales > Pterulaceae > Pterulicium > Pterulicium gracile. The sequence goes on from ML178825.1 coordinate 742,803, forward strand.
TTATCCGTCCCCTCCCACGCCAGCTTCCTCGTCGCCTCTTCCTCGGGCGATACGTCCCACTCGATGGTGCGCTTGAAGCCGTCGATGATGATGCGATCGCCGTCGTGGACTAGAGCGATGGGGCCGCCGGATTGGGCTTCGGGGACGACGTGGCCTATGGGGTCGAGGGATGAGAAGGGGAAGAGGGGAGGAGAAGAAGGGGGAGGGGAGGAGAGACGCACCGATGATGAACCCCGTCGAAGCGCCAGAGAATCGGCCGTCTGTGATGAGTGCACAAGACTTGCTAAGGCCTGCACCGATGATTGCTGCCGTCGGACCTGGAAGAAGGTGCTTTGTCAAGAACAACGCTTTCAAGGCGAACTTAGCACAGGTACGCACCGAGCATCTCAGGCATCCCAGGTCCACCTTTAGGCCCCTGATACCTAAATATCAACACCTGCCCCGCCTTCACCTCTCCCCTCGCCAACGAAGGGTAAAAGTCATCCAGCGTATCGAAGCACTTCGCCACGCCCTACAATCAAACCCACATCAGCACCATTCCATTTCCCCATCTGATCCACCAGAGGTAAGGATGAAAACGCACCTCGAACACTCCCCCCTCCTTCCCCGTCAACTTCGCCACCGCCGTCCCAGGGCACAGATTCCCCCTCAGGATCGTCAAATGTCCCGTCTTCTTGATCGGGTCTTCCATCGGCCTAAACACGTCCCTCACCAGCACATTCCCCCTCGCGCCGTCGCTCGCCAGCGGCCTCTCGACACCCTTCACCGCCGCACTACCAAAGTCGAGCGCCGTGACGCCGAGATCGGATAAGTTCTGGGCGAGGGTGCGACCTGTGACTGTCATCTGGGCCCCGTCGAGGAGGGAGGAGGAGTGCGTGAGGAGGTAGAGGAGGATAGCGGGGATGCCGCCTATGGCGTGGATGTCTATTTGGGGACGTATGTGAGTTTGGTGCTCCCTTGCTTCTCTGTGACTACAGAAAGAGACGGACCTTGCATGTAATATGTCCCAGACGGTCTACATAACCACGAACGACGTCAGCGTCACTTCGGACTCTGGATTGGGTAGGAAGGAAGGTGAACGTACTTCAAGTTGGCTAGGAACGGCGTCTTGTTTGAGACCTCTTGGAAATCGTCGATGCTGAGCTCGATATCCGCCGAGCGCGCCATGGCGAGCATGTGTAGAACCTAGGTTGGGGGGAATGCATCCGTGAGCCCTTGTTCGTGTGGCATGGAAGGTTTAGAGAAGCAGAAGAAGAAGTGGGCGTACAGCGTTAGTAGACCCTCCAAGGACGGTGATGACGACCATAGCGTTGAGGAAGGATTGGCGAGTGATGATGTCCCTAGCACAACACTCAGTCAGTCAGTCGATCCAGAATCGTTCAGGGAGGTGAGAGTATGCACCTGGGCTTAAGATCGAGCTCAAGGATCTTCTTCATGTACTTCCCAACCTGGAGCGCTTCCCTTGCTTTCTCTATAGCGACGGATCAGGACCAGGGAAGGTACAGAACATGATGTATGTGGAAAAGAAGACCGAACGAACCTGGGAACTCGGCGGGAATGCTAGCAGAGTACGGGAGTGAGATCCCCAACACCTCCAGCGCCGTGCTCATCGTATTCGCCCTACCCAAACCCATCATCAGCAACTCCATCCGCTCTCCTCGAAAACATAGGGACAACTCACGTAAACATCCCCCCACAAGCCCCCGACCCCGGACACGCATGCCTCACCACGTCGCTCCTCTCAACATCACTAATCTTCCCCGCCACATACGCCCCATAGCTCTCATAAGCATCCCCAATATTCACCGTTCCCCCCGCCACGGCATTCAGGGCGGGACAGTCGACGTGGCGCGTCCCGGCTTGGATGGTGCCGCCGTAGACTATGATGGTGGGGCGGTTGTGTCGGACGGCGGCCATGAAGCAGCCGGGCATGTTTTTGTCGCAGCCGGGGAGGGAGATGTTGCCGTCGTAGTGTTGGGCCATTACCACCTGTGTGTGTGGGTGAGGGTGAGGGTTAGCTGGAAGGAGTGAGAGGGTGGGACGTACGGTTTCGATGGAGTCGGCGATGAGGTCGCGGCTTGGGAGGGAGTATCGCATGCCTGTGGGATCGTAGCTGGTTCAGCCTCTGGTCAAGTCGTGAGGAAGCGTGTGCTACTACTGACCGTCAGAACCCATCGTCATACCGTCACTGGAGGTACATGGAGAGTCAGTACTGCACTGGATGGTATCGGCAGCACTCACCTGACACCGACGGTGCTAAACAAGAACCCAATCATATCCTCATCTTTACACCCCTTCTGTACCTGCCTAGCGAGATCCAGCTGCAGTCGATTAGCATCACATCCACCCTTCAAGAGGGCCACAAAGAGAAATGCTCACCAAGTGATTGTTACATGGGTTGCCTGGAGCGATGGAGTATCAGAAAGAAGCACAACGTCCGGGTGAAGGATGGCCGGACTGACCTTCCCACCAAACCGGCGAGATGCCAATCTACATGGACAGCTCCAAGTCAGCTTGTGATCAGATGAGCTCGGATGAAGACGCACCTGGGGCTTGTGCATATCCTCCTCAGTCAATCCAACAGCGTAAACTGCCGACAAAGTTCAGTCCATGCCGAAAAGCACGCTAGTGGTAGTGGCGTACGCATGGCTTGAGCACCTCCAGCCGCCTATGAAGAAATCGTTCCTGAGCACCTCATGCTGTTACGAAGTGGTAAACACAGCAGCAGCGCACCTTCCTCTCAGTAAGATGACTGGAGATCTTGTTCAGCTTGACACCAGCATTTGGCGACGACGTCCGAGGCGCAACGCTGTGGCTAGACTCGACACAACTTGATCAGCAGCTGCGATTAACCGTAGCAGAACGAGCAACACGTACATTTGTACTTCTCCTTCAGACATGATGATGATGGTAAGAGCAAAGGAGAGAATGAAAATGGGGAGGAGGGGGAGATATCGGGAATCCGGGGTAGAAGTCTTTTTCCGTTGGGCGGAGTCCCTTGTTCAAGTTCATGAGGGGCAGGTGGTGAGAGGGCCGGAAGTAAATTCACCGTCCCGAATGCCGGTCCGAGGTTGGGCCAATGGGAGCAGGCGAATTCGAGAGTGGTCGGAGGTGTGGACCGAAGTCGCCGATTCATGGACACCGGCCCTCCCTCTTGCTCTCTCCCCTGCTTGAACTTCGAGTTTCTTTGCGACGGTCGTTGGCAGAATCGACAGTGGTTCCTATGCTGCACTCGACGTACTTACCTTTCTAGCAGCGGCTCGAGCGTACGCACGCTAATTACCAGCCCTCAATGAATCACTTCCAGTCGTTTTTTGAGAAACATCCAGATTCTGGCATCGCCACGACACCTTTCGCAGCAAAGTGTACTTTTGCCGCGAGTACTTCCAGGTTCCCAACCCTTGATACGACTGCAGTGTCCTCGGATTCAATGCAACTGTCGTTGTCAATGGTATTGAGATTGAGCTCCTGGCTTGGTAGGACGGTGCGTGGCTTGAGCTTGCTCCTCATAGAAATGACGGCTTTCTCGAGTCACTCATTCCTCTTCCGATCTGTCCACAAACTTTTCGAGAGTCACGTCTATTGAGCTCGAAATGAAGCCCGCTGGGCGGATACAGCTCTCCTGGAATTGGAACTTAAGATATTGCGGTCGACAGTCTTCACACCGGACTCCATCTGGCGACTCTGTGCGACATACCCCCACGAAACCTGGCGCTTCAGCTATTATCACGGTCTTCTATGCCTGGGCTGGGCGAAAGCATCGCAGAATCGATGGTTCTGAGGAGGTTCCTGAACTCAACTTGCACTGAATGTCGAGGCTCCTGATCTATAAAGGCATGGTAGGTACTATAGTACATAACGCCACGCCTGTTGCCCGCTTCGGGACCCGACGCTCTCACACAACACAATTCAACCACATTGGCCCCAAGCTCCAAGAGCTCCAGATACGCCAAACTATTCGATAGCACGCTCAGTGCAGGTCCGTCACGATATCCCAATCCCACAGTTTCCTCCTTCACCTAATCACCATCGCGCGCACATCCAGCTCCCCTCCTCACTCTCGCCGGGCCTCTTGCAGCAGTGGCCCCCTACGAAATCGGCCCCTCCCCCACGTAGCTACTTCCGCCCCCTCACGACGGAATGCTACAAAGCTATCTCCACAAACAAGGACGGTAGCGCGACGGCGTACAAGCGCAAGATGCAAGTCGTCGAAGACATGTTCGAGACGCCACCTGGAGAAGTGCGAGTTCAGCAGCGCCATAGACGGGGAGGGAATTTGCGTGAGGGTGATCAGGATCGGGTTTGGCTCAGCGCGGGGATTGGAGACGGCTACTGTTACGGAGACGGGGGCGGGAGGACGCTGGAGGTGGATGTGGATAGTGGGGAGAGTAGCCTGCTGAGAGATGAGGAGGAGGAGGAAGAGCAACCGGAGGGGGGTGAAGAGGCGGAGGGAGGGGCGCGGGTGGGTTCGGTATCGAGCGTGGTGATGATGTTGACGTCTTGCGCGGTGGTGTTGGGTTGGACGTCGGTTGTGTGTTGAGTCGACGAGTCTCTTTCTGCAGGGGACGAGCTATAGGCCGTGCTTCAAACACTACCGGACGTGAGTCAGACTCCACGATCGCCTCGATTGCATCCAATCGGCTGGATGACATGAAGGACTAGCTCAGTGTGCCCGCCTCTAGTAAGCTTTGACTGTTGGTGCTTCAAAATGGACTCACGGAACAAGAAATGTTCTTCGTTCTGGGCTGCGTTGTTTCAAGTGTAGCAGAGACTTTATATGTATACTCAATTTATGATATTCGACTGTCAGGACTACGTGGAGCCGACTTTTGGTTCTGGCTTGAGGCTTGCTGGTTGAGACCGCGGTGACCACGGCCACCTGCCAGTGCAAGCCTCGACCGTCTTGAGTACATACGTGACTCCACTCTTCCTTGAACTGAGCCACAACTGTGACGATATCCATCTATCTTGGAGCTCCTCGTGATTCGTCTTCCACAGAACCTCGTTCAACGAGCTTCGCTCGCTGCGCAAATCTGGTTCTACTTGGGCTTGACTTGAGCCGCCGAATTCCACGAGTAACTGGGCCTATAGCTGTGGTGTATGATGTACATATGCGTGTGCCGTGTACATACGTGTGTGTCGTGTACATACGTGTGTCGTGTACATACGTGTGTGCCGTGTACATACGTGTGTGCCGTGTACACACGCACACTCCCGCAGCGGCACTCAGCTAGGACCCAGGCTCTCCGGTTCGTCACAGTGTTATTCGTTGTAGCATAAGCGTCAACGATATCGGCACTGTGACCGCTCTGGCCTGTCTACCCGTTGTCCGAGGAGTCCTCATTCGGTTCTATTCTCGCTCGTTTTCTGGTATACGAATATTCGCAGCCACTCCAACTCCGAGCGAGTTCGGTCTGTAGCCCGATATTGGCTCCAAGGCGGGCTTTTTATCGCGTCTAGATGATTTCTCAGCCGAATCGTCATAGCGCCAAACAGCCCAGGCGCTGTGTCTCCCGCTATCCCTTCAGGACCCTTGGTATAAATCAAGGAGCGAAACGGGCTTCTTTCACCTTGGTTCTCAAGGCTATGATGAACTTCCCCAAGTCTGTTAGCTTGTCTCTCACATACCGGGCTTTGGTGACGCAGAGCGGCGGCGGGTTCAAGGTCGCTGAGGTTTACCTTGATGCGAACGAGGTGAAGCCTCATGAGGTTCTGGTGAGCAATTCCAGACAGGACACATTGTACGTAGGCGTGCGGCTGACATCGACTAGGTTAAAGTTAGAGCTGTTGGTCTGAATCCTACAGATTGGAAGGTGTGTTCAAGTCGTGTTGCGACTGGCTGGGTCTGGTTCCGGTATGGTCTTCTCACGTCTCGCACATAGTCCTTCGACTGGCTGAAGATAGAGGACGCCGTCGTGGGTTGCGATGCTGCTGGAGACATAGTCTGCGTCGGCTCTGAAGTAACGAGGTTCAAGGCTGGCGATCGCGTTGCGGGATTCACGTACGTCTGCCACGTCGACTTCCTTCGAAACCCTACAGTTGTCATCTCACAATCTTGTTCCAAAGTATTGGATGTTCGCAAACGCACAACGGAGCCTTCGCTGAATACGTGCGCTTCGACGCGTTCACCCTCCTGAGGCTCCCAGAGGGCATGCCTTACGAGGAGGGTGCTTCACTCCCGGTAACGCGCTTAGTGCCTGTTGTGCGAATTCAACATGGACTCACAAATGTGTCCATCCTCTAGATTCCTCACCTCACCGCAGTACAAAACCTCCACGTCCATCTCAACCTCCCCACTCCTTCCCAGGCTGAGGCTAAACTAAGCCCCTCCGCGGCCGCAGGTACACCAGAAACCATCCTCATCTGGGGCGGAACCACTGCCACAGGCCATCACGCCATCCAGCTCGCCAGACTATCTGGCCTGCGGGTGATCGCAACGGCCTCGCCACAAGCGTTCGACGAGGTTCTTGCCCTCGGCGCGTCGTTCGTGTTCGATTACAGGGATGTGGATGTGGTAGAGAAGATTCGGGAAGCAGCGGGTGACTCGGAGATGGGGGTGAGGTACGTGCTTGATACAATCTCTAAAGGGGGAGCGACGGAGAAATGTATCGTGAGTGAAAGTTCGATTTCGAGCCGTTCTTTTGTTTCTGGTTGGGAAGGACACTGGAGGCTGATGTACGGCGTGCTTCAGGATGCGATGGGGCCGAAGGGTGGTCAGGTCGTTCATTTACTCCCCGTAAGCAAAGATATTGTGAAGAGGAGAGCCGACGTTGAGGTCTCCCTCACACTGGTCTACAACCTCCTTGGTCCGGTGAGTTTCGCGTCACGATGTGCCTAAGGCTCGATGGATGTTTCTCACGAGGTCCGGGTAAACAGATGTTATCGGACCCCTTCCGACCTCAAGATCGACCGCCTGTCCAACGTTACCTGGAGAATGACTGGATCCAGTTGTCAAAGGGGTGGAGTAATGGGGTGGGGACCGAAAGATTGAAGCCCCAGCGCATCAGGAGGCTTGAGCGTGGATTCGACGGCATGTCTTTCTTCCGTCGTTTGTCCATGATGAAGACTATTCACCATGATACGCGTGCGCACAGGTATCGTCGATGGCTTGAAACAAATGCGCGAAGGCAGGTACGGGCGGGAGAAGCTGGTTGGGTATGTATGTTAGTTGCGTCCTGGACTCGCGCGAAGCGAGCCTTGGACGTGAGGGATGTGGTGTATTAATGTACGTAGTCAGCTCGCAGTACCAGCCGTGGCAGGCAAAGTATAGACTTCTACGTAGCTACGTAGCGTTATGTATCCTGACGAGGTGTATTTTGAGTTTCTCTTCGAGAAAACCAGGAGGGGGGCTTTACTCGGACGGACCATGGTTAAAGTCGGCGCTAAGCGCTGGGGGAGCGCGATCACGAGGCTGAAACAGGTGTTGATTCGACCAATGACGAACTAACGACTGCTTCTCAACAACTCCCACAGTCTCCAAAGCCTGCTTCCATTACTGCCGCTGAGAACACACAATAGACGTTCCTCAGAGACCTATTCGGCATAATGCGGGTCACGCTCAACATGTCCTCATCAGTGATTTCGATTCATCGCGTTGAAGGGGTCATAAGTGCTCAACCTCATCGCCCCGAGCCGTGTTCCAGAGCTTCTGCAACTCTCGACGGCCCAGGAAGCAGGATCACAAGGTGAGCTGCAGCTGCACGCAGCCTGCTGTGAGGCATTGAGCCTAAATCAGCTGTGAGGTATTGAGCCTAAATCTAAGCTATAAATACAGACCTTTCAAGCAGCGAAGTAACCCAACCACACCTACGCCGGCTCTGTACTCTTACGCACTCCTCACAATGCTTTGGTCCTCAATCGCCCTGAAGTGCGCAGCTATAGCTATTGCGAACGATGGCGCACAGGCTGTCTTTGCCCAAACATGGCCTACGGTACCCCCTTCGAAGGCTGTGGGAAGGCTCCCGGCTCTAGGGTCAGTTCACTGCCAGCTACAACGTTGTCATGGCGCTTGTACTCACTTTTGTTTAGATGGAACTCCTGGAACGCATATCGCTGTGGTAAGCAACGCAGCTTCTTCTCTCTGTATGTTGCGCGAGCTAAGAGCGTACTTGCTTCGCAGACGTGTCGGACGCCAAAGTCCTTGCTGCTGCGAACTCGTTCGTGTCCCTCGGTCTCAAAGACGCGGGGTATCAGTATGTGAACATTGATGTTAGTACATTTGGTCTCATCGCTGCTCGTCTGGCTAACCTTTGGTTTGCTAGGACTGCTGGTCGCTGCGAAGTCGCAGCTCAAGCACCGGTAGGATCGAACCCGACCCAGTCAAATTCCCCAAAGGAATAGTTGGCACCGCTCAAGCTGTCCATGCTTTGGGACTGAAGATTGGGATATACAGCGACGCGGGGACTCTCACATGCGCAGGGTATCCAGGGTCGCTCGGTCGAGAGCAGCTAGATGCGACGACCTTCAGTGATTGGGGGATTGATTGTGAGTCACCTGCGCTCTTTTACATACGACCATGACGCTCACGTTTGACCTGCTCTAGACCTCAAGTACGGTGAGAGTATTCAGGTTGGTACAGCAACGACGTGACTCATCGACTTTTAGACAACTGCAATGTGCCTTCCAATTGGACGGACAGCGCTGTGAGCATCTTCATCTATCACCACTCATGACAGCTCGGCTCATCAAGGCATTTAGAACCCTCCTGGAGGAGATTGGTAGTACGTGCAGCGCAAACGTCTGTACGGGAAAGCTTGCTCACTGGATGGCGATTCACGTAGTAACTCGAACTCCGCCATTCGTTTCAGACTTATGACGTGAGATCCTCCACTCGAGCAGAATCGCCGACGCTGACTCTAAATTCTCAGAGCTGCTCTGGCCAACGTCCCTCGGACGATTGAGTACGATATCTGCATCTGGGGACAGGCTCGTGTTTGGACGTGGGGAGCTCGCGTCGTAAGTCACCTTCGATGCTTGCACAGAGCCTTCCCTGGCGCTGACTAGCTCTCCATCCAGGGGCATTCGTGGCGAATGACGGGTGATTCGACGTGAGTCCTTCCATACACATCTCAATACCTCCAATGACTGAAGATCTCCTCCTTCCACAGGCCCGACTGGGCTTACCTCTCCCGAGCCATCGCCTTCAACGTCCAGTATCTCAAAAGTGTGGACTTCTTCGCCCATAACGACATGGACATGATGGAGATCGGAAATGGCAATCTGAACATCCAGGAACAGAGAACTCACTTTGCCGTGTGGGCATTCATGAAGAGTCCCATCCTCTTGGGCACAAACGTACGTACTTCTGAGTCATCGCTTCCGAGTCAGCTGTTCACTGCTCGGTGCCTTCTTCATAGCTCGCTCAACTCACCTCTGCCGAGCTTGCCATCATCAAGAACAAGGAATTGCTCGCCTTCTCCCAGGACACTACCATCGGAACTCCTGCCATGAACTTCACCGTCCCAGGAGCTCCGGTTACCTCTCCACCCGAGTACTACGCAGGAACCTCGTCCAAGGGCGTCCACGTCTTTATCATAAACACGCAGAACTCTACAGCGACAAAGTCGTTCGCGCTTTCTAGCGTTGCTGGGTTATCTGCTTCGAAAACTTATAGGTTCCATGATATGTGGACGGGACAGGATCTGAGCGGGACGGTTGCTGGGAATGCGAGGTTTAGTGTAAGCGTTGCGGCGCATGATACGGTTGCGTATCTGGTTGTTCCTGTGGCATAGTGAGTCGAGAGGGATACTTGACAGAATACTTTTAGTGACAATGTAGGCCGCGCTTCCACTGTGTACTTATCATGTATGATATCCTGTAATTGTAGGAGCTGCTTTAGTTTGGACTCGGCGAAATGTTTATCCACGATTGTTTGCAATTGCTGCGCTACGCTGAGTTTGACCCCTCCCATCGGCATGTTATTTATGAACTTAGGGGTCCGCACCTAGGAGTGCACCGTATATCCGATGATTAGAGAGAGCTCGAACCTAATAGTAATTACAGTAATGTAAGTATGCATTCGAAGAATTCGAAGAAGACAAGCGCCTAACCGGCGTGTCATCATTAGCGCTTATGTTGCAACACGCCGACTCCAGATCTCGGAGTATGAAGGGTAAATGTGAGTCGCTGATCTTCTTACAGTACACTCTCCCGGGTTCTGGCTTTGCCTTCCCTCTGACATGCCTCCCATTGACGATTGCTATTGGCACTTGCCACGGAACGTGCATATGCACACATGCATCATTTGCAGACCCGCGCCTTCACAGCGGCAATATTGACTCCTGTATCACTATTTTGCCTCCAGAAAACCGCCATGTCGGTCATGATACGTGCTCATCTTCGAGTTCGGAGGGCTGGCGCTGAAGGTTAACATGCTCAAACACAGTATTAATACAGATGGCAGCCATTCATTCCCAGGGCCAGGCAGGTGACCTTCGGCGACTCGGAAATGATGTGATTTGGATGTGATGGTGTTGGATCACAGTCCCGAATGCCTCGAACTCATTCGAGGGCAACATCACATAGTAGAAGCTTGATAGAAGCCTTTTTCTTTCTAGTTAGTCCCGACATACGTGTACCTGAGCCTCCGATACGTAAGTCTGCCCGTGAGGGCCCGCTTGGAGCGATGGCGGCGACGGGCTTTACCGGGCTTGTCCCACGCGCACAGCGCGATCAATAAGATCAATCGGCCACAACAATGATAGCTCCATAGAAGGTGAGTTTCTTTGAGTTTTCCCATACAGTGTGAGGCAGACATGAGAGATTGGGAGCCTTCATACGGTCTTCGTTTCATTTCCTTTGATACGGAGAGGTTCGAGTCACAACATGAACTAGTGGGCTAGAGTGTCGCAAAACAATTCTGGCGCCATCTCCGGTACACGTGGCTTCGACCAGCAACGGCGCCAAGCCGGTGGAAATTATGATGAGCCCTGGAACTGGACTCGATAACGGTGCTACGCTGAATCTCGCACAAAGAATGTGCAAATGGCGTTAGTGGCACCGTAAGCATACAAACACACATTGTGCTGCAAGTGTAAGGCACACCATTCTCGGGGCTCGCTTGCTGTGCATCACAGCACCGAAAATGGCAATTTCAATAGGCTCTTTACGAGGGTGTGTGTGGACTGTGATGCGTGACATTGAGAATGAGTCGCGGCAAGTCACGTCCATCAACGTTTCTCAACCACAACTCTCGTGTCATCGACACCCCACGACAACCGATTCTCCGCGTTCTTCCATCAATTTTGCGATGGAAAGCACCACAAACCAATCCCAACGTGAGTTATTGCTTTTTTTCGAGCTTTGCTTAGTCGAATCCATCAAAGGACTGATCACGTAATCAGCGAGCACGAACTCGAGCTTCCTGCTCCCCCCAGAGTTTCAATATCCGAGTCGTTTCAATAGGGAGATTACCGCTATCGAGGCAGGCTTGAATAACACGGTGCTGGATCCTAAGGAAGCCGTGACGCAAGTTCCAGCAAACGGCGTTGCGGCGACTATCGACGAGACTCAAACGGCGTCACTGGTTTCAGTCCCTGTCCCGGATGAGCTCGATGTTCCGCGATCCCCTGTTGCCTCTTCGCTCAACGACGAGAGTGTTAGCGCTGCTGCGGTCAGACCCAGGGTGGAATCAACACATGTGAATCCAGGTAAACGCGAGTCTGAGGACTTCTCAGACGCCGGAGCACACGAGTACGACGACGAGCTCATTGATTCGTCTTCATCCTCCGAGGACGACGACGACGAGGCGGATCCTGACTATCGCCATCCACGAATCCCCAGCGGGCGCAAACCGATCAGCTCAACGTCGGTGACGCGGGTTGTGTTGAAAGTACCGGTTCCCTCAGAGCAGAAGAACCAGCGAACGCAGCAGCAGCCAGCGCACTACCGGGAGCACACCCGCCCGGAACACCAGATGGCGGTCAAAAAGAGGCGCACTCGGCGCAAGCTCAAGTCTTCTCCGGGCGACATGGGTCCGGAGATACGCCTTCCGAAGCAGCTGTGGCGACAGTACGACGATCCTAGCAGCTTTTTCCCATCGTTCGTGCGCCCTTTCCCTTGGAAGGAGCATGAGACGGTAGATCTGCCCAACTTGATCTTGGAATTTGTCCCGTCGGATAATACAACGAAGACAGGTCGCTATCGCAAGTCCGAGGTTAGCTCGCTTCGCTTCCCGATACATCTGATTTCGTCGCGGCTCCTGATACATCTCGAATTTCAGTGCTTCTTCAACCCGTGTGATGGGTGCAAGAAGCGTAAGGAGCCTTGCTACTACCGCTCAGGCCTGCGCAAGTGCCTGCGGTGCGCCAAAAGTAAAAACGCTTGTCGACGAATGGGCCAGGATACTAGTGCGTGATAGTCCTCGTTATCTGACTACACCGGGCGCGTCTTGCTTACACATATAATTCCATCGTCGTACAGTGAAGAACGTCGGAAACGTCTCTGCCCGACGCGACAAGATCAACAATGTTCCTGACCACGGCCCCGTCAATGCCATCCAGTTTCTTGAGCAGCAGAGCGGCGTCCCGTCGAGCGAATTCATCATTGGTCCTGAGCTGCTTTTAACGGATGCCAAGGAGGACGCGGCACCACCGGTGTCGGAGAGCCCCGCGGCGGGTTCTTCCAAAATGAGCGTGCAGTATAGCACATTGGAGAGTCTCGTTCGACGCCCATTGTCAGCACCGACAAAGGTCGACAGCCGTCCGATCACACGCACCACGCCGGACAGACCCATTCATCGCACTGCGCCGGACGAACCCACGGAAAGTCCCACTGACGAAAGAGCGAGCATCCGTGCAAATAGCACGGCAGATGAGGATGACGCGTCAATGGGGTCACCCTTCGAAGGTGCGTTCCTTGTCAAACGCGTTGCGACGTCTGACTGAAGCGCCTACTATAGAAGAAATTGTGGTTCAGCCGTACGACGAAGGCACGCATAGCATCACCCGTGCTGCTTTGTTTGATCAGTTCGTCGCGAGTGGTCAGCGACCCACCGCGATGCCTCGCGTCTCGCCACCAAGTAGGCCCTTGAGCAGCGGCGCTCCCAAGCCCACGGCTCCCCTCACTCTGCGTATCGCACCGCTATCAGTCTCCAGTGCTAGTAAACCTCCAAAGGACAGTGCCAGCCAAGCTGGCAACCTCAAGCGCAAGAAAGACGTCGATTCTGTAAGTCTGCTTATTATTTGTCTTCAAGCCCCTCACTCACTCCTCGATCATCTGGCAGCCACCAGCCAGCGCGACCAAGCTTCCACGTCTCGAACGTGCATACACCTCCGATCTCGACCAGTTCAAACACTCAATCTTCCTCGACGCGCGCTTCGTCGAAGTTCTCGGCAATATCTCCGCCACCTCAGAAGAGGCCATTTTCGACGGCGCAGGTCCTGCCGACGCATGGTCTCGCACTCTGCGCCTCGCTGCCATTCGGCTTCTGAACGTCGAATTCTACCGTGAATGCTTCAAGGTCCGGACGCAGGGCACGACTATCAAGATGAAGCGCGAGATAGGGCACCAGTTCGAGCTGATGCTTAAGCTTTTTAGCGACACGGCGTTCGAGGCGGGCGTGTTGGTTAGGCGTGTGGCGCAGGACGAGGACGAGTGGCCGTTCGAGGCGATGCCTGACGCCAGCGAGCACGAGCCGAGTACGAAGTTCGATGACTACAAGAGGGAATGTTTCGCTGGGCGAGGGCCGGTTCCTTACCTGAACGGAGATCTTACGCAGGTCAGTGCCGATGGAGTATACGAGGGAGGGGAGGGCTCGGGCGAGTGGTCTGAGACGCTACGTCTCGTCATGCTGTGTCTCATGGATCTGGAGTGGCATAAGATCTCGCTGGAGGATAGTATGAAGGTCAAGCAGAAGAGGGCGATTAAGGAGCAGGTGGAATTGCTGTTGAAGGATAATTTGAACGCTGTGGAGGAGTGTAGGGTCCTCTTGAGAAGGCTCGCGGAGCATGAGGATGTTTGGCCGATTAACCTGCGTGCGCAGTAAGCGCACATAAAGGTTTCCGTATGCACGTGCAGTATACGTATGTTTTGTACTCGACGGCCCGTATGTGCGTACATGTATGTACACGTTGTGTCGCGGTTGGCCGTCGGACTCAATTGGTACATCCACGTATATTGACTCCACGGTTGTGGACTTAGAAAGCATCAGAATGTAGTAATCGCTCTGTAACTTCTGCAGACTGGACACTGCGAGGCGAGCTCAGTAAGCAACTTGAAAAGGTGCCTCGCTTCACTCGCTGATGAAGACGTTACAGCAATTGAACCGATCACGCTTCCCGTTACAACCTGCTCTTGGCTCTGACTCCTGAAAATCTCGAAGATTTGCATCGTCAATTGCTGCTACCACTCGTCCCACCATCTCATCAATGGAACCCTATCCCCATCTTATGCATGCAGACATACTACCAACAGCTGAAGAACACGAAGCCATTCTCGCTGTAAAACAGATGCACGAGAAGCTGCGAGATAAGCTGCACAAAGAGATGCGCGAGTTGAAGGCACGCTTGAAGGAGGTAAAAAGGGAGCTGGATGCTACACAGCAGGAGATCGACACGCACGCACGGCTGGTTTCCCCATTAGGAAGGATCCCTCCGGAGCTCCTCAGGGACATCTACGCCCTCGCAACTCCAGTTACTGCTTCGTTGCCCGTCACCGATATGATTCTCCACGCGCCCTGGACACTACTCCAGGTTGCAAGTCAGTTTGCAAGCATTGGCGCGAAGTTTGTCTCGAGTACGGGTCGCTGTGGTCACAGGTGGTCGTTAATACCGGTACCCTCGCTGACAGCGCAAACCCGACTTCAGGTGTAGGAATTATCGACTCGGACGCGACGTCGAACTCGCGCGATCTAGAGCTTCTAGAAACTCAGCTACGAAGGTCCAAGGACGCCCCTCTATCCGTGACGATAAAACCACGACCAGAGCACGATGACGATAGAGCATCCCTCCAGTTCCTTCTTCCGCACCTTCATCATGCCAGATATCTCAGAGGCCCATACCACATCATTGCCACTATCCAGCTCGCATTTTCGACCTTTAAGCAGTTGGACCACCTCAACATTGATTACGCTCATTGGAACGACCATTCTCCCCTCGAAGCTGCCTCGCAGAAGCAGCTCTGTTTCTGCACCCTCATCACAGTTTTGCGCGACACTTTCTGCTCGTCGGTCCTCATCCCAGTCGTCCCTTTGGCTCTATAGGCCCGATCTTTTGACGCACGGAGTCGCGGATATATTGTCGGGCAATTGGGACTACTTCGAACCCTTGCTGCCACAGATGAGCAACATCATCGACATGAGGCTGAGTGACGGCGGGTTACCAGGCATTGATCCCGTGTATGCAGTCAGGTACTCCGATCAAGGCTTTACCAGTGTGGAGCGAATCTATATGCCACGACTTTCTCGGCCCACAATCCGCAATGGGATCGGATTGCCATGTCCGTTGTATTTCATCCAGGCACCGAACTTGAGGTGTCTGGCGTTCAACGGACGACTGGGCGGCTCTGTGGTGAACTTCCTCCCGGCGTCTGCATGTCAGCTCGAAAGGCTAAGTTGCATGCCACGATTAAACCGGAGCATCTTGTCCACATCTTCACGACACGCTCCAGCCTCTTCGCCCCTGTCCGGCGGCTAGAACTTTCCCGCACAAACATAAACGATAATACGACCGACGACGGTCTACCATTTCATGGCCTCCGCGACGCATCGCCGAGCGAAGAGGACGCGGCCCGTATCCTCTCAATATTCACTCAAACACCCGCCGTATTTCCCCACCTCTATCATTTGCAGTTAACAAGCATGGTGCCTTCAATGGTCGCAATAGTCGACCTCCTCCAGGGCACGACGTCGTCCTGAAGTGGGCGTGCAGATGATCGCTTCCTGTACGCTCACAGGTCTCTTTTCGCAGCACCGGAAGGCCAGCCCAGAAGAGTTACACCGGCGCCTGGTGCGGTCGGTCAGATTACGAGCGTTTCAGGATGATGCTACTGGTGGTGTTCCTGTGCGCTCAAACTGGTGGTCGCATCAGTATCAAGAGGCCGTCTTTCGCTCCAGGCCCCCTCCGGATAACCCACGTTTAACGTGGGCTGAGGGGCTGGAGCGAGAGCCGGAGCAAAAGGCACGACCGGACAAGCTTCATGTAATATTAATGCTCAGGCGGAAGGGCTGGAGTTATTTTCCAAGCCGAGCAGGTCTTCATGTTAGTGAGCGTTCGAGGCAGGTCGAAGTAGGTAGTGGAGGACTAGTAATGGTAGACGTACAATGTAAACGCATCAGGACCCACAAAAACGAAGGGGATAGACCACTTGGGACCATGTCAGTGTCGCGCACCACCAGTTACATCGCGAACGTACCTTTCCATGAGTCAAGCGGGAACTCCCTCTTCAGGTCCGGAGGCAAAGTCGTGGGGGATCCCGCACTGATGTACTGGGTAGTCGCAGTCGAACCAGGACCAAGTGTTTTTGTCATACTGAGTAGTACGTGTGTTGAGGAAGGGGACGGGATGACATGCGCAGATCAGGTGTGGGGAGAAAGCTGACCCTGAATGTTCGGTGTGAGTGAGACGGGGGGAAGTCGTACAACCGTTAATACTGTTGCTACGTGTAAACTTTCGCTGTGGGTCGCGGGGAGATCTGTAGTTGCGAGCGAGCATATGTGAGCTAGCCCAGCGGAAGAACTAGTAGAGTATCAGAAAGCTCGCGCGGAATCTGAACCGGCGTGAGGTAGAGTCCGAAGCGGCGACAGAGGACATGGGTACGTAAGAGCAACGCGCGAACGCGTAATAGCAGAGGATCAGGACGAACAGGAGCAACTTGAACGCTCGCCGAAGTGACACAAGGACGACGATACTGCAGCAGTCATGAGAGTCGGAATTGGCAGGGCAGTTAGCTTACTTGACTTTTGTAGAGACTCGGAGCAGCTGGAATCACCCGAGCTTCTTCCTCCTCCTCGAGTTATCGAACACTGACTCAAGCTTGACTGAGGAAAGCCCATCTCACTCTCACTTAGATTCAACTCACAGATCCATCCCTCAACACTCCCCACTCACCTCACCTATCCCCGCATCATAACACCAGTATAACAAGACACTTGCTCCTGGTACAACCCCCACGCCCGAGCACAGCCGTACTGGTTATCCTCCCCTCGGGGATGTCGGTACATGGGGAAAGGTGACGTTCGAGGGCGGTATAGCTAATGGTGACGCTATCTTGATGTTAGCGGAGACACCGGTGGTCCTAGTGGTTCCCCCCTTCATGTTTTGTTCCAAGCTCAGATCCACATCCAAATCGAATCGCCCTGGAACCTGAATCCGCCCAAACCTTGAGTCGCGCCTTGAGCGTGAACTTGAATCTCAAATTGTCGCTCGCTCGCACGAATCGGTCACCATTAACAACAACAAAGAACATTATTCATTCCAACCAATTAAATATATGTACCACGCCGGGGTAATGGAGTGAGTTTGACATGGTATGGATCCTTGGACGCGAGCGCATGAAAGTCGAAATTTGAAGAGAAGAGCTTTGGCTCGCTAGAGACGAGCACCAGCGGGATCTCTACAGACTAGCCCCACCAGCAAGCATCGTCACCCACCATCCGCGGAACCTACAACACAGCAGTAGGTTGGTCAACGTGTTAAAGAAAAGAGACGTGCGACAGAAAAAGAGACGTCTTGAAGAAAGTGAGGTAAGAAAGAGGGTACTCACAGGGCGGCCATCCCCTCCTCATGCAAAATCGACTTTGCACAATCCACCAGGCCATGATACGGGTCTTCTTCGTTCCTCAACCTACCCCACCAAGAACCCATCAGTAACCCCCCAGAACACAAAAGGAAAGAAGACGCACCCAATAACATCCTCCCCATCCCCCGCAAACTCATCTCCCTGCCCATCTTCCTGCGCAAGCGTAGCAAACTCACCCCCAACCTCATGATTCCTCTGTATCGCCAACCTCGTACTAATAACCTCCAACGGCGTAAGCACAACCGTACTCCCCAAACTCAGCGCCACGAACACCAACACCCTCATCGTCGGGAAGCCCTCTCCCTCTGGAATCTTATCGAGGGGAGTGGGAATGAGGAAATGACGTGCGGTTCCGAGGAAGAGGACGACGTATGCGATGTGAGCGGATTGGGCGGCCAGGAGGCCGGGGGTTAGGTAGAGGGTGTAGGGGGCGCGGAGTTCGGTTGGGGTGAGGAGGAGACGGAGGGAGGTGAGGGGGGAGAACCACGGGAGGCGGTGAGGGGTTGTTATCGCTCTGTCGTTTGGTCGTTCGTGGTGGGTGTGGAATGATTTGGACGGGTGATGCGGTGGGGGTGGTTTGATGTGATAGATTGGGAAGGGGGAGGGAATCATTCAACGTGTCAGTTTCGTACATAGACGCGCGGAGAAGGGGGAAATGTACCTGGACGTAAGGACGACGCGGGGGAGGTTGAGGATCATCATTCCCAGTGAGTACAGCAGGACACCAGGGATGCTGATTGAGGGCGCGCGGTACGTCCCGTGGGAGGGTGCAGGGGAGTCGGAGAAAATGATGAGGAGGATGGAGATGATGAAGAGGGAGACGATGGTAGGCACTGTACACAGGTTATTAGGTGTGTAGACAAGTGGGAAGGGAAGGAAGAAGACGTACTGAAGCCTTTGTAGAAGCCTGGGATACCCTATACCCGACTTGATTAATCACTGCAGACTTACGCATTGCGTCGGTACTCACCTCAAGTCTGTACACCCTCATGAACATCCTACACCACCAACACAGTCAACAAAACACACCACTCCAAGCCAATCCAAGCTCACTCACTGGAAATACGAATTAATAACAGGCCCCGCATGCGCCTGCGCACCACCCTCCGCATCGAGCTGGAGACTCTTGGGATTATAGTTCGCCCTAAACCTCACCAGCACGCCCGTAAGCGGGACAGTGATACCAACGATAACGAGGAGAGTTATGAAGAAGATGATAATCGTGAAGAAGCCGAACGCAAGAACAACTTCGTCCGCCATCGTAGTAGGTGGTAAGTGTGTGTGTGTATGTAGAAGTGACTGCGGGAGCTGTACAAGGCAGTGGCTTAGTAAGCACTTACAGCCCTCTTCCACCAACGCGATCACGAGGCGAAGTCATTTATGCCTGTGCAAGGAGGGTCCTTCGCCTCTGAGCACAGTTTTGGGCCTCCTTCCGAAGCTATCTCGATTCAGAAATTCATAGATGATACGGAAGACTCAGCTTATTTTTTTGATACGGAGAAGTACTGTGCTTTGATACCAGCCATCGCGGAATTGGGGGCGCAGGAGAAAGAAGTACAGGATGGTATAGAGCAGGATTGCAGGTCCGTCTTCTTCGTCCTTTCGTTTGAGCATTTACTTACTTAGTGGTGAGGAAACGAACAGTACGGCAGACATCTCAGCTCTCCTCAGACCAACGTGGAAAACAGTTCCAGCCATTCTCGCCATGCAAGCCGAAACGCAAGAAGCGATCGACTATGCCTTTTCAAGACGAGGGGTTGCGAAGACTACGCCTATGGATCCGGATATCGAGAAAGTGAAGAAGAAGAGAGGGATAACGCTTTCTTCTTGGGAGTAAGTGTGATTATATGTGCAGTCATGACTTGACTGATGAAAAATCCCTCCTGCTTAGTCTCCCACATGAAAGCGCGTACTTTATCCGCGCCCTTCGTACAGGCGAGACGAATGGTCTTCTCCTACCCGTACGTCCCCCCTTCTACCCTTCCCGAATTATCACTAACACCCCACAGAAACCCTCCCCCTTCCCCACTACCTCTCCCACCCTCCCAAGCCCAAGCCCACTCATCACACTCTCAATATATACCCGCCCCATTAACCCTCCCGGACCCTGCTACCGCGCCAAACGCCACCCCACCCGCACCTCCTCCCATATCTTCCTCTCCGACAACACACTCGACGATTTAGACAAGACCATAGGGACTATATGCGTTGGTCGAAAAGTGCCTGTCGAGGTAGAGGATGAGGATGGGGTTGTGGTGGGTTATCGACCTAGGAAGGAGGAAGGGGAGGAGTGGGGTGGGTGTGTGATGGTTATTGAGGGGAATGCGTATGCTAGGAAGAAGCACGGCGGGACGGGGACGGATTATGCGGAGTACGTTGCTTCCCTTCTCCATCCCCTCCTCCAACCCTCTCTCCTTTACTGACATGCGTGGTAGGAACCTAACAACCCACCTCTCCTCCACCCTCTCTCTAACCAACAGCACCACCCCCGCCCCCTTCCGCACCAAAGCCCCCCAAGGCTCATCAATAGCCACGACTCTCTCCCCCACCGTCTCTCTCACCCGCTCTCCCCTAAGTCTCGACGAGGTGAAGTTCAGAGATTTGGAGGGATTGAGGGTGGGCGAACCGTATTTCGTGATGCATGATGGGCATTGTGAACATTATTGGGTTGTTGAGAGTATTCGGTACGTTTCCCCCTCTGTCTCCCCCTCACTCCTTTCTCCCTTCTCTCCTCCTCTCCCTTTCCCTCACTGACGAACAAGTTCGCATAGTCTTCCGCACCCTCTAGACCCGCCCCCCACCACCTCTCCCCCTTCCTCTCTTCACCCCCACGGCTCCTCCCAATACCCCTTAACGATTCACCTCTCCCCCCTCTCCCTCCCCTCCTGTCGCGCCTGCACCCGCGCCCCCGCCCGCTTCGCTATCGTGGGTGACGTGAGGCTGGGGGAGAGTCCGTGCGTGCTTTGTGCGCCGTGTTGGGGCGAGTTGAGGGAGGGGAGGGAGGAGGGGGTTGTTGTTGAGGTTCCTGTTTTGGCCGGGGGTGGGTAGGTGGGGAAGGGTGGGGAAGGGGGAGAGGGGGCAGGGAAGACTACTTGGACCGTCGAGCGCAGAAGTTTGGGCAGTTGTATGAATAGATCGATTGCTCATTGAATTCGAGCAGACTTACTGGTAAACTCTGAGAGTGTCGGACTCGTGGTGAGATACTAGGGGGGTCAGACTGGGTCCGGGATCAACCTTTCTCAGATGGGGCACCCCTCAGAATCAGCGGACTATCAGTATCGAACCGCTACTCTTCTGGACTTTCCTAGCCCTCCTCTCCTTCCGAATCGTGACTTTTCTCAACGCAGCTGCTTACCTGAAGTTCGCGTCTCGGAGACTCGACCTCTTTGCTCGACGTGCTTGTTATTCCGGGCAATGTCTACCTACTCGTACTACTCGTGCCATGGGATCAGGCTTGCTACCGGTGTGATGCGCATGCGCAGTTCACCGCTATTCAAGTCGTCGCCTGGTGTGGTTCAGGAGACTAGTAATACGTGCCGCTCGGTCTCGTCGCGCAGTCTCCAGACGAGGAGTAGTCCGCTATGCACTGTGGCGGTGCTCTAACATCGACAGTGCGCATGTTTCGGTGCCCGGAATCGACTTGACGTTTGCGGTACGTATTCGGAGCCTGAGTCTGGTGCTCAAGCGCTCATAGGGGTGTACACACAATCCTTGACTTCCCTGAACAACCATACCGCAAAAACATAAAGGGGGTACAAATCATGAAGGGGGGTACAAACCAGGGGTACAAACCATGAACGGGGGTACAAACCAGGGGTACAAACCATGAACGGGGTACAAACCATGAAGAGGGTACAAACCATGAAGAGGGGTACAAACCATGAAGGGGGTACAAGCCATGAAAGGGGTACAAACCATGAAGAGGGGAACCACTAGGACCATCGGTGTCTCCGCTAACATGGTATGATGGCGTCACCATCAGGTATACCCCGCTTCGACGCGCCTTTCCATGCGCACCTGAATGAACCGATGTTAGCATGTACTCAGACGTGGCCTTTGGGTTGTACCAGGAGCAAGTGTATTGTTATACTGGTCTATGTTGCGGGAGTGAGTGGGGGTGGGATAGGAGGGGTGAGTGGGGAGGAGGTGGGTTTGGGCAGGCAGAGTGAGACGGGTTTGGGGAGGTAGAGTGGGACGGGCTCGAGTCAGGGTCGATAACTCGACGAGGACGAAGGCCTTGGGTATCACTGGCGTCCCAAATTTCGCCACTGCGCGTATAGGCGTAAAAGCGAACACAACGATGCTCTCACCCATCCCTTCCAATTGTCGTCCCGTTAGATGCCTATTCCATCTTCATTTGCTGAGAACCGCGCGGCTTCTCTGTATACGCACTTCGTACGCGTCGGGCCAGCAGTTCTGCGTTGAACAACTTCCGGCGTCTCACTCACACCAAACTTTTAGGATCAAGATCAACTTCCCACCCCTCATCTGCGCATCCCATCCCATCCCCTCCCTCTACGCACCATACTACCTAATATGACAACAACATTTGGTCCTGGTTCGACTCGCGACGACCCGGTACATCAGTGCGGGATCCCTCACGACAGTGCCTCCGGTCCTGAAGAGGGGATTCTCGTGCTCATGGAAAGGAACGTTCGCGATAGGACTGATGGTGAGCAACACCGATATGATCCTAAGTGGTCTATCCCCTTCATTTTTGTGCGTTGGTCGACGCATGTTGTTGATAACTGTTATAAGTATGGTATGCTGAAGGATAGAAACCCGCCTACTTCGAGCCTGTGCGAACGCTAAGCGCTGACCTTCAGCAGAGCACAAGGCCACACTGGTATCCCAACTTTCAAGAGTGCTGCGGCTCAGCTTCCGAATAGGAGGTCTCGACACAGGTTCCCCCTCGAGCTCGAGAACGTTCAGAAGTCCTGGTGTGGTCCAAGATCAAGAAGAGGTAAAGGAGTTAAGGTAAAGGTAAAGTATCCGCCATACTATAGGAGAACGCGACAGAAAGGCAAAGAAAAGCTAAGATAAAGCAACATCCCACTTCAAATCTGGGCAGGCGTCCTACTGCTCCAAGACATCTCGTAGTCTCCTCCAGAGGTCGCGTTATTCCTGGACCGACCAAGCAGCGATGCGGCAGAGCCCTTTGGGACATCGTTGGCGAAGATGATTGTTTGCTGAGGAAGAAGCCAGTACCCTGGATGGAAGACATTGAGGACGGTCATGGCGAGTGCAATCATCGCTCCGTCGAAGAGGTCTGTCGAGTT
>ML178825.1:766637-800605 GCA_004369125.1 Pterulicium gracile
AGTAAAATTCAAAGCAGGCTAAAGAAGATGAGACTTGCTGCATCAAGAACGGGTCGGAAGCCAGCGGGCTCGTAGACGACCAGTACCTTCCTCCCCAAGCGATTAACTCCCCGGCCCCACAGAGCACGACGGTGGGGATCATGAACCACCGCTTCTTGTGAACGGCTTGCCCGAGATGCACCACTTGATCACGCGGTAAGCTTCAACGACGGCGTTGGCGAGTGAGAGTAATGCTAGACGCTCACGAGTTGAGACCCCGAACCATGCGAGAAAGAAGATGCACAAGGCTCGAGTGGGAACATATCCGTACGGCGTGAGGTCGTTCAGCAGATCGCGCGGAATAGCCCAAGGATCGACGGTGGTCATGTCGACGCTGTTCCAGTCGATGGCGTACGGGTCCGCTGTGGTTGTCAATTCTTGTCAGCAAGCCACCAAGCAATTGACCGGTGCAAAGCAAGAGACGTACATAAATCCAAGTCCTTGAAGGGAATGAGCTCTTCAGCACGAGGAAGAAAAGACAAGACAGTGGCGTTCATGATGCAGTAAAAATATCAATGAGACGTTGAAGGAAGATCTTCTGGAATGAGAAGGAAAGAAAGAAGCGGATGATATAACCGACGAGCGATCGATGGTCCTCTTTATGGTCTTCAATAAGTGTAGGGCGCAAGACTGTTCACCACGACCCTTTCACGGAGGATAGATGCGCAGCGTCATACAGTTTGCAACTAACGGACGTGCTCAAAGCCATGCACAAGAACAACCGCAGTGATTGGACTCTGTTTGACGGGCGCGAATTCGTAGGACGATCACCGCAGCCACATACAGTGGGAGTTTACCGAGCTCAGCAGTGCCAATAAGTTCACCAACGATGGGCAAGCATTGTATGTTGAAATGACCTTGCTGTTAGCTGCGCAAGCTACGCAGTCGTCAGGATCAGCGATTCGGTATGTTGAAATGACCTTGCTGTTAGCTGCGCAAGTTACGCAGTCGTCAGGATCAGCGATTCGGCATGAACTAATTCGGACCCACTACCATCCAGAGACTCTCGCACCATCGATATCAACGGGAGCTGCCTATTTGACCATCGTGTCTCGACTTCAGTTCAAACTCTAGAGTGTGCGCATGCGCATGCGAGAACGGCTGAAACGCTTCGCGGTTCCGCGCCAGGCATTCTCAGCGTTGATAGAGTTTACGACAACCATTTGTGTTTCGAAGTACTGCGGTGAGCCCTGCATGTGTCTTCATCGGACAGTATTTGGACATTGGCCTGAGAGAGGTCGAGGAGATGATGGTCTTTGGTTTCAAGAGCGCTGCGGCTCAGCTTTGGCTCAGCTGGTCACAAAAATTGACGGCTCGCGTTTGTGACAGAATCTTGATCAGATAGTTTTGCATTTGTATCGTTCATTATTCTCTTCCTCGAGCCTGGCCGCTGGGAGGTCGCAGCCATTGTTGACACAACTGCAGGGCTTTGCTCTGCATCTCACCCACCCCTCTTCTCCACCCTCCATAGAGGTGCACCCCGCAATTCACTAAAATTTACAACCGGAACCCGATGCAAGAAGACAGTCAGGACGCATATCCACGGGAGCTCATTATTAGGAACCCCTCGACCACGGGGTAAGCCATGAAGATACTAGAAGCCGAAACGAAGAGGTCCCTCACAATCCTACAAGATCATCTCAGGATTTCTAGTACTACTAGCCAAAACTTCACCCTCCCGGGCCGTTCCCCGTGTTTAGTTATGCTCAGTGCTTGCTTCGACAAGCTGTTCAAGCATGACGCATACCTCGCAAAGATGGACAATGAAAGATGCGGAACTCGTTCTTTCATCTACGAGCTTCCTCAAGATCACCCGGAGTTCCTAGATGTTCCCGCTACGTTTACCTTTGGCCAAAGCTCCGACTTGGGCGCCGGTATCCTCGAGTCCTTCGACCAACGCCGGACCCTGCCCTGCGCTTGCGATATGGCGGATCCCTACATATACAATCTGCACTACTACCTATACGACATTCACCAGTTTACGGGTATCCGCTACATCGATCCAGTGGGCCGACGACTCACTTGATTCATGGATGGCCTCTTCCAGTTGTTATACATTCACAAAATGACGCCGCACAGATCGTTCGCCTTCGCACAGCGTACAGAGCCCAACAGTGGAAGGGAGACGACTCGGAGCCTTTCTATAGGCTCTCCTGTTATTTAAGCGCACCATCGCTCATGCCGAAGTCATTCCGCGCCTTGTTGGACTGGTATGAGTGATCCCCTGCACAGACCATCGTCCAGTGGTTGTGTTGGGACGTAGACACCAGCAAGAGGCAGGGCCACACATCATCCATCGCCATTTTACGCAGGAAGCACGCGTACCGAGCCCCGCTAAGTCTGCGCGTTCAACCGAAGTACCCTTATGAAGAGGTGGAAAATAGGCAGCCGCAGTGGTGGGCGTATGGGAGGCTGGTCACCCTGATCGTCCGATGTATGAACGAGACCCGGTGCATGAATAATGATTGCAGTACGTCGATTCAGCGGCCCTCATGACGTCTGTACTCTGACTTACCACTTAGAGAACCCGTGTCCACCGAACATGAAGGTTCTGAACAACTGCCATTTCTGCGAGATCTTTTCCCACTGTGCGAATACGACTCGCATCGTTATATCAGCCTAGACAGAACAGTCCGACCTGTTCCTGTGCTCAGCACTTTCGTCCTATAGGTTCTCGGAGTTGCCACAGGATGTCCGACCGAGCATTCGGTGGCGGCGAAGAAGCCTTGCTCCCTGCACCCTCATGACACCGTTTGACGACGTGGGCAGCTACAGATAGATTCCAGAATACCTCTTCCAGTAGTAACTGGTATTTACTTTACAATATTGACGGCGTAGCGCGCCAGAACAACGCGTAAATGTCGGTTGCTTTGCCACTTCTCGAATAGGATCCAAATTGGGTTCCAAGACCTTGCCCTAAATCCTAAGACCGCGCCTGAATCCCAAGACCGCATCTAAATCCCAAGACCGCAACTGAATCCCAAGACCGCACCTAAATCCCACCCACGGAGTCTAGCGAAAATCCTTTACCGTCGGACGAGTTATACTCAACACTCGGCTTCAAAAACAACTCCAACCCTTCCTCCAGAAGTTTGTCCAGCCGTGCCTTTTACTCCGGCTCTCGCTCTAGTCCCTCGGCCCATGTAAGGCGGCGATTATCAGCGCTGGATGCTTCTGAGGATATGCGGATACCGCCAAACGATATGGTGTACGAGCGCACAGCGTCTTCGAGGCTGCCATTGGGACGACGGCCGCTATTACTACCTCCAAGTGTTCGCAATCTTGCCGACCTCACCCGACGCTGTTTCAACGCGTCTTCGCTGAGTTCGCGGTACTGAGAAAGGAGCTCGGTGACCATACAGGACGCGAGCCTCTGCACGCCCAGCTCAGTATCACGTCGTGCCTGGAGCAGGTCGGCTACGGCCACCGCCGGGGCCGCCATCCATGTTAAGTGCAGATGACGTAGCTGGGGAATTATGGCGGGTTCGGACTGCGAGAATATTAAGACGATGCGCGCTGCGTCTGTTGCGCTTGGTGGCGCATGACGGAGACCTTGGACTGGCGTTCCATCAGCGTTCGTGCTATCGTTCACGTTTGTATGTGAAGGTTCTAGGTGTCTGACAGAATCGAAGGAGCTAGAGTGGGTTGTGAGAAATTCGACGAACGGTTCCAGTTTGCTCATCACATGCAACTTGAGCGTCTCCAGCTGGCGGCATTTCGACGCAAATATAGGTCCGCTGAAAGCCAGATACTTCAAACTCGGTGCCTGTATGGAGTCCAACACCCTAAACGATCCGGTTGGATTTTGAACTGTAAGCCTGAAAGCTGGTGTAGGACCATTAGCTCAGCGCCATTGGCGCTGGCATGGTTCTGATGAGCTAGGAAGTCGAAAAGATGTGGTGGCCAGAAGCCAATCAGGTGCAGATCAACGAGATTGCTCATCTTTGGCAGCAAGGGGTAGATCTCTTCCCAGCTTCCCGAGTGGACGTCCGCGACTACCTGCGTGAGGAGATCCGGTCTGTACAGTAGGAGAGGCGATTGGGTAAGGGGACGACCAGCATTGATTGTTGCGCAGAATCTGAGAGCTGGGTGTGGGAGACGAGGGGGCAGCACCCCGATAGCGATTTCGGGGCAGATTCGGCGTGAACATATGAATAGTCGATGTCAAGGTGGTCCAATCGGTCGAATGACACCGAAGGATGGAGATTGGCAATGGTGTGATACGGGCCTTTGAGATATTTGGCACGGTGCAGATGCGGAATGACAACCTGAACATCGTCTTTTCGTGGTTGTGTATGCATCGTCACGGAGAGACTGGTATCCTTGGACCTTCGCAGCTGGATCTCTAGAAGTTCTGCTGAAGAGGCCTTCTCGGAGCCGCTAGTAGTAGATCCATGCGTCGGACTTGCTTTGGCGGTGGTGTTAACAACCACCTAGGACCACAGCGATCCGTACTCGAGACAATTCGCGCCAATGCTTGCGGACCTGAAGTAGTGTCCAGGGCGCGTGCAGGCTCATGTCGGTGACTGGCAGTGAATCGGTAGCTGGAGTTGCAAGAGTGAAGATGTCTCTGAGTACTCCGGGGGATCCTATGTAGCGGGGAAACTAGTCGTCCAAGCGTATCTATCTCGTGCTGTGTGTCTTCGAGCTCCTTTGAGACCTCCTTCAACCGCGCAGTTAACGCGGAGATATCTTTGTGCAGCTCATCTCACAGGCGTTCGTGCGTCCGCTTCGCAGCCAGAACGGCTTCACGTTCTCCAGCAGCTGGTGATCCGCCTGCATGCATAAGATGAGGGTGTGGGTCCATTAGTAAGATGGCGGGACAAGTGGTTGACGAGGCAATTCCTTGGATTTGGAGAGAGTGAGCGTCGAGAGAGAAGCGAGAGATTGGTGGCCCGGGGCTGAGTTGAGCTTCAACTTGCTGCACACTCTTGATCAACGACACGAGGCACCTTTCTGAAGGCTCCTTCATGTCCCACATCCCACACATGTCAACAAGATATCGATTCTGCAGTATCACCAACTGGCGGCAGCTGTTTGACTACTAGTACTGTTGGACTCGTGTTACGTTTCGTGTAAGCCACTGGTGGCCCTGCCGATGACCACTCCTACGCTTCTTAAACTTCCTCGTCGACCTTGCGCCGCTTCGCCGAGCGTTGATCCTGCTCTTCCGCGTTTTCTACTGTCGATTCTGAGTCGACCTCTCGCCGCTTCAAAATGGCCGGGGATTGTCCCACCAAGTGGCCCGGTGGCAGTTCAGAGTGAGACGCCGGTTCGTTGGCCTCCATCGCGGCCACAGCATCGATGTGACTGGCCCCGACGTTACTACTCTGTCTGTGTATAGGCGTAAATGCAAACGCGAGGACGCTCAGCGGCTCCTTGGCGTCGCGTTCAAATACCCTCCCCTTGCTCCGATTATCGTCTGAGCTCTTTGGTAAGGATTCGTCGGGCCAGTACTTCTGCGAGCCTTCGAAGCCGAGCTTTGAGTCCGCAGACAGCTTCACGTTCAAGCTCTCCTTTTCCTCCAACAGCTTCTCGATGGTTCCCCGGAACCAGGCATTAGATTCCATTCTGAAAGAGTCTGGAGAGTATGACTTCCGTTCCCTCCTTTTACGCACCCGCTTTCGCCCTTCAGAGGTAAAATCCCAGTCCGACTCTTCCGATGGGAGGGCCTGATGATACCGCGCCTTCTCCATGTCTTTGAGTGCCGTCGTGATCTCCCGTACCCACTCATGTATTCCCTTCTGATGCTTCCACATCACCCGCTCGCTCCTTGTTCTTCCATTGTGACTGATGAACAGCCAACGAGCGCTGCCTCCATCGAAGTGTCATGGCCTGCCTTTGGTGCTGATGATTCTCCAGTCATGGCTGAAGCAGTGTCTGAGGAATAGGTGCAGTGTGAGGGTGGTGATTGTGGTGCGGAGGTAGCGCATGCAGATGTAGAGGACGACATAGAAGATGGATTTACGTTGTCGGACTGGTCCTGGAGGAAGGGGCCCGCGCTGAACAAGCCGTCGGCGCCGTGGAGAATGCGCCGGGTTAGGAAATTGCCCGTACCCTGCATGAGTGAGTTAGTTTAGGTAGTAGCTATAGCTAGTCACCGCAAGAGGAAGTAAAAGACGTACAGCACATTGATGTTCGCGAGCTTCAGTGTCGGTTCTAGAGCGGCCAACTCCTAGTCGGTGAGAAGACCGCCCCATTCAGGGTCAGAGTCGGACTGGCCCTTCGCAGTACGGTAGAGAAGAATGTTCTTGTCGCTGATGTCGCGGTGAAGGTAACCGGCGTTGAAAGCGTCTTCGTGTGCTGAGGTAAGATACGCAGTGAGTCGACATTCAACCTTGTGAGAAACGACCAAAGACTTACCTGTGACTGCACAAATCACTGCCTTGAAGATATCCTCCGGCCGTCTGAACCGTGAAAGCGGAACACCAATCTCCAGCATCATTCCCCTCGAGTGTTCTCTTCTCATCGGAAGCTCTGTACACTCGGGTATCCAGTCATACGAGTCTTTCTTGTGGCGCAATCGCATGGTGCGTTGGTAGTGACTGCCTCGGAGAATGCCACCACACACAACAGTGGGTATATTGCGAGCACTTTTCTGATCGAGCCTGTGCATCGTGTCCCAATCTTCTAGCAGGTCAACCATGGGCTGCCAGTAGTCTTTGATAAGAACGATGCGGTGGGGTGAGAATACTTTGTGTGTCCTCGGAGCTGGAGGAGACGCTTGGATAGGCCTCCAGCGTGACGCCTGGAATCATGCGAGTTACGGAACCTGCGTAGGACGGGTGGTTCGTAGGCTTAAACTGAAGAAAGTGATGAACGGTTACAACATACCGAAAGGGCCGCGCGAGGCTTGATAAACGTCCTGAAACAGAACCTGCCGCATCTTGTCAGGAGTGCGGTTATCAGGGAGATCGATTGCCAGCCAACGAACACCGCTATTGGCAGCGTCTTGAGCATCGGCACTCGAGCCATTCTGCATTGCGGCTAGAGCTGCTGACCGCAGTGGCGCGTTAAGGTCATCGTTCTCGCGCGTCCATTGCTCTACGATGGATTTGACTTCTGCGTACATGCCTTGCTTCACTTCGTGCGTCACATCATGAACAGTAGGGTCGAATCCCTTTTCTTCCTGTGTCATTCTTGCGAAGCAGTGAGAAAATATGGCTAAGTGATTGTAGCCTGTGATGTCGAACTCCTCTATAATGAGAACACTGCCTCGATCCCATCTCAGCAGGCGAGCATGGACACCGCGGATGTACACCGTGAATACGTGGAGGCGGTGGGACAAGGCGAAGCACTGTTCGGCGAGTTTGAGCAACTGTCCTAGAGAGAAAAAGGTATCCGTATCGTCTGCGCGGGGAAATGGCCAAGATGAAATAAAGTCATTGTGCTTTCCGAAGGTTTGGAGTCGTCGCTGATGTTGAAGTATTGACCCTCTGGCTCGAACAGCGTGAACGTCTCGAGGACGCGATAGTCAGGTTGTGTTGAGCCGGTTGTGTTACCGACTCCGACGACGCTTGCGAGAGGCGTGTTGGCTGTCATATGAGCTGAGTGAAAGGAGGCTGAAGTCTCGCCATTTGTCGGCACGCAGAGAATCCATCTGCCCGGGGTTTAGTGAATTGTGATATTGAAGAAGGCGACTGAAACGCGTACCACTGACTGAGCTCTGCGCTGCTCACCCCAGCTGGCGTCAAAACCTTTGAAGCAGTTGTCCATATCCTCCCACGATGCGGTGACTTCAGGCATGAACTCGTCGAGGAAGTAGTTGATTGGCATCGGCCTCAAAACATGTCCACTTTTCATTAGCTTCCTTTCCAGCTCCTCGTAGCTCTTTTCCGGCCCATCGTACGCGTTCATACTTTTGTGTCTTTTGGATGGTGTGGTGGTGGTGGTTGTTGAACAGGTTGCTTCGTTGGAGCTCGACCTCGTATAAGTTTTACGAACAATGGTGGACTTCCGCGTGACCGTGCTCACGATCGTCTGACATTGTTTTCCATTTTGGACTAGGTACGCGGCCGTGCGGCAACGGTTCCGCTCGGCTACGCCCAAGCTTTCGCCTAAGGAGTCTGACCGGCGGCATGATACGATGATACAGAAGGTATTTCATTGATTTATACACCGGTGGTTGTATCTCCGTCAGGCAATCGCCAGGTACTTCCTGATGTCAGTGCCGCCCTGGTGCCGCCGGTCGAGCGGCCGGCCACATCATGGCAGGTATTCCAAATGCATAAAGTACCGTAATAAAGCTATTCACACAAGGTTCCCTGCAGGAACGTTCAGCACTCCACACAACTTCTGATATATATATACGCCCCTGATACACCGTGCCTCGAGAAATCGCCCTTCCACCTCATTCTAGAATCTGCATACACACTTAGACGAAAAGCCACCCGACCTCGAAATAGATCCCTGTTAACGAGATTCTATTCCCAGGTACGTGCTGCATCGATGTTGCTTCCGAATTATTCGGACTGAGCAGATCGCGGTAATCGCCGTGAGCACCATGGTACCTGTGCGTGCGCAGTGCGCTGAAATCAATTTCATCTTGAATACTAGCTCATGATTCTTTGACTCCCCTGCAGTCGCCACCGTCGGAGTACCTGAAGAGTAACCACTTCTATGTATGATACTCATTCTATGGCTTGCGTATACTACTTTCTGGTCTGTGTCGTATCTAGGTCGTACCCTAATCTTACAGCGGCGTTGTGACTGCAATCGACGCAATTTTGGCCCTCAGTATCATGAACTTGCAAGTGCACCTCCAAAGTGCTATAAGTCTTTCCGAAATGCACGGCCTCTTCCCGTGCTCGCCCCTACCGAGTGGCCATGGGCCCCACATGCCTAGAAAGTCAAGGCAATTCGAAAGCATCGCAATCATGGCAGTTTGTCTATGTAAGATGCCGCCCATAGCAAGCGGCCATAGTGCCGCACACTCAGGCTAACGCCGGTGCTGTTACGTGTACTACGTCGCTACGACATGGTCTGGAGCAGACGGCTTCTCGCTGATTTTCGGCAGCACCCGAGCTGCACCACTTCAAAGATGTCAATACGGAGAACCCGCGCAGAACAGGGACATCTTCCAAATATCCTCTACTTCTAAGTATTGGTGAGCCCGGTAAACAAAGTGGCTTCGGCGACGCGTCGACTTCAACGCAGTCACCTATAAGTAATAGTATTAGTATGCGCGCGTACACGTACCGTCGGCTGGCTGATGGGCGCTCTGCGGCGTGCTTTTTCTCGGGAGATCCAACGATGATTGGAGGTGTATCTGAATCTTGTCTGTACTTGCATGGCCATCCGGTGGCCCTCTGACATCCAGCTGCCTCCGAGATCCCCGTTTTCACGGAATGAGTCCGAATTCTGTCAATCATGAACTTCCCTGGAGGAACATAGCTGGAATGTTAACAGCTAACGTTGCTGGAACGTGAATTATCGAGCTGACTTACCGGTTCTCCATGTTTGGAAACAACCGCGACTCAATGAGCTCGCCTTGCTCTTTGCCTCATGTAATCTCAAAGCCCAACATGTGCATGGCCTCGGTATGCTTAACGCCGGCACCAGGCAGCGATCTCGAAAGGCGATGTGCTGACGACCAAAACATTCAGTGGAGCTCGCCGCCGTATGTTTCTACAAGTGACGTGACTACACCCGAGTGTTTCGACGAGCTCAAACATATCTTGAAAGGCAGACACAGCGTGATTCATCGGATTAGTAACACGGCATGTACTACGCGTCCGGGAACTTGACGGCGGAGCCTCATGATCAAGTGGTCGAGTCTCACGGCGACGTTGAATTTGGCGAGGATCACCAGAAGATCACCATGCGCGCGTCGACAAGCCGTATCACACCAGAAAGCAGCCAAGAAGTTTGTTTCAACTTGAGTTCCGATGAGCTCTTGATTTGTACTGGAGGTTCGACGATGCGCAATCCCACATTGTGTTGGCAAGTTCGAGGTCAAGATGGAAGTGCTCCCAAGAAGCAACGAGCTATCTTGACCTGATCACTGATCAGTGATCATCAATATTGGTGACTCGCCATGTAATGGTCAATGTCACTGGTCAGTGGACTCTGGCACTGACGCCGTCGGCGTGACGCTCTCCATTTCTGCCGTTCCTTCAGCCACTCACATACGCGTTTAAGCACACCACACGACGATGAAACGAGGTGCCGAGAAGCAGCTCTCGAAGGACAACTTTGAGGATGATAACGAAGAGGAGGAGCAGGTACGAACAGATCGACTTTGGCATGTGGCTCAAACATTGATGTGGATTGGCAGGAGGGTCAGGGAGCCTTCAAGAAAGCGAATGAGAGGGTGTTGGCAGGCAGACAGTACGCGTCCAATAGAGCTGACTTAGATGTGTTCGACGCGAACTAACGGACGTTGGTGTTGTTTAGGATGAAAGGACTGCCGAAGCGAAGTGCAACAGCGTCCACCTCGTTTGGTTCCACCAGCTCCCAAAGTACGACAGTCGCAAACGGGGGTACGGAGGTGCGTTTGCTTGTGTTTTACCGAAGTTGCAATCGACTGAATCTACGTCTGTGTTACAGACTCCGCCTGCACCAAAGTTCGGCGGTTTCGGAGGGTTCGGCGCACCAGCGAGCACGAACCCGGGCACCCCGTTCTCGTTCTCCTCCCCTGCCGCGCCGGTCGTGTCCGCAAACGCATCACAAAAGACGAAGGACTTCGCTTCGCTCGTGTCTAACTCGGGATCCAGCTCCAGCGCAGGCACCTCAGCGTTCCCACCCTCAGCTTCCCAGCCCTCCAGCAAACCAGCGTCCAGTCAACCACAGGAAGAGCAGAATGACGAGGCAGAATACCAGTACTATCTCTCTCTCCGGGGCATCAACGTTTCGATTGTTACCGCGTTGTCCAAGGCGGTGGACGCAGACCCTTTCGCGGATGTGTCAGGGATGTTGGAGAAGTACACGTCTCTGAGGAAGCAGGTCCAGAAAGATTTCGACGCGAAGAAGGAGAGCAAGCCTAAGTCTGCAGGCTTCGGTGGCCCATCCAACACCTCCAGCAACCTCGGCGCACCAGAGCCATCTTCATCGCCATTTTCGGCTGGGACGAGTTCGAGCTCGACTACGACCACGGCAGCGCCATCGTTCAGCATGCCCAAACCACCAGCTTCGTTCAGCGGAACCTCCTCGTCTGCAAGTTCTGGTGTCGCGCCGTTCTCTACAAAGTCTTCCACCTCCATTCAGGCGTTCGCGCCCCCGAAACCGTCCAGCGCCACATTCCCTTCTTCGACCACGTCTAACATGGCGAAGTCTCCTGAAGCTGCAGACAAGCCTACGGGGCGATTCGCAGGATTTGGAGGGTTTGGGTCTGGCACTCCATCGACTACTTCCGACAAGACACAATCGCCTGAGACCGCGGAAAAGCCCACCGGCCGATTCGCAGGCTTTGCAGGATTCGGTTCCGCCAAGCCCAGCGAATCCACGTCTACATCGGCATTTGGCGGGTCGACGAAAGTATCGGATTGGACGGGCTTCGCAACGGAGAAGGATGGAAAAACCAATCTCTCATTCGAAAAGCCAACAGCCGCGCCAACAGGCAATCTCTTTAATGCTTCGTCCTCAGGAGCAGGTAGCTCGTTCGGCAAGTCCAGCGACTCCTCGACCATCACCAGCAGTGCTGGTTTGTTCGGCAAACCCGCCACTTCCTCGTCCAGCGGATTCTCTTTCGCAGCTCCTCCGGCTGCCACCAGCAGCAAAAGTGCCAATGCGTTCTCATTTGGTGCTCCACCTTCGTCGGTAACGCCAGCGTTTGGGTCAAGCGCCATCGGTGCTGGAGACGCAGCCTCGAAAGACGGAAGCACGACACCCACGAAGGCGAATGTCTTCTCTGGCTTTGGAACGACGAAGACCAGTCCCGGCGGAAGTTTGGGCAACCCAGTCGGTTTCGGGTTTGGGTCAGGCTTTGGGTCGACTGCTCCTGCTACTGGGGGCGCGTTCGGGAGTGCGAGCGGGTCGGGGGGTAGCGTGTTCTCTGGCACTGGCTCGCTCTCGTCAACTGGGTCTCAGGATTCAGCGAAGAAGGACGAGGGCTGCGACGCAGCGGGGAAGGAAGAAGCAGAAGGTGCTGCCCTAGTGGGGTCTAGCCAACACGACGGGGAGGGAGAAGGCGAGGAAGATGAGGAGTCCTTATATGAAGAGAAGGCCAAGTGTCACATATTGTCAACGACGGATAAAGATGGCAAGTCAACGCAATCATGGAAAGAACTGGGAGTAGGTGAGCAAAGCGACCTGTTTTCTCAAGTTCCATCACTTTCTTCGTTTGCTGGCCATGGCGTTTTTCTCCTAATGGTGGCCTCGAGCGCCCCCATTGGGGCTTCTTTCGCTTGTGCGTTCTCCGAGGATTTCACTCGTTCCCGCCTTGATTCAATTTCGGATTTGTGCGCGCACATCATCTGTTATTCGCTTCTGGTGCAAACCCCTCCTGATATTCCACTTTTGTCTCCGTCGTCTGACTGCCACCTCCCTACTCTTTCCACCTTCGGGACTCGAGAGGAGCGGACTGCAGCCCGCGGTTGTTCTTTTCACCCTTGACGCATTTGATTTGCCCTGCGTCATTCTACTCGTGCCTCCGCACTTGCGCCCCTTTCATTACTCTGTCTTTCCCTCGTGTTTTCGTTACTGACAGGTCCTGGAGCTGCGATTTGCTCCAGCGACGCAGTTTTTTCTCTCCACTCGGAGCTTTATCGAAATTGCTGCTTAGTTCGTTGCCAGTAGATGTTGGTAGGCGCCAACACGCCTACGGTGTGAACCTATGTTCCCATCCTTCAACTCCCTTTGCGCTTACGCCTCGCTTCTGCAACCCATTCAAACCTTGCTGATCGATTTCAATTCCAGGCATCGCACGCGTGAAGAAGAATAAGACTGACGGAACTCGCAGACTGTTGATGAGGAACAGTGCCTCGGGGAGGGTTATTCTGGTCAGTGAATCCTTGTCATATAGGTGGTTGTATTGCGACTCATGGCTGCGTGCACAGAACTTCGCTTTGTATCAGGGCTTCAAGCCAACTCTTCAGACTCAGCCTAAAGGTACCCTCCGGTTTATTGGGCATAGCGATGGCGAGAAACAGACGTACATGTTGAAGGTCGCAGGTGAAGCGAAGGCGAAAGATCTTTTAGCTTTGATCGACAAGGAAGTCGCTGCCCTGTCTGACCCGAAGAAGAGTTGATTCCTTCGTATTCCCACGTAGCATACTGTTAGCTGGTTCTTGTGAATCTCACAGTGATAGATCATCTGCGAGGCCCAGGAGGATCATATTTACACGTTGTCCGAGTCCGTCCTCAACGTCTTACAGCATTTCGAGAAGCCTGTCTCTCTTCTCCATCTCGGGAGTGATCGTCACCCCACACACTTGATTTCTGATCGACTAACATTGGATCGTCGGATGGCGTCGGACTCGGATTCTCGTCACTTGTGGAAAAGTGTTTGAATGTGATGGGTTCGTGGGGATTTGGCAACTTGAGACGCCAATGATTGTCAAGATGTCGAAGAGAGATACAGTACTTGAGTAGAGTAATCGACGCGTGCGTGGGACGGTAACAAACTGATCGATCTCGATTCGAAATGGCGGCAACTTGTGAGGATATATCTTATAAGCGCCGCCCTTCCTTGAGCAGGACCACCGCTATTAATATGGACTCGCTGTCTTCTTCAACAGACGACCTCAAATCACTCGAGTTTTCCACCAAGATGAACTTCCAAGGAACGAAGAAGAGGAGAATTCTCAGGGCGTGTGATATCTGCAGGAGAAAGAAGAGTACGTCAGGCTCTTCTTCCGTTTCCGACACGGTGCACTGATGTCGTCCTCTTGAATCAACAGTACGCTGTACGCTCTTCAACCGCCTCGCTTCACTGCCTTGAGATAATCCCTGGATAATAACCTGGTTCTCTTTCATATAACCAGGCGATAGCACGGGAACCTCAGGAGAGAAGTGTACAAACTGCCTAGCATTCGATTCTCAATGCACTCATGCCGAGCCTGCAAAAGTGCGTCCACACCTCAATTCTGAGTCTCGCAGCGTTTACTCACTGGCAAATCTAGAAACGTGGGCCCAAGGGGTCTGTCTTGCGTTCAAGTCATCTCTGGACGTGCGTCTCTGACCACAATCCACAAACAGGCACATAGATGTGTTGCAGCAGCGCGTTACGAAGATGGAGAGTCTCATCCAGAAGGTGCGTGCTTTGAGCTTCTCGCCGTTTCTGAGCTCTAATGCCTACCGTGTCTTAGCTTCGCCCTGGTGCCGACATTAACGAAGAGCTCGAGCTGGCGGACGACTTCGATGGCCCTCTTGCTGCAGTAGCATCGTCTTGCATACGACGGTCACCGCCCACTATGAACGACCTCGCCAACCTCAATCGCGAACTCGGTGATGACGAGCTTGCTCATGTAGAGCTGACTCGTAACATGCAGAACCTTGTGAGCTATCTTCGGTGTACCTGGAAGCTACCTGCTAACCAGGTACAAGGCGATTGACTGTGATCAGGATCGGTTCTTTGGGCAGTCATCTGGGTTCATGTTCGCTAGGAAGGCTCTAGACGTCAAGAAAGAATACACTCAAGAAGAAGACAGCCCGTTAGCAAGGACCGAGGTTTGGCGAATGCACCCAGTGAGTTTGTACCTCCATTCACATCCATGACAGACGTCGCTGACGTGTATCTGATGTTTGCTCACTCTATAGTGGGAACTCGCTCGGGCTCAAGAACCTCCTCCGCGTTACGAATTCCCCGAACATGATCTACTCGACGACCTGGTCGTGTTGTACTTCGACCAGATCAATGCCTTTCTTCCGGTTCTCCATCGACCGACGTTCAATAGACTCCTGGGGGAAGATTTTCATCGCCACAACCATCACTTTGGTGCTGTGGTCCTCCTTGTCTGCGCCGTCGCCTCTCGCTACTCCGATGACCCGAGAACAACACTTGAGGGCACAAACTCCAAACACTCGGCCGGCTGGGCATGGTACAATCAGGTGGACTTCGTCCGCAAGGATTTCACAAGAACATCGACTTTGTACGAGCTTCAGGCGTACTGCGTGAGTACAGTTGCCCCAATCCTGTACTTCATGTGATATGTTCTAACCTGGTGATTGCATGAAACACAGATAGGCACGTATTACACGCTGGGCACGAGTTCTCCTCAAGCTGTTTGGTCGCTTATTGGCATGGGGATACGCCTCGCGCAAGAGAAGGGTGTACATCGACGGAAACCGAGCGGACATCATTGGACGGTCGAAGACGAATTGTGGAAGCGCTCTTTCTGGTCCGTTCATATCTACTCCTTGTCTGATGGTCGCAACATGTCTCACGGCCTCGACTGCTCATAGGGTGCTACTCTGTCTTGACCGCATGATATGCTCGTTCCTCGGACGACCTTGCTCAGTTCATGACGAAGAGTAAGTCTCTCGTTGCATATGCTCTCTTCAGTTGAGCTCAGATGCTCTCCCAGCTATGATCTAGAGTTACCTGTCGAATGTGATGACGAGTATTGGGATCTCTCGGACCCTCAAACAGCATGGAAACAGCCGCCAGGGAGCCCGTCCTACGTTGCTTACTTCAACATACTCATCAAGCTGTACGATATTCTCGGCTTCACTCTTCGAACCATAGTGAGCTTCGTCCTTGTTAATCCTATCTTTCAACTCCTTGACCGTTCTCTCCCATAGTACTCTGTCAACAAATTCAAAGCCTCATTAGGAGAGTCCAGCAATCAATGGGAATCGGAAGTCGTCGCCAAACTTGACTCTGCATTGAACCAATGGGTGGACTTGGTACCAGATCATTGTGAGTAACGAGAGTGCGAGTTAACGCCGATCCATGCTGATCATCATTCCATCTCGCTACCATAGTGCGTTGGGACCCAAGCCGCCAGGATAACACATTTTTCTATCAATCCTCAACGCTCTACATCGCCTACTATTACGTCCAGATCCAGATACACAGGCCCTTCATTCCGAGTTTTGGAAGCCCCTCGTCGCTTTCATTTCCTTCGCTCGCTATCTGCGCCAACGCCGCTCGATCGTGTAGTCACGTCATATACATCCAAGAGAGCCGCGGCTTTTTGGCCATTCCCCAGACGAAGGTGAGCATTGGGGTTGTATTGAATGGCATCTAGATGCTGTCCGTTCACAACCGTCGGGAGTTACCTGTCTAACTTCGTTGCTTTCAGATGGCCGTATTCTGTGCCGGCATCGTTCTGCTGATGAACATTTGGGGCGGTAGGAAGTCTGGGTTGTCCACCGATCCCGCGAAGGAGATGGCGGATGCGCACAAGTGTATGAAGTACTTGAGGTGGTGCGGGCAGCGGTACGTCACTTCTGGCCTCTGCAAGGTCCGATTATCCGAGTTTGACTGATGAGTGGCTTATCCTTGCTCCTCCGCAGATGGCACATTGCTGGCCGTTTTCTGGATATGCTGTGCCATCTAGCTTCTGCTGGCGACCTTCCGTTACCCCAGACCCAGAGCAGTCCGGTATACAAACGGGACAGGGCATCGCTGGACGAGCCCGATAGCCCCGCGAGTGGCGCTGCATCGGCACCGGAAGAGATGGTTCGACCTATCTCAGGCTCCAGCAGGATCAGAGAGCAGACTCTCCGAAGCCATCCGGCCAGCACTTCCAACCTCCGACATTCTAACGGCATGCCACAGTATCAGGATCAACCTCCACGCCCTTCTCAAGCCATGCCTCGAGAACCCCAGCAGCGATCCCCGTCTCAGCTCCAAACTGGTCCATACGCTGGTACCTCTCACTTACCGATATACAGCGATCAGCTGGGAAGCCTCCCTGTACACGGCAGCATTGACTTTACTCAGTACCCTGCACCATCCCAATATCCTGGTGCTTCCTATCCAGCTCAGTGGTCAGACGTGGCCAGCTCCCCCGACTCCAGTTCACAACCAAGCCCTCTCCAGGCCCACCAACTCCATAACGCTGAAACATACCCCGCGTCTCATCAATACGACGAGTATTCCTACCCCAATGTGGTCGCCACCTTCTCAGGACCCACCGGCCACCACCACAACTCTTATCCTCGCGGTATACCGTCCACTGCCGGCGGATCGAGAGAAGGAGAAGTTACCGCCGGCTCGGTGCCAATATCACATCAGCGTCATAACGGATCATTGGGATCGGCTGGGATGTTGCCCTCTCACAATGACGGGCGACCGGCAACCTCACATGGCATTCCACCACAACAACCATCGCACTATCATCATCAACTCCAGTTCCAACACGCTACGTATGGTCTTCCCTCTGGAGGGGTCTCCGCTTCTTCAGGTCCGGAGGCTGTGGGCATATGGTCGAATGCACCAGTAAATTTCTCGTAAGCGGATTCCTCTCGGCCAAGGAGTATCATGTGTTAACCCGACTGCGCCTTTCTTTAGCTTGGAAGACTGGGGGACTTTCATCGATAGCACCGGCCGGAGGCAATCGACAATGCAGGGCTCGACGTATTAACTCGCTAGAAAGTTCCTGGTTTATTTCCTTCAACGCGTTGCCGGGCCTCCCTTTCCCTTGTGCTCAACCTCCGGTGCTGATTAGCCCGCTAATTCCTCTGTTCAAGCTAATTTATCTACTTGCCATTCTTTCATCCCCCTGTGACAGTTTCTCGATCCCCCTCTCTTTTCCGCTCGTTCTTTCCCCGCGTTGCATTGCTGTTGCTCCTCCGTCGTCTGCCCAATGTACTTTGATCCTCCTTTCGTGCATTTGTTAATCAGATTCCCCGGCTCGATGTCGTGTCGCTCTCTAGACCTCTCTCTCTCTCTCCTCGCCCTCTGTTTTCTTTTGCTTTGTTGTATCTGGAGCTCGACGCACCGCTATTGCATATATTTATGTACTACATACTTGTATCTATCCGGAACTAGTTCGCAATCAATGAAATGTACCTGCACATGTAACGGTTCACTGGTGATATTCACGTCGTCGCGTTCTTCATCGTCGATCATCGAGATGTCCACACGGAGGCTGACGACAGGGGTTCTTTCGACCGGTTGAAACATAGGCGGTTCAGGTCAAAGTACAGTTGCCGTCCGAGTAGTGTAGGATACGGTTACTCAACAGATCTGTTCTCGAAACCGCTTCTCGGAACCGTAGCGATGAACAGTCAGCAAGTCGAAGCTGTGTACAGTGTTACTGTAATGTAGTGTGGACGCCTACGTATTCATGAGTGCGGATCATCCGAGGCACTGGGATATGGATAATTAATGGATATCAGAACGGATCGTCGTCAACGATTGCCAATGTAAAGGTACGGTTTGCCTCGGTCGTTATCCGCGTAGTACGCGAGTGCTCCGGCTTCTGGCGCTGAAGGACTGTCCGAGCGTGGAACCCTACGGAACCCCGAGTGCACCTCCGAGAATCAACAACGCGAAGCTATCGGAGCGTTTCGGAATTCTGCTCACCTCGGAACGTTGCATGGTGGAGACTCCAAAAGATTCTACGAGCGTGTGGCTAGAGCAGCAACTCCAGCCTCAGGGACATACCGGGAATGTCTATACCGACCTCGAGCTCTGACCTCCGTCCGAGTCGATCAGCAGCCACGTTAACCCTACTGAGGAACATACCGGGAGTATACCGACTTCGCAGACCTCGCACCCTTTCTAAGCTTTGTTACTTATTACTTAGTACCCAGGCCTTGGGCGACTGGGCGCTGAACGTCTCAAAGCACGCACGGGCTCGCCGGCACTAGCTGATTGCTCTGGGATGATGGATGGATGGCGACGCCGCCGACCGATTAGCTACTTTTAACTTACAAATTAGGCTCGCTACCGATTGGCGACCAGCTCGGGCTTACTGAGCTCACGACCGATCATGATCTTGTTGGGACGACGCGTGTGCGCGCAGATCCAGGTACAGTGCGTTTAAAGTCGAGGTGGGCAGGTGCAGGTACGTATGGCAGCCGTGGACGGAGCGTGGCCGAGCGATTCCAGTCCTGGGAGGCTTGCCCCATCGCTGAGATTAATCCCATTCGGAACAACGTCGATGGTCCTGGCGGTTGGTATGTCCAGCATCATGACACCTCATGACACCCTGTTTCTGGGTGGACGTACATTTATATGTAGCTGGGAGACTTCATTGGAGACATGACCCACGTACCACTGGTGCTGCAGCCCCCAGCTTGAAGTGCGAACAACCCAGGTTGACGTTGTGTAGGAGTAGACTACTAGCTAAGTAGCTGACGTTCCCTCTCAGCACTTTGATTCTAGGTTTCCAGCCCAAGACGGAGTACCTCCTACCATACGGTCGCGATGATACACACCATGGCCAGAGGCTCTAGATGACATCCGCAGGAACGCCGAGCGCTGTGTACATGTCAAGAGTACCAAGAATCGATACCGAGCCCCACGAGGGTCTCTATTTTGCCTCTGAGGTTTCATTATACAGTGTAGGGCTTTCTGAGTGATAGCGCTAGCCGCTGCGCTCAAGGAGCTCATGGATTGTACATGTTGACGTTGACCGGCCTGGTTCGAAAGGAGCAGTGTGTACTAATGGATTTCATCGTAGCCTATTGCTTTCGCTACTATCCCTTTTGCCTCGAATGAACCGTATCATTATCTGTGCAAAGGGCAGAACTTGCAGCACTACACAACATATCACGGAAGCCACCTCAATGCCATGTGGGCCAGTGGCGTGCCCATTCTGGGACGGCAAGGGGCGTGACCGTGTTGTGCGGCTGTTGACGGTGTTATTTCCTTCCTTCTATCATCATGTCTCTTCCCGTCGTTGACCTCGGAATAAGTTACGAGTCAGAACGAGGTATGTCAGTTAAAATATATGTGCAGACGAATCTCTGACCGTTCGCAGATAAAATCGAGGACTTTCTGTCGAGATTCAAGGGGGAGAAGAATGTTACAGCAAGCTTCGCCAGCCTCAACCTGGACCAGGACACGGAGGATACCATGCCTGACACGATAGCAGGCTTGAAGTATATGAGCCAACTTGCATGCTTCACTTTCCTTGACTTTCTGGGCACTTCTGACGCGTAAACCTTATAGCAAACCATCGCCAATCGCGACCAAGAAGCCCTGGTGATTGATCTGGAGGATATCTACAAGGTACGCGTGCTCAACCAGTCTGAGTATGACCATTCTTATACTTTTTATCAGCACGAGAAGACGCTGGGAGAATTGGTGTCGAGAATCATTGGCAACACGCGTCGCTATGTGAACCTGTTCTCTGAGGTCGTCGACAAGATTATGCCCCAGCCGACCAAGGACATCAGCGACACAGACGAAGTGATAGACGTGATTATCCACCAGAGGAGAGAGAGGAACGCGCAAATGGACGGCTCGGAGATGCCATTCCCTGAACATCTGCTACGACGATAGTGCGTATTGTTTGCCTTGTTTCTCGGTCTTGTTTGACCCTCCTTTTCCACAGCAACTTGTACTTCTCACCACTGAAGAGCGACGAGGTTATGGCAGTCAGAGATGTGCGCGGCGCGCATCTAGGACGCCTGATCACCGTGCGGGGCATCGTCACCAGGGTGTCCGAGGTCAAGCCACTGCTCCTTGTTAACGCGTACACCTGCGACTCCTGTGGCTGCGAGACCTTCGAAGAGGTTTCCAACAAGACGTTTATGCCGTTGTCGGACTGTCCGAACCAGATGCAATGTCAAAGAGACGGAATTCGCGGAACATTGCACATGCAGACCCGAGCTTGCCGGTTTAGCCCATTCCAGGAGGTGAAGTTGCAGGAAATGGTGAGTGTACTATCAAAGTGTAACATGAATATTTGCTCATACGTGTCATAGGCTGACCAAGTGCCTGTGGGCCATATCCCTCGTTCCATGAGCATCCACGTCAGTGGAAGCTTGACTCGCCAGCTGAGCCCTGGAGACGTCGTCCACCTAGGAGGAATCTTCCTTCCTGTCCCATACACCGGCTTTCAGGCCATCCGCGCTGGCCTCCTCACCGACACCTACCTAGAGGTCCAAAACGTTCATCAGCTCAGGAAACACTACGTCGACATGGAGATGACACCGCAGATGG
This sequence comes from Pterulicium gracile, assembly GCA_004369125.1. NCBI lineage: Eukaryota > Fungi > Basidiomycota > Agaricomycetes > Agaricales > Pterulaceae > Pterulicium > Pterulicium gracile. The sequence continues at coordinate 787,681 of ML178825.1, forward strand.
CTGCCGATCTAGAGACACTCAACGGCGATGAGCAGCTTTACAATAAGCTAGCTCGGAGCATCGCCCCTGAGATTTTCGGGCACGACGACGTGAAGAAGGCGCTGCTGCTTCTGCTCGTCGGTGGCGTTTCCAAACAGACGGACGACGGGATGAAGATTCGTGGCGATATCAACATTTGTCTCATGGGAGATCCTGGTGTGGCCAAGTCCCAGTTGCTCAAGTATATCTCGAAGATCGCACCGAGAGGAGTGTATACTACCGGGAAAGGGTCTTCTGGCGTGGGTCTTACGGCCGCTGTGATGCGAGACCCCGTCACGGATGAGATGGTTCTCGGTATGTCTATTTCTCTTGACCATATTGGATCCCCTTTTCTGATACTCCTACCAGAGGGCGGAGCGCTAGTACTCGCCGACAACGGTATCTGCTGCATCGACGAATTCGACAAGATGGAAGAAGCCGACCGAACCGCCATCCACGAAGTCATGGAACAACAAACTATCTCCATCTCCAAAGCCGGCATCTCCACCACCCTCAATGCCCGCACCTCCATCCTCGCCGCAGCGAACCCGCTCTTCGGGCGGTACAACGTCAATGCCTCCCCCGTGGAGAACATCAACCTTCCTGCGGCGCTGCTCTCGCGATTCGACCTTATGTTTTTGATCCTGGATAAGCCGAGCAGGGACGCGGATGAGCAGCTGGCGCATCATGTTACGCATGTGCATATGCATAGTAGGCATCCGGATCTTGGGTTCGAGGTCATTGAGCCTGTTATGTTCAAGTATGTCCTTCCCATTCCTCCTCCCAGTGACCTTTGCTGACGTCGACACTCTCGTAGACAATACATCGCGAAAGCCCGCCAAATCCGCCCCACCGTCCCCGCGCACGTCTCCAACTACATCGTCGAGTCCTACGTCAGCCTCCGCAAAGCGTCCAAAGACGAAGTCGAGCAGAACAAATCAAACACGTACACCTCCGCCCGTACCCTCCTCGGCATCCTCCGTCTCTCCCAGGGCCTGGCGCGCCTGAGATGGAACACCGAGGTGACAGAAGAAGACGTGAACGAGGCGTTGAGGCTGATGAAGAAGTCCAAGGAGAGCGTGCTGCTCAACGAGGAGGAGGACGAGTTCGAGCCGGATCAGTCGGCGCAGAGTAAGATTTATCGTTTGATCAAGGCGATGGGCCGCACCGATACTGGGCCGCGGGTGAGGAGGATGGGGAGGGGGCCGAATAGGGAGAGGGATATGGATGTGGATGAGGGAGAGGAGGAGGACGGGCAGTTGTTGATGGCGAACGTGAGGCAGCGGGTGTTGGCGCAGGGGTATACGGAGACGCAGCTTATGGACACGATTCGATCGGTTAGTGCTTCCTTCCTCTTCGCTGCGTTGATGTTGGGTGCTGACGATGTGGTTTTGTGCAGTATGAGAACTTGGACGTCTGGCAGCGGTCGGCGAATAACCAGAAGCTGATGTTTGTCGATGCGGGGGATCGATACATGTAAGGTGGTGGATCTATATACTTATGTGCTTGGGATTGTGGTAGGTTCTGTACTTTTGCTGTGTATCTTGCTTTCGGCTACGTGCGTTTTTGTTTGTTGACTTTCGTCTGTGAATGACAGTTGTTCGAATATACCTCCTAGTGCCTCTCTGAAGAGACATGTCTGTCATTGCGCCGTCTTCGAACGGGATCACAATTCAGCTTCGAACTTCAGAGCACAGCGTATCTAGGTTTAGCGCGTACCTCAAGACCGAAGCGTTTACTGAGTGAGATCCGATATCTTCTGCCTGCTGTAGCCAGCCTTCTCCGCCGATACTTGCCGCCTGAGATCGGCATATGCACATTCATCTCTATGGTCCCCACCTCCTCACTCCATGCTGCAATCTCATTGGCATCCATGACTTTACTGAGAGCTGTGTCGTACTAGATGCTGAAATCTTCGTCTCTCGAGGTGACTATTTCGCTGCGGATGGTTCCTTGCAACCAAGTATCTCAGGCTCGAGAGCGTACATGCGCACAGGCCTCCATCGCTCGCATCCACAATCCGTGAGCACACGGAATTCGTTTGATCATTTCGATAGCAACACAGCGAGCAGTCCCCAAACCCAGGGCATTCTCAAACTGCTGCACATCGCCAAGAAGGAGAACCATCGACTTGATCCAAAGAAGCTTCAACGCATCCAGTCAAAGAGAGTTGGTCTTCTTACCCCCTTAAATGGAGATAGTCGCACCAGCCTGGCCAACGACGGCGCTACGAACGCTTCCGGTATCAATTGAAGACTGACGGGTTAAGGCGCGGAAGAGTGAAGTTGCCAGCATGGGCAGTGTTGGACCCCCCCCCCCCCCACCAAAGTCGTTTCCGGTGGCGACAGCGTAGCCTTGGTTGGTGCTGTGCCTGAGGGGGGAACGCAGCGTCAGGAAATGCGATCTGAACGAAGAACGTAGGTGTTCATTGAAACTTACAAAGGCCTTCTTGTTGCCGGAGTTTTAGACGTTGTTCTGGACGAAGGAGCTGAGCGCCGACACGGGTGTTGATACCATCGCCGTTGCTGGAGAGGTAAGAGTCAACACTCAAGCTGGAGCACGATGAGTAGAGGAACGCGCTCGTCGAAAACGTTGTTGTAGATGTGTCCACGGCCGAAGCGGAAGGAGGGAGTACGGGAGTTGACGTGCTTGAAGTAGCTGTATCAAAAAATTTAGCACGGACGCGGATGGGGAAAAGCAAAGAGACAGAGAGCGTACTTGAAGGCGCAGGTGACGGTGATCTTGGTGTCCTCGGAGGAGTTGCTGTCTGAGTGGCCGACGAGGGTTCCCTTGTAGTGGGTGTGGAAGTGGACGTAGGAGACAGTCATCTCGGTGACTCCGTGGGTGATATCCAAAGGACCATCGTAGTAGTCCTGCGAGTGGCAGTCAGTTTTGTAGTTGGCGCTTCTGAGAAACGCTGTTTGACGTACCTTGTCGTGGGTCAGGTCGCTCCAGAGCTCGACGTGGTCGACCCAGACCTTGGAGACCTCCTGGACACCTATAGCGTCGCCGACAACCGTGTTGATCTTCAAGTTCCTGATGATCACGTTAGACACGCCGAGGACGCGGAGACCGACAACGGTGAGAGCTTTAGGACATCCGGATTAGCACCTGCATAGGTAACTAAGCACATGCAATACAGCTCACTGGCGCCGTCCCTTCCGACAATGGTGGTGTTACCACCAACTTTCACGATCGCGCCACCGCTGATGTTACCTAGATGATTAGACCGGTGAGTATCGTTGTATACGGAGCGAGGCGGTGTCCCCGTACCGGTGACAACGACGACCTTCTTGGTGTTGCCAGCGACGGCAGAGGTCAAGGCAGACAAGCTGTTGACGGTGACCACATCTGCGCCAGATCCACCAGAATTACTGCAGGGCAATCAGCGTCAGACGTAACTCGAATAATATCGCATGTCGATGACTGACCCTCCGTTCAAGGTGGCATAATCGATGTCGGCAACACCGTTCACGCTGGCCCTCTTCTCAAGAAGTGAGTTGGCCTAAAGACGCGTGTCAGTGAATGCAGCGCAACGCAGCAGATGTTGCCTTCACTCACCGAAACCGCGACAGCGAGGACAGCGAAAAAAGAAGCGAAGAACTTCATACTTAGACGAGTAAAGCACCTCAGAGTTGACTGCTGAATCCTCCTGCTTGACTGACTCCGCTCACTTGTATAGCGGGTAGCTTCATGCCAAGGGCAGCGGAAAAGCGTCGGCCACGGTGAGCGCAGGGAGATGTACCGCGCCCTCCACAGTGAAGCGGGGGATTCCAGAAGCGTACCCTGACTGTAAAGGATCTTGGGGAAACCCACAAACTGATGACGCGGACTCCAACATGTTCTTTAAGCTCGTTATTCACAAAGCGTGAGACTAGGAAGAATCTTGTGGATGGCTTCCGGAGAATCTTTACTTTGGTTACTTCGGTGGGTATGACCTGGCGAGGGCAGCTGTAGCAGGCGGACTGGGGGTTGAAGAGAGGATTCTCCGCTTCAGGTTGAATCCGGATGAGTTACCTTTCCAGTCCACATGAGTTAGTGTAAGTCGTTGTGAAAAAGGCACTCATCGCGTCATACGAATGAAGACGGCAGGCCCGGACGGACAACTGTGTGAATACGCGGAGATGGAGTACCAATGCGATGTAGGAACAACGCCGGGGCTTGCTTGGTCCTCACATGGCGTTCATGATAGCACCCGTACCCACTATTGCCACCGTGCACCCTTGCGTACTTTCCAGTGAAGGTGGTGCTACGCCTCAGGCCAGCTGTCGTTCTGGATTGGCTTGCTTCCGGGACGTCGACGCCTTGAAATGACAACAGGCAGAGGTGCTGGTGAGATTTTCACTCTTCATCGCACCATAAAGACCACGTACAAGCCTCGAGAACACCTGAAAGTAGTGAAAATCACCATGAGCGCAGGATAGGGCTTATTCAGGCGACAAAACAACGCACCGAAGGTACCAGAGCCTGAGAGAGCTCGTAGTTCGCTCTTCGACACCCGCTGACACCTTCGTTGGAGCCCAGTCCTTCATGATTGCATACTCCATTGCATTGGGATCACTTCGAGCGTTTTGGTGGTACAGTCAAGAGTTCTTCTATTATTCGTACAGGTGTCATTCTTCCAACGGAACTGGTGTGGTACAGCCTAGTAGCCTGTACAACAAGAGTCTGACAACGGAGCACGAAAGCAGGCGAGGATATCACGCTCATGAAATCTCATGCTTCATGTCATCTAGAACGAGATCACACATCAGCTTCGCACTTCTGAGCACAGCGTAGGTGTACCGCGCACCTCAAGACCACGGGAGTGTCTGCTGAATAAGATCCGATATCCTCTGCCGACTATACCCAGCCTTCTCCGCCAAAGCCTCCAATCTAATCGACATGTCTATCATCCTCGCCTCCTCAGTCCATGCCGGAATCTCGCTGGCGTCCATGGGCCAGACGGATGTGATGCCGCGGAGCTGTTTTCAGGTTGGACGATGAAGCTTTGTGGGGTGGGACCAGGCGGCGCGTTGGCATGTTGGTGAGCCTGAGATGTAGGTGTCGGTGGTCAGAGAGCGGTGGGGTGGGACTACTGCTTCGAGAAAAACGCACAGAATGAAACGGCTTTGCATCCTGAGCATCGCGAGCGGGAGGGTGTGGGTGGTCTGTCTGCAATGGTCGAGGTTAGCTCTAGACTGATGACAGACTCAGGTAGTTAGCATATTTTTCCAGCTTCAGGGTTGGTGGATTTCGGAACTAGCGGATAAACCGCCTTCGCGATATCGATCATCATCGCCGAAAACATGTTCTGGTGCCAGTTCGAATTTCCCTTGGAGTGCAGCAGTTGCATGTCTCGTAGATGCATTTCAGGAGGCTCGCTGCGTGAGGACGCCAGTAGTCTTTTGGCCATTCTTGTGGGAATGCCCGGTTGGACGTCATTCCGACCGTGAGGAAGACGAAGCCTTGGTGGTTCTTGATTACGACCTCGTACATGATTGGACTCTGGGTGTTGAGATACTGATCCACGTTGTACCGGAGGACCTGCACCAGCAAAGGCGGAAGCTGAGGAAAGTCGACGATGGCTTCTTTGAGCGAGGCGCTGGAATCGGGGTACTGGAGGGCAGCAGGAGCGAATGTGACGGGGGCGGTATCCATGACGTCTTCCCACCATAAGAAATACGTTCGATACATGTCCACCTGCTCCCCCAAGACCACCCTCATCAGTTCGAGGTAGCCCTCGTCCTTGCCCTTGAATTTCTCCCCCAGTAAGTAATGATAAGGAACTTGTTCGCTCTATTAGGGCTGCATTGCCGCAGACACGTCGCGAGGAGGGTCCATATTTGGTGGGAGAATTCCTTGAATGCGTATACGTAGAACTCGACTGATCTCGGGGTGTTGGAGGAGGTGTGTAGATCGGCGATGACGAAGTCGTTCTTGTCGCATTTGCATGTGAAGAGCTTCTTCTTCGTCGCTTGTAACTTTGCGAGCGTGTTGTGTGCGAGGATCCACTCGCTCAGAAAATTGTTGAAAACTGGCTCGTTGTGGACGCTGGTGCGGAGGCGCTCGTTGTTATTGTAGAGTTTGGTGAAGCAGTTGCGAAGGACGTTGATGCATACGGTATTTATCGGTTCCGATTCGTCGGAAGGCGTTTGTGACTCGGGGACGAAGTTCATGGAGAGAATTGTGAAGGTAAGGGTTTCCTCTAAGCGCGCTCGCTTTTTCCTCCTCCGAAGTTATGTTGGGCATCTTGTTCGCTGGTGAATCCGGTGTTCTTCTAGGATCGAGGGTAGATCTGGCTATACCCGCGCTATGGAGGTGAGTAAACTGAAGGAGGAGAACGCCGATGGTCGAGTGGTTTCAATGTGGTATGCACCAGCCTGCGAGCCTGCCCGTGCTCGCAGAAGTGCAGCCCGTATCTGAGCATCTGAAGCCATTCTGTTGATCCCACGTGGACATCGATAGAGCGGATGTCGGAACTGCTACTTTAAGAAGGGCTGGTGTAGGAGACTGTGGGTCTGCTTATTCCAACGTGGCACACATCGAAGAGCAAGCGATTGTAGACATGGGAAACAGAAGCAGGAGTGATGCCGACATTGTGACCACAACGCCACAGTCGTTGCTCTGAGTCAGCTCGACTTTCTTGATCATGACCCCAGAACCTTCATATGCTGCTCATTGTAACACAACACAAGCACACGTTCCGGTACCTCCAAACCCAATTCTAAAGGCTTGAAAGTCCAAATTATCAGCAAATCAAGCCTATACATGATAGCTTCTCGTTGGCTTGAGATAAAGCTTGACCCCGGCACGACTTCTGAGACCTGAGTAAAGGATGTTCTGTCGACGAGCGGCACGCCTTCCCATCATGGTACATCAAGCCCCCCCCGTTGACGCTATGTCGGCTGGAACAAGCGCTGGGAATCATCCTATGCTACAGAACTCACCAGGCCGTTACTGTAATTGGTACTGTGTCGTACCGTTAGAAAGCTCTTTGGAGGTCGTTTTCTATTTGCTGATTCACCTCCTCCAGCTTGTGCCTACTTCAAGTCTAATGACCTTGGAGTCTCCCATCTCTCCGTCGGCCGCCGGTGACCATGCGCGGTCTGCGTCAAGTCTGCGCACACTTTGCGCATCCTCCAATCTTGATCGCTAATTCGTGACTAATGTTCTTGACGATCGTCCACTCCTCAACGGATTCAGTACTTGCCAACTACAATCTCCCTAAGCACCTGTCTCGGAGCAGTCTGTACTACACGTACACAAAGCCATGGATCGTTCCCCAAGATCATCCAATTTTCCCACATCTCCACCGCCCTCGGCATGTTCACCAGCACCAAACCCACCATCCTAGGAGCCGCTGGCCAAACCGGCCTATCTATCCTCAAAGCCATCCTCGCCACAAACGCATTTCACGTCGAAGCCCTTGTCCGCCCCTCCTCCTCCGAAAAAACCAGAAGTCGAATCTCTCCGCCAACAAGGCATCCCTATCCGCCTCGCTGACTCCGGCAAAGACTCCCTCGAAACCTTCGCCGAAGCTCTGAAAGGTGTCTGATATCTTCATCAGCGCCATCGGACCCACGGAACAGCTCGAGCAGCTGAAGGTGGTTGACGCGGTGAAGAAGGCTGGGGTGAAGAGGTTCATCCCCTGCGGCTTCATCATCGTCGCGCCCGTCGGCAACATCATGCGCATGCGCGACCAGAAAGAAGGACGTCCACAACCACATAAAGAAGCTCCATATCCCTTACATCACCGTCGACACCGGGTTCTGGTCGCAGAGTGAGACCATTGGAATTGTGGAGGAGTTGACGGGGGAGAAGGTGGAGCAGACTGCTGTAAGCTTTCTTGCGTGTCTCTAGTTCGCCGTGCAGTTCTGACTCTCCCTCCTTTTCGTTAGGTATCGGCTGAAGAACTCCAGCAGCGTCTCGAGGCCTCCCGCCCCGCATTCACCGCCGACTCTGAGCACTGGGGAAAGCAAGTTAAGATGAACGCCGTCGACTACCTCTACTCCATGTTCGTCCGTGGGGACACCGAGCCTAAGTATGCCAAGTACTTGGGCTACTTGGATACACGGGAGTTGTACCCTAATATCAAGACGAGGGGGTCTAGGGACTATCTTGTCGATGCGTTGGAGGGGAAGGAGGGCAAGTTGTATAGTAATTTCTCGGTGGAAAGCTTGGATTAGGGTCTTCGTTTGTGATCGATATGTCCTTGTATCCTGTATTTTCCTTGTACACTTGAATCTCCTACTCTGTTCTTTGCAAAGTTTACTCGTGCCTGTCTTTTCGACTACAATTACTGTCCTTCCATTGCTTCCACCACATCACCATAAGGTATGACAAGGCAGAAGGATTGAATTATGGGAAGGAAATGCTCGAGCCAGAGCGCGTAAGATACTTGAATGATATCGGACCATGGACGTTGGTTGGCCACGCAATCAACCTGCACTTGTCTGTCGCAAGTCCACCTGTCGTCTCCGCAGCAACCTTCTTGTGAAGTAAAAGGTGATTCTCGATTCTTCAGGGTTTACTCGCTCTTGGATATTCTGATAGCTCTGCCATCGCACAAAGCCTCCCAATGGCTCACATCGACCTGCATCTCCTTCTCCACCACCGTGTTGTAACCAGCAATCTCGTCCAAGGATATTTTGAACCCTCCACACACAATGAACACGATGGATTTGGCCCCTGGGACGAGCTCTTCGAGCAGAGAAGGCTTGAAAGCAGGAGCGACAGCCGTGGCACAGGACATCTCTACAAGCATCTTGTGCTTATCTATTGGTGAGCAATCCGTCAGCCGCAGTGGTTATGTAGCCCAATTCCCAAGCTATGGAGACGCACCTGCGAAACGAGAAAGGCTTTGCATCGCGAAAGCGTCCGGGATCGAGAGGCAGGTAACTTTCCCTTTGCGTTTCTGCGCTCTCTCGATGGCGATCCCCGTTGGAACAGATGCGCCGAGCGAGCCAGAAGCAGCCGAGCTGAATCGCAGCTGGCGTGCGAGCTTCAATCCGGTTTTGGCGTCTGTCGCAAGCTCAAAGTCTGGCGGAAGCTCAGCTGAAGGCCAACTGTCTCGGGAGGTGTTGAGAGCGACAGAGTGGTAGAAGCAGTTGGAGCCGAAGGTCTCGATTGCAAGAACTGGGACTGGATTCGACGTCTTGTCAGGCGTTGGTAATAGGCAGTGAAGGATGTACATACCGTCGTCCCACCCGACCTGCTCACAACCTGAGAGAACACCTCCTAGCAGGCCTGCGCCTCCTACGCTGCACACAATCGCGTCCGGCTTCTTGCCATCGAGTTGAGAAAAGATCTCTTTCACCATAGAACTGTGACCTTCGATCACCAGCTTGTCATCGTAGGCAGGGACCATAACGCTACAGGTGAGCGAAGTCAACATTGAGCACCAGAACTTTGGGGAAAGCTCGAGCACTTACGCATCAGCATTGCTATCCACAGCTTGCTGTGCCGCTTGCAGAGCGTCAGCATAGATCTTGCCACCGACAACGACCTGCGCTCCTTCCTCCGCAAACACAGACAGGAGCGACTCGTTCACCCACTCGGGGAGATAGATAGTGCATTTGACTTGAAGCGCTTTGGCAGCACATGCTGCTGCGAGGCCAGCATTCCCGCCAGAGGCTGTAGATACATGATCAGTTAGGAGCACATCGGGGTCACGCTGGTTGCCTCCCACCGATAATGAACTGAACGCTTTGCCCTCGTTCACGGACATGGTGCTGCATGAAGTGAGATATGCCGCGGTATTTGAAGGAGTAACATGGGTGAAGATTCTAAACTGGAAATGAGAGGGCCTTTTGCGGGTGCTTCGCGAAAGCTGGTGAAGTACCTCGAGTTTGAGGTAGATGGATGGGCCTCCCAAATCTTGTCGTGTAAGGCGATGGGATAGGATCAGAGGTGTCTCCTGCCAGAGATGATCAGTGCTCATGATGGGGTGTTGAAGCAGATAGATTTACTCAAGGTCTGATTACAAGGCTAGGAAAGGGTACTGGTCATGGCCGTCAATGTGAAATACGGAGATCCGTGGCACCAGAAAACGGGCCGAGTGAACCCTAGTGAACCCTAGTGAACGCAGAACCTCGGCGAGCATTGTACTGTAGGTCAATTGTAGGCCACCTCCAGTCTCGTCGAAACTGAGAAGGTGCAAATGAGTACATCGCTATGGGGGTATCAGATGGATAAATATGCACTGCGTCTAGTCTATCAGTACCGGGTACTAAAAAGGGTCCTTTATCATCTACGCGCAATGTCCATTTGTGCATGTAATAGCTACGCTGTGCGCGGTCCATTACTACTCATATCTACCGCCGTAGAAAGCGTCCATCAAGCGGTTGAACCTGCAAGAGGTCCACTTAGCAAGCGCGTGTACACAAGAAACAAGGACGTATACAGTGTTACCAGAGGCGCCATTCATCATCATGGGGACGATGGTTGAATAGTTGGGAAAGCCCTGCTGCGGTAAGTCATCGACAAAAGCGGGATGGAGGTACGACTGCGTCAGGCTTTGTGAGGCCTGCGTTACTGCAGAAGACCCCTGTGGTCAGCGGGCAAGCAGATTCTCAGCAGCGGAGGACGGAACTCAAGTTGAACCTCGTCCAAGCCTCCAAAGGACGATGTAATCCAGTCCTGCATCTAGTCATTCGCGAAGCCTTCATTGGTTGAATACTGATGTGTCGGACGCGTGCTATGTCCGTTGTAGAGAGCTGACACACTTGGGCCAAAGAGATTGGACCCAGCGCGTGAGCTGTGGTATGAGGGTCTCCGGTAGCGTAGCCTGGAGTTTGCCCGGAGGTCGTAGGCGGATACATGATGTCAAGCCGCATTTCGTCCACAGGAATCCATCGAAGCTGATTGAGCATATCTGTGGAGGGGAATTTCGACAACACTCTGTATCAAGAGACCAGAGGTACGTAGAGCTCACCAGTATTTTCCTCCTGAGCTCCACTTGCCGAGACAAATTCATCAGAACTAAGGACTGGCTTTTGAGAAAAACAGACAGACGCACCTTTCTTCGGCCAGCTCAAGAGCACCCATTGCCTTGTCTACGTACGTCATTTCCTTATCCCAATCGACTGACCTGTGATGCCGCACAGAAGCCCAGCAGTAGCAATATGATAAACCCAGCCGTGAATCCCATTCCCTGCAAAGTCGGTGTCAGCGAGACATAAAACAGCATTATGAAGAAGAGACAGTGAACAAACATGGAAATACACCGACGGGACAATCCCTCGCTCCTTCAAGCAATGCATAACCTGACACAGACCCCTGGCTGCAATGGTCAAGATCAGCATTGGCAGCGGGCCGTCGGACACATCGTTGATAGAGATGAACGGTCGATGAATGGATATCCGGATGAAGTGGCAGTAGACTATGAGTACAGCCGACGGTTCTAGCCACGTTGGGTCAGGCTGTGAGGGGTCCCATTTGACTACCAGGAGGTTAGTCCGCGGTGGCACGGGAGGATTAGAAGCATCGAGTAACGTACGATGGGCCGAAAGCCCTTCCTGTCATTTGTTGAGTTCTGAGTCGAGCTGCATAATCAGTCTCCGCTGCCAATCCTCATCCTTTGCGTCCATATCTATCTGGGGTGTTTTGCTTATGTACTTGGTAAAGAAACAGTCATTAGTTTCGCATCGACAAAGGGGGACCTGGGTAGCCAGAGAGGGGCCACTCACAATAGACCATTGGGTATTACACTCCGGTAAAAAGATAATTTTGGACCTTCATCATCCTATCCACTAGAGATTTCCACATTGGATTTGTTGTACTTCATGCGGTAGCTCTCGTATTTATTACGCCATGCAAAAACTGTATTGATTGTCCGGTTAGGAGACACATCGAGACGACGAAGCAACATGATTTTTACGGTTAGAATTTATGGAAATATACCAGTGAAATCACCCAGCTTTGACCAGATAATCATGGACAGCAGCATAATTTTACGGTGGATAATTGATGGGGACAAACTGTCCGAATCCATGGAGAGATTCATGGAACTCCTTTGTGAAAGTGAGGTGGAGCTCTCCATGATGACTTGTGACATACTGCCATTATTTCACTGCATATTTCACGTGAATCTCACTGGTCAAATTGCGCCGGGTTTATGGAGAACAACAATAAATTTTAGGCAAACTATACAACATTCTATCTATGACCTGCGGGCCTTCTTGCGCAACAATGACGGTTCCCCATCACTTCCATCTGTGCCCTTGTCAGTGACCTCTACCTCAATCACCTTCCAAACCTTCCTCCTCTTATTCTGTGGCTGCTCAGGGCCCCAAACAAGACACTTGCAGTGCTCCGACTTGTTCCTGGACTCCAAGGGAAGGAGGTCATTGTTGTTATTGCTACTGATGCCGGGCTCAAAGTTGTTGTTGAAGGACGGGGTGCAGCAGGGACTAGGAGTGTGTTGAAAGTATACGTACCTGCTTGTAGTGTAGTAGATTAGATCTCCTTCATCACAGGTACTTTACAGGTGATTCTCATTGCTCTCATCATATTATCAATGTATCTTAGCATACCAGTGTCTCATGACTCTCAGATACGGACTTAGCACCTCATAGACACGGTTATATGACTCCCTCATGTAACTAAAGCTTGTGTCACGAGCAAGCAAAAGAGCGAGTGAACAAGAGCATGACCTAGTCCCAATGACAGAGATGAATATACAAGGAAAAAGTATAGAAAACATAAACGTAAATACGCACCTAGTCCCAATGACAGAGAGGTCAAGATGTGTAATAAACTGTGCTACCCACTGGACAATTATACCACTGAGCCAAAAGGCTACTATGTCTTGGTATTAGACATAGGCGGGTGGTGTTACAATACATAGCGTACTTAGCCTTGTAGAGTAGATGTAGCGGCAGTGGATGGCTGAAGAGTGGCGCGCGTTGATGGTGGCGGCCCGCGC